>JAJAGP010000296.1:446552-508578 GCA_025084515.1 Ancistrus triradiatus
GACTGACGGATTAATCATTTGGGGATTGTTTTATACACAGACGGATGGATAGATAGCCGTGTGCGGTTAGCGAGGCTTTAATGAAGCTCCCCTGTGTGAGCTGAACGCTGGCAGGCTTCCTCCCTCTCAAACAGGGGAGCCATTAAGAGGGAAACAGAGTGAGAGATAGAGGGGGAAAGAGAAATACCAATGAGACGGCGAGCCAAGAGAGAGCTGAAACTGCTACATCTCCCTTAGGTGATGGATTCATCAGTGTGTGTGTGTGAGTGAGTGAGGGATGAAAGCAGAGATGAGAGAGAAGCCCTGAAGGAAAACACTCTCAACTATTTCCCACTCTCAGGCACTCTGCTTCAGGAAGAGACCTTCTGACCTCCAAAACACTGACATACATGAGAATCAGCCTGCAGCATGTGTGTGCATTGCATACATCAGTTGGGCTATATATTATTCGGTAAAGGGTTAAAAGATCCGTGTCCGCGTTAAGGCCCTTCAGCGCCCCCTGTGTTTGAGATTGTGGGATATGTATGGGCTACGACTTTTCACTGCGCCATGTAGCCAGGTCGGATAGATTCCCACGCGCATGCAACGTACACAAATCTCGATGGGGTTCTTCCAAAAAGTGCAGGACTGACATTAAAAATGAGTGAACAAACTGAGCTGTCTACGTCGTCGGGAGCGCTTTGGCTTTGAAAAGACGGACGCTGCTCAAAAGATGGCGTTGGAAGTCGGCTGCCATTAAAGACAGCTCGACAACTAACCTATTTCATCTGTGAACGAACCACCGTGCAGAATATAAAGATTAGGACAAGCTCAAGGAGTCAGCCATCCACGACAGAGTTAAACCAGGCAAGGTACCAACACGAAAACACACTCAGCAAACTTTAGCGAAATCATTCTGCAAAAAAATGAAGTGCAGATGGCAAAACGAATGCTGTCACCAACTGCATCGCCAAAGACGATTCAGGTGGTTGAGAGGCTTAAAGCTCATGACAGACTACAAACTTACAGAGTATATGGCCAAAAGTTTGTGGACACCAAAGCACCTCCAAAGCCAGGGGCATTAAAATGGACGACTTCCACTTTGTTCCTCATCTGCGATAAGATTTGCAATCCAGGTGCTTGAGAGAGATGGAGTCAAGCATCTTTTGAATACTTAGACCCGAGATACACGCTGCCAACGTACCGCCTAATTATCGCTCTAGATCAAATCTGTCAATATCGCACACCCCTAGTTTCCAGGTTGGGATGGAACCCAGAGAGGACTGTCTGGCAGCACAGGTACAGCGTTATGAGCAGAGTATTCACATGTAGTCAAAATATCCATTAGAACACGTTACACTGCAGTGATCACAGCATACAGGTGCTGGACAAAATAATGGAAATACCACATGAAAAGGAAGCTGGCTTTGAAGTGGATAAAGCCCTATTCGGATTGGATTAGTTTATCAGGTTGTATCCGCGATTGTTTTTTACTCGTCTCGTCAGTATTCAGGCCCCTCGGTGCCCTTACAGACCGTACTATCTGTACACAACGTTCTACCAATACACATTCTGCCAACGTCACATAACATTTGGCAAGAAACGCTTGTCATATTTCCCATATTTATGCTCATTAGGTGACCTAGCTTCAACGTCTATTCCAGTAAAACCTAATTAACAGCTCTTGCAATCCTCAGTCTACTAGAAGGTTGGCCATTGATTCCAGCTCCTACTGGGGGATCCCCAGATGTAAGATATAATCCTTCCACAGGGTCCTGGGGCTTTCCTTCCAGAATGACGTGTCTGAAACCTCCCTAGCAAGAGCCGACCGAGGCTCCTAAACAACTTCAACTGGCTCCTCTACTAAGAAGCTGATGAAATCCTCACCTAACCACAGACAGGAGGTCCAGAACCCCTGCGTAAACAATATTTGGAGAATCTCACTCCGTTAGACAATGATCAGCTCTATTATAGACAGCATTTCAATGGAAACAAAACACAGCTTCTACTAATTAAGACTGCAAACAAACTAACTCAGCAAACATGTATCAATAACCTCCTTAATTTGAACAGACAAATGGACCAACGGTGAGGGTCAGGTTATACTGAGCCTATATTTTGAGTCGTTTCACCAACCGCTGTGCGATCTCTCACCAATTGGTACACTACCCAAAAGTAGCTTCTGAGAGCCTTTTACTCCCTCTTGTGGCAAGATCCAGTACAGTACATATCTGATTGCGACGTAACTTCATGCTGAGTTTTGCAGCAATCCGGCTCTATCTGGGTGATTTCTTTTGTCAGTGAGTATAGATGCATTAAGTTCTATAAAACATATTTTTAGGAACAGATCTATTTAAAATCCATGTCCAATGGCTTGAGTACTGATTGTCCGATCTCTACGTAAGGCTTAATCCTCTGTGATGGGGTATTTCATATTAAAAGAGCACGTCCATATCGTGAGTCTCTCAATCGGAACCTCTTTCACCTTCTAATCTCGGTTTCTGAGAAGTGAAAGCATCTGCTTGCTCTGTTCAGGCTTGTAGCTCTTTCTAAGAAGCCTGGTGTTAAATCACACCTTCATCAACGTCCTGTTTACATCAGGAACGCTGCAAGCTATTATAGGTTTAAGATTCAACATGAATTATTTGCTAAGAGTCCCCGTAATGACACAATGATGTATGGATTTAAAAGCACATACAATTAGAAGTAATTTGTTCCATGTATAAAACGACATTTTATTATTTGAGGTTTTATTTAATGTCCATGAAACAAGCTGCAAAATATAATCAGTCCCTCATCTCCCATTTTTCCTCCTTTATTCAAGTAAGGGCAAGTCACTTTCCATAAATATTCCCCTTTCATAAAGCTTATCAATAGGAACTTGTCAATATACAGTATTAATATTTCATGAACATGGACAGCTTTGTAATGCAGAACAATATGATACGCATTAGGTATGCAATCCATATTTTATGCATTTTATTACATTGACTCTTACAAACAAAATGGCCCAGAAGTACATCATCCAGCTCCGATATCAACAGGAAGCTTTATAGTGTGCCGTTACCAAATCAGACCAGAACTCTAATAATAATAATAATAATAATATTTCATGGCCCATGGTGGGATGTAGGTGTGGATCAGAGCGCTACGAGGCAGTAATGCATCTTCTCTTGGCAGGAGCTGCACGATCCATTTCGTTCCTGCCACAATGAGCGTGTGAAAAGGAGGCCGAGATGACGGGTCAGATTAGGGCACTGCAGTGGGATTCTGTTACCCCTCCTCTGGCGAAAAAAACAGCCCCTGTTTGTTCAGATTTGGCTTCACTTTAAGGAAATGTGCCACAAAAAGAAATGTTACTGAACCTCCTCTGCCCTGGCCAAATCCTCAACCTTACCCATAATCCACCTGTAATGTGGTGTCCGGGGGAAGGGGGGTTTGGGGCAGTACCCAGTGCTCCGGGCTAGACAATAGGGGTATTATTTAGGATTAATGCCCCTCCTATGAGCCCCTGCTGCTGTTGGGATCCACCCAGGTGCAGACTGATGACCCAGTCCATCTGTTGCTTGTCTGGCTGTGTGTGTGTGTGTGTGTGTGTGTGTGTGTGTAACCACAGGAAGTGGATTTGGAGGTGTTGACTTGCACAAGTTATAAAACACAGTTTCAGCTTCGGTTTATAATATAATTAACATTACAATATAATATTTTTGAAACTGTACACACTAAAAGTAAGGGGGGGGTCAAGGCTAATTGCTAAATATTAGTCAACCATACAACACTTTTGCAACATTTTATAGTACACATACAGTACTGTTCAAAAGTCTTAGGCCACCATTAGATTTGTTGTTTTTGCAATGGTATAATAACCATATTTTAATGGCTATTTTAACCTTTTTTTTGTGGTTTCACATGGTACAAATTGCACATCAGATTAATACCTGCCTTTCGTTAGAATTATTTACTTGGCGTAGCAGCCATGTCATCAATATACCATAAAATTGTGTCTGTAAGGTTTTGTATGGCCTTCTTATATATAGAAAGAAATGTACTGGGTGACTCAATCTTTGATATCAGGGAAAACCCGCTGAAGTTTGATCCGTACGTGTTGCGATAAAGCTTAACAAAGGTTTATATTTAAAATTGAATTATTTGTTTAATAAAACCACATCCAGCACTAAAATGAACTCCGATTTGTAATGGGCGTAAGCTGCGCATCAGATTAATACCTGCCCTTAAGCTGAATTAACTAAGAGAGGCAACCTCCCCGCTCAAAACGACTTTCTGGCTGAACCGACTGCCAAAACGTGAATCAACCACCTCAGTGTTAGGCACAGATCAACCCAAAAACAAACCGGCTTTACCTGCAAACTTTGAAATATTTTTTGTAGAGTGAAATCACTAAACTAGGATCAAATGAACCTAACTTTACGCCGACTACCACGCTTTATCGCTATTAAAGCTGTGTGAAAATGAAGCGGGGCTAACAGCGAGCTTGAGTAAGTGTGTGTTTTGTATGTGCGGAGAGATTTCCTGAGTTGAAGGCATTCCAAAGGCCCGGTGGTCCGGCCAGGAGGCAAGACGCTACACGCTGCCAGATATCAGC
Source organism: Ancistrus triradiatus (assembly GCA_025084515.1). Lineage (NCBI taxonomy): Eukaryota > Metazoa > Chordata > Actinopteri > Siluriformes > Loricariidae > Ancistrus > Ancistrus triradiatus. The sequence continues at coordinate 451,135 of JAJAGP010000296.1, forward strand.
TCACAAAAGCCCTTCATTTCCTGCTCCCTCTCTCTCCCTCTCTCGCTTGCCCTCTCTCTCTTTCTATCCCCCCTGCACTAAGCCAGGCGTCGGAAGTGGTGTGTGTGTGTGTGTTGGCTAATCTTTTGTATCATCTAAAGCCTGCTCGGGCCATTTTTCAACGGCTGAAAAGGAGGAGGAGAGCAGAGCGCGACGGCGGCTCACGGAATACGGATTATGAAAAGGAGCATTCAATATCGGCCTTCTAATAGGCGCGCTGGTGAATCCGTTTCCTCTTTTCACCGCAGAGTCGTGCAGCTACACGCCACACCGACACGCATGTAAGGCACTGCGTTAGCTTTTTCAAAAAAAAAAAAACAACAACAAAAAAACCCGCTCCATTCAGCGCCAAAATTCCCCTTTTATATGGCGCTGCATTTACAGCCATAACAGAAACGATCCTATAAGATCCTTTTTTAAAGAAGTACAAAAACACACCGCAGGGACGGTAATCTCTCTCCCTCTCACACACACACACACACACACACACACACACACAAAACAATATATGCTCGCACATGAAGAACGAGCCTCCTGGACCTCTCTGAGACGTCTTCAGGAGGCGGGAAGTTTATCAATGCTAAAAGGTGACACATGAAAGTCCAAAGGTGGGTCAGGTGTAAACCGATTTAAAGGGCATTTATTCCCTTTTAATACTTCAACGAACACAAAAAAACAACAAAACCATCACTGAAATCCGAAGTGTCACTTTAAAAGGTTCAAGCTGTCCGATCTAGGTGCCAGGCATGTTGTCAAACCGCACGGTTCCACTGAACTGCTGTCAAGCAAAGCCATATAAGGTAGTATTCAATCTCATGTACAATTCCACCACTCTATATATGGTATGGAGTACGTAGGGAAAAGTGATTCGGGGACCATTTAGGACACAGCCATAAGTATGGGAGCCTCACATGGACGACTCAGCCTCATGGAAACTGATTAAAATGAAACACTATTCATTTCGGCAGCCCTAATATACAGCTGTGTGCAAAAGTCTTAGGCCACCATTACATTAGATATATTGTTTTAGCAATCGCCTAATGACCATGACTACATATAATTATGTATCGGTCCTTATTGGTATTTATTTTAGGTTTATTTTAGGTATTTATTGTTACCTCCCCTTAGGAGCATCTGGGAGCTTCATCGGGATGCCAAGTTGACCCTTCTACAGTCCAAAGAAGCTTGATCAGGAATTTTTGGAAGGGAAACAGGGTGAAATAGCTAAGATATGCCAACGCTCACAGCGATCAGTGGGAAAGAGGATTATGGAGTGACGAATAAGGTTATTATACCATTGCTAAACAAATCTAATGGTGGCCTAAGACTTTTGCACAGTACTGTATATATGTGAAATATTTTACATCCCGAATCAAACTCCACCCAAACTTCAACACAAGATCGCTCTGCAATTCCAAAGTTATTTAAGAGCCGTTACATTGAAGCGCGGAACCCTCGTGTCGTTGATGCGCTGTAGGAGTCATCATTGTGAGATTGTGTTTTCTAGCAACATGACACTAATGCACTGATTGGAGTCTGACACCAGCCTGGGAATCCTTCTCCCCAACACACACACAGTTTAAACACAGATTAATGCAACTGGAAGATAACGTATTTAGAAATAAATCCGTTCCCCCATTAAGTGTCACTGCTATGTTGCGTTGTTTGTGTACTTTCCGAATTTCACGGCATAAAAAACTCCAAGATCACAATAAGAACATAAACGGTGCTCTGTAGCTCCACCCATCTGAACAGCACACTGAAAAACCCTCACCTATTGACATTCCAGTAATAAACTTTCTGTTCTGCGTAAATAACCTTCTTCCTCTGGCGGTTCCTGAGGTTTATGGATCTCCTCCGGGAAGATTTTTGGAACAAAACACACTCTGCCCCTGCGGTTCTCTCACATTATGTGGTCTTCCTTTTTCCCCCTGCATGAAGTTGAGCTTCTCTGCCGAGCTTCTCCGCTGAAACCTGACAACTGGAACAGCTGGTTTGAAAAGTTCAACACGGGAAAAATGTGCAGGCGTGTGCTGATAATCAGTTATGTAACGTACCGCAATATTTACCACACACAATACGGTTACTGTGGACAGGGTCAGGGGTCAGGAGGAGGCTGCTTAGCATTTTTGGGCAGCATGTGCGCTCGGGGCTTCTAACACGGCAGATGTGGCTGTCAGAGTTTATTTACTGCTCTAATAAACAGTCGTGTATGAAGCGAACACAAGAAGAAAAAAACGTTCTGCAAATGTACGCTCCATTAACAAGTTCAATTCCGAGACCTTACACTAGTTCATCGTACAGAAAGGCACCCAGTCACTCGCACGTGCCAGCTTTCATTTTCCATTTTTCCACTGCACACAGCGCTGAAACTTTTGGTACCATGAAACCGTAACTGTGCCATGTCAATCAACCATGGCTCCAGTATTAAATACTCCAGTTCCAGTGAGAAAGGATGGTATTTCTGTTATGGAAAAGGGTTCCAGTTTTAGAAGCAAAGCTTAATAGCCCAGTAACGGAGATTCTGGTGCCAATGCGCCAATGCCAGCAGCAAGACCCATGTTCCAGTACAAATAGTGACTGTCACATTACCAAAGGTCTCATTTACAGGTCCAAAGGTCCCAGGTGTACTGCAAAAGGTACCAACACCAAATGACCCATTTCCAGTAAAGCTCCTGATCTAGAACAGGACTTCCCTGTTCCAGTACCAAATTACTAAAAATACTAGAACTACCTGTATAGAAGCTTTCTTTTCAGCAATTACATTTTTCTGTTCTGCTCTCCATGCCCCAGTTTATGGACCAAACCTTTTTGTTCAAGCACCAAATTTCCCTGTTCCAGTACAGGAAATCCTACTTCATAGTCACAGTCCCAGTATGAAAGGTACTGGTACCACTACAAACACCTTTTATGTTCTAGTCCCAAAGATTCTGGTGGCAAAGCTCCCAGTTTCAGTAAATAGTAAACAGCCCCCATGGCACAGGTCTGAAGGTCTAGTACTAAATCTCAGTGTTCCAGGACTAAACTTTTCGGTACCAAAGATGTTGTAGACAAAGGTCCCTGTTCCAGTACAAACAGTTCCAAACAGTAAAGCAGTAACAGCTACATGTTTCAGTTCCTATTTTCCAGTACCAAAGGTGTTCAGAAGGTTTTGGTGCATAAGGTATACATAAGGCTCCAGGACTAAACCACTACCAAAACCAGGACCAAGGGTTCCAGTTCCTGCACTTAGTCCTAGTACTAATTTACTAAAGGAAGTTCTGCAAAAGTTCCAGAGTTTCAGTACCAAGCATCCCAGTTCCAAACAGTACACACAGGTCATGTTAGAGAAGAAAAAAGCTTCCGGTTCCATAATCAGAACTCTTTCCATAAACAGTTCCTCTTATACAACAAAAGCCACCCCACCAGTATAAATGCTTCCGTTTGTATAGCGAATGGTTTCTGTTCTGCTACCAAATGTCAAAGTTCCTCTACAAAAAACTTTAGTTCAAGCACTAAATTTCACTGCAAACCCCTACAAACAATTTTTATGTTCTAGTTCCAAAGATGTTGCTGCCAAAGCTTCCAGTTCCAGTACCAAAGTCCCCATGGTACAGGTCTGAAGGACTCAGTTGTAGCACTAAATCTCCATGGTCCAGAACTAAACTTTGCTTTTTGGTACCAAAGATTGTGTAGGTCCCTTTTCCAGTACAAACAGTTCCAGATCCAACAGTACAGCACAACAGCTAGATGTTTCAGTAACTAAGGAGTCACTCCGAGTACCAAAGGTGTACAGCAGTACAGATACCTGTTCCAGGACTAAAAGAAAAAGCTTTATATTCCACTACCAACAACGTTTTGTTTTAGGACCAAGGGTTCCAGTTCCTGCACCAAAGGCTTTTAGTCCTAGTACTAACGTACCAAAGGAAGTACTGCCAAACATCTGAGTTTTAATACCAAGGGTCCCAGTTCCAGTCCAACAGGTCATGAAGAAAAAAGCTTCCAGGTCCATAACCAAAACTCTATGTTCTAGTACCAAAGATCCCATTTAAGGCAGTTATTTTGTTATAAAACTAAACTGATCTTTACCACTATAGAAGCTTTCTTTTCAACAATTACATTTTTACATCTTCTGCTACCAAATGTCCAAGTTCTTCTACAAAAACTTTTATCTCAAGCACTAAATTTCCCTACAAACCACTACAAACAATTTTTATGTTCTAGATCCAAAGCTTCCAAAGCTCTCAGTTCCAGGACTGAAGGACTCAACTGTAGCACTAAATCTCAGTGTTCTAAGTTCTAAACTTGCTTTTCAGTACCAAAGAATTGCAGACAAAGGTCCCTTTTCCAGTACAAACAGTTCCAGATCCAAACAGCACAGCACAACAGCTACATGTTTCAGTTCCTAAGGAGTCCTCTCCAGCAAAGCTTTCTGTTCCACTACCACAACGTTTTGTTTCAGAAGCAAGGGTTCCAGTTCCTGCAACAAAGGTGTTCAGTTCTAGTACCATAGCTGCATGTTCCTGAACCAAACGCTCGGGTATCTTTGGCCGAGATTCCTCAGCATATAACGAAACCCAGTACCAATCAACCACATCACAAAATTCTGCTTCATACTATGGTGTGTTTGTTATTTTTTATGACGTCTCCGCCTGACTGCAGGCATTGTCCAATGCAGTGTGTGATGGGGACTGAGGCTTTCTGTCATGTGGTGAGAAAGAAGGCACGTTTATTGAATCCCACGCTGCAGGCACATCATTAGAGTTTAGTCTAAAAACAAAGAGAAGCAGCAGAGGAATCAGCGCAGTGTTTTGGGAGTTGTGGGTTGTTGTGGTGCACGCAGTTCAGATGGTAGACAAAATGAGACGATGAAGCCAAAACAACGTGCGAGGCGCGGGTGTGTGTCAGAACGATTACTAGACCATATAAGAAGGTCAGATATTTCACTCAAAGTTTTGGCTACGAGTGTGAAGTGAAGTCACTGAAAGGAACTGCGTTAGCATCAAAAGCTTATTCGGGTTTAAGAATAATGCATTTCCAAGTACTGCCCAAGGAAGTGTTTAAAGGTCACATGTTTATGAAGAAGTCGTTTTAGAAACACCTCGGGCCTTCGGTCATCCCATAATAGCACAATACACACAAACTGAGCAGTGTTTAGCGTAACACATACAGTTTGCTTCCCATTGAACGCAGCATGAAGTATAATGGACTGAATTACTACTACAAGTTTTGAAATGGCACCATTTTTGCAACTTTAACAGCACTTTTTACTACTTCTACCCCACACACACACACACACACACACACACACACACACACACACACACTCCTCTTAACCCTCCACTTTCCCTCCACCTCTCCTTTCTCCTGTCAGTTGAGGTAATTAAGAGTAATCAGGTACTGAAGTGGTGATTAGTGAGAAACCCTTTCATTCCCTCCACCTCCCTCTTCATTCTTTCCCTTATCATTTTTCTCTTGCGTGTCGTTTTGAAGCACGAGAGGTCACGCAGGTCACAGCGTGTAACTTCCTAATCGTGTGTGGAAAATTTTAAATTGCTGCCGGGACGCCACGGTGGTCATTTGGAAATTGTAAAGCAGTCCGGTTTGAGAGGGAACAATTATTCAGGCTCAGATTAAACGCACACACACACGCAAGATTAAAACCTTAGATTAAATACAAAAAAAGAGAATGCATATCCTTGAAACTGCACCACACATGCGAGAATGCTGACAAAAAAAGGGATACGTTAATCTATAGGTTCAGCTACTAAGCGAGGCACAAGAGTGGAAAGCCAAGAGCCTATAAATATGGTTAAAGATTATTTGCACACATTGTTTTTATTATTTTAAACAATAATCGATGCCTGTAGCACAGAGTACGCTTTGAACCAAAAGTTTTAGGCACCTGTAGTCAAATCGTAGGTTTGTTTATTTTCTGAATGAAATGAACTGACCGCCAGAAATGTTCATTTAAAACTGAGATTGAAACACGATGCTTACCATGTGCAAAAGTTTTTCACAGCTCTCAAGAGTCTCATCCGACTTCTTAACGGTTCCTTAAAATTTGCAAAACATGCCTCTCAACTAAGGGGTGGTCAAGCAAACCGTGTGTGTAAGTGTGTAGCGTGCACACGATGTTCACGTGCAAAGAAGTGACCTGTCAAACCAGAGGCTGGAATGGAAAGCAGAATAAACCACCCAGCCCATCTGTACAGTATGAAGTCTGCAGTCCAGAAAGAAGTGCACTTGAAAACGAGGGAACCTACTTAGACAAGTGTCCAGCCTGCCAGAAACGTAGCATGTGGAAGCAGAGTGTCCTGGAATGTATGTGTGTGTTTATCATTACAGAACAAGAATGCAAAGACAGGCAGGCGATTGTAGGGACTGAGGGGAGCGCCCCCTGCTGGTCATGACGCTGATTTCTATATCGGTCCCGTTTTTCTTGATTTATTTAACTGGTTAAATGAAATTGCGTTGAACTAAATACTGATAAATAAATAACCAGAATCACAGAAAAGACAGAACTAAACATTATGCACAGGAGAAATGAGTAAACAAAGGACAGAGACACAAAATTGAGTGTGTACTGAGAAGAAATAGGACATTAGTAATGATGTAGAAAACACTCTCTCTCTCTCTCTCTCTCTCTCTCTCACACACACACACACACACACACACACACACACACACACACACACACACACACACACACACACACGGCAGTGATGAACAACAGACAACCTGTCTGCACTGCCAGATCATTTTGCTTCTTTCAACAAATAAATGATTAAAATAATCAATGAATGATTACTGATTACACAAGATGTGCTTATATTTAGTGTGTGTGTGTGAGTGTGTGAGAGAGAGAGAGTGTGTGAGAGTGTGTGCGAGAGAGAGAGCGAGAGAGAGATGACTGATGGGTCCCTCCTCTCGACCCTGGAGCAATCCCTCCTTGCCATGTGATTCTTGGTGCCGAGCTTCATGCTATTTGTGTGTGTGTGTGTGTGTGTGTGTGTGTGTTCCAGTATATTAGTTGTCTTAAGGAGTATTGTGTATCAAGCTGACTGCCAAGAGGAGGAGGAACAGCCTCGCCTATAACATCTAATAAGCAAGGGAGTGTTTAATGTACAAAGTGCACTAAAAGGAAGTGCACTCAAAATTAGGGGACCTACCCAACTCGATCAGGTACAGTTAGTACAGTTCACGTTTGAACAACCCAGCTTCTCCTGGTCAGGATTCCACTGCATGTACCCTGGTCGGGGTGCCATCAAAGGCATTGGTCGAGGATGACCGCCCCATCCTCTGTCCCCTCCCTCAGACACAGCCAATCGTGCCCGTGTGACACCTGATCTGACCACTGCCAGGACTCAAACCCAGGGCACCGTGGAGATGCCAGTGCATTAACACCTGAATGCCACTACAAAAGTTGGAATCTAATGGAATGTAATCATTCCTGAAGGCGCCCCACAATGTAAAGCCATACGATATCAGTAGCGCCATCTGATGGAATTCGCAAGATATAAAGCAGATCTTATACAACAGTGTTCGGTTTGTATAAAAGTGCCGTGTCTATATGAGAAAGAAACACAGAGGTGACCTACCTTGTCGATGAGGTCTGGTCTGTTGGTTGCGGCGAGAACCGTGACGTCTTTGAGCTGTTCGATTCCGTCCATCTCTGTCAGCAACTGCGCCAAGACGCGATCGGCTACTCCGCTCGACTGGGACGAACTGCAACACACACCAATACAGAACCACAATTAATCAGTTCATTAATAAATCATTGGACTGCACAGACCATGGCACAGACAGAAGGACATACAAGGGAGGCCAAAAGTCTGAGAGCATTTGACCCAAAACAGACCTGAAGACTTTGCAACAACTACCTGAAGACCAAAAAAAGAGTGCTGATTGTCACAAACTTTACTCCTCAGTCACTCAACCTCAACCTCGTCTAGCATTTACGGGGGCACTTGAAGACAGAGAAAGCAGAGCCTTCAGTAACACCACAAGATGTTCGTTGGAATGTTGTGAAATCAAAACAGGGCTCATCGGATTTTACACAAAATTGTAGGGTCGGCTTTACAACGAATGAGAGAACATACCAAATACTACTCAATTCTGATGAATTGTGAACTTATTTTTCAGAGATTCAACTTCTCACTCAAGTTCCTACACTGATTATATGATTTGTGATGTAAAACATCATGTAAAAACAAAAACATTTTCACAAGCCGACCTAAGACTTTTGGCCTCCCAACGTATTTATGTGTATACTTTATACTTTTCCAAAAGTCTCAGACCACCATTTGATTAGACATACAGTTACACAATGGTATAATGACCATATATAATTATTGGCATTGCTTTATTAGAATACAACCAGAAAGCAGTAAGTATTTAGTGTTTCTTCCCGTTACACTTGAGCAATAGCAGCATCGTCAGGATGCCAAGTTGACCTCTCTACAGTCCAATTAAGGCTTTTTGGAAGGGTTTCAGCAAATAAACCACTTTTTTGGAAGGAGAACAGGATGAAAAAGCTCAAATATGTCTAAAGCTCACAAAGACTGGAATGAAGACCAGTGGAAATGAGGATTATGGCGTGACAACTCCAAGTTTGACATTTTTGGGTCCTCAATCAATATTTTATATACGGTCATTAAACCATTGCTAAAACAACAAACCTAATAATGGCCTGAGACTTTTGCAAAGCACTGTATGTGAGACTTACCACTGACTTCAGGAGTTCAGACTATGGTAGCTTTTAATCAAACTAGGATTTGAACTCTCAGTTGAACTGCTGGCTGGTTTATGTGCTGATCGTTTAGAATGACTGACTCCCTCTGCTCCCTGCTGTTCTGTTTCAAGCCATGAGGTCAAAAACTTTGAACCTTGGCTATTAAAGCGCGAGGAAATGAAGTGCACTTGAATAATGAAGCAGCTCCTTTGTTTACGTTGTGAAGGGAAAATGTATGAAGGCTTCATGTTGTGCAGAATAATGAAGTACAGTTAGAAAGAAGATCCATATCATGTTATTAATGCACAGCGAGCGAAAGGGTAAAATCGCTCTGACTGCAAACCCAAACACAGAGAGGCTGATGAAATGGGCCTGTGTGTGTGTGTGTGTGTGTGTGTGTGTGTGTGTGTGTGTGTGTGTTGTCTATAGAAAGACAAATAAATCCAACGCTTCATCCACCTCAAAACTCAATTCACATAATGAAAGCTGACTTGGCATAAACAGTAGTGTGTGTGTGTGTGTGTGTGTAAGTAATGCCTAAAGTGTGTTTATTAGTTTTGGCCAAGTACTTGATTTAATTAATAAAATGGCCACTGTATCACAGTACTGACAGGAAATCTCTCTCTCGCTCTCGCGCTCGCGCTCGCGCTCTCTCTCTCTCTCTCTCTCTCTCTCACTCACACACACACACACACACACACACACACAATATAAAACAGTGTATTGTGGACTACTGTAGAATGAAGTATGCTTGAAAACGTCGACGTTGCTCCCACAGGCGATCGCTTTAAGCTTTGCCTTCCTCGCAAATTCATCAAAACAAACGTTTAGCAAAGTGTCTATATTAATGTTGACATTAACGTTACATGAATAATACTGCTTCATCCAACAATCATCAAACATCTCACTGCAGTAAGATCGTTCATTCCACATCACCTCCTGCAGATGAATAGAGCAGGCTGTGTTCAAAACCTCCCTTGAAACCCTGTTACAGCGCGAATTCTGAAAGATTCCGGTTCGTTGGACTAACAGCTTTTAACGTGCCATTTTGAGCCTGACCCAATCGCATGACGTTCACTGGTGGTTTAGTTTCGTTTCTTTTCGCACAGAAGGAAACATCTCGGCGTTTATTGGACAGAATAAGACAACAACGCGCAGCTTCTGTATATGATGATCGATTGTCCTTTCAAGGAGTCGAACCTTGTAGTCACTGTCAATCAGCTTTACAATTCACACAGACAAAATAAACTGTACGTTCATTTAAAATGGCTTCCAACCGCCACTGGAATTTATTTTAAACGCTGTAATTCGCACAAAACTGCAGGTCCTTATTAAATAATACAAAATAAGATCAATCACCTTTACAACCCTAACGTGAACATCTAACTCTTTATCAAAACCCCTTAAATCTAATCTCCTTAAAAGACCCACAGTGCAGTAAAGTGCACCATCATAAACAGTCCTACATTACTGATAATAGTTGGTTAGTCATAAAGCAGAATGAAGTACACTAGAAAAGAAGTGCACTACTTTAGATCAGGAAGTACGACTATTACACTAACGTTTGCATCTGTCGCCACGGAAATAAAAGACACGCTTGTGTGTATGTGCAGCACAGATTCTCCTCTTCGTGTGTGTGTGTGTGTGTGTGTGTGTTTATAAAGAGCCTGCCAATTTTTGACACAGTTGCTTATTAGCTAAAAGCAACAACGTGGTTGTGTATTTTGTTATTTTCTTAAAATAAACTACTTTTTTTGTGTGTGAAGTGATCGCACAAACATTTCTCACAACCTTTCTTTCTTATTTCAATAAGGATGACAATATTGTCGAAGTAATTTTATTGTAAAGAGTTCACAGATACCTGCTCCTCTCCACAGCCAGAGCATCAATCTCATCAAAGAAGACGATGGAGGGAGCCACGGCCCGCGCTTTCCGGAAAACCTACAATCAACAACACAACCTGGATTAAACAGACTACACACACAGTCTATGTATTATTTTCAGTGAACTGTGAATGACCTGTGTATTCCTGCTAACTAATTCTAATCCCTCAAATCGTTCTTTACTCTTTAGTTTGAACCCCTTGGAAATTTGCTGAAAGTCACAGAAGCCTCTAAAGAAAATCTACACAAGAACAACCTTAAACTAGAACTAAAATATGTTGTGAATACTCCTTTGGACCCTAAAACTACCCTAACCCATCCCTAATCTTAACCCACACTCCCGACTAAACCCCATTCCACATACCAAACATCTACCCCAAGTCTGAACCCAAACCCTCAACCTTAACTCCTAATCCCACAACCCTAACTTAACCCAGAACCCCAGTCTTAGTCCCAATGCCTAACCAAAACCCCCAAACCAGAACCCAGAAAACCCCCAGCACCTAACCTAAACCCTAACCCTTAACCAACAGTACTGTCCAAAAGTCTTAGGCCACCATTAGATTTGTTATAAGTGACATAATGACCATATATAACAAATCGTCTATGCTTGGACCCTTGCATTCGTCAGTCCATAACACTCTTTTCCACTGATCTTCCTTCCAATCTTTGTGAGCTTAGCACATCGTTACCCTGATCCCCTTCTGAAAAGGGGTTTCCTGGCCGCTACTCTTCCCCAACCCTAATCATAACCCTACCATAATCCCAGAGTCTAAACCTTCATTCTAACCTTAAACCCTTGTCCTGAAATACTGAAGATTTTGGACACAAACACACACTCACCTCCCTCACGGCTCTCTCGGACTCTCCGACATACTTACTCATTAGCTCCGGACCCTGAGAGACAAAAAGGTAAAACACAATGAGCTCTGTGTGTGTGTGTGTGTGTGTGTGTGTGTGTGTGTGTGTGTGTGTGTGTGTTTAGGATGCAGCAGGAGTTTAAAGCCTAAGACTGATGGACTGATTGTTTCCCGTCTTCTTCCTCTTTTCTGATACAATCGACAGCAGTTCAGTCGCACTAGTCTGACCTATGTGACCTTCTCATGTTTGTCATCCTCATTCATCACTCTCTCTCCCTCTCTCACACACACACACACACACACACACACAAATAGAGTCGATACTTCCGATGGCCTCCCACAGTGCAGTCAAAGCCTGACTGAGGAAGATTGATCAGTAGTGTGTGTGTGTGTGTGTGTTTTAAAGAGGTTTATTATTTTGATAGCTGTCTCCGGCTGAGTGTGTGACAGACTCTTTCAGTGTGTTTGATGAAAGAGTTCTGAGGTAAACAGTAGCAAACAGGAAGTGTGTGTGTGTGTGTGTGTGTGTGTGTGTGTGTGTGTGTGTGTGTGTGCGTGTCAGTCCCAAAACCAGGAGCAGTTGACATTTTAAAAGTTTGGGAGTTTAGCATTAATTATGTTTACAGGCAGCTCTGAAGGACCAGCACTCTTGTTAAAGTCAGATGTCTACTGAATGACATGGGATTATAGGGGTGGGTTGTAGAGGTGCCCTGTCCTATTCAAAGATACATGAAGTCTGAACTGTGTCCTTTTACAACCCCAAATTAGAAAAAAGTTGGGACAATGCACAAAAATGCAGTTTTCCCTAGATTTTATTGAACTTTTATTTCATTGCTGACAGTATGAAATGTTTCATGTTTTTTTTCTGGTCAGAATTATCTCCAGTTTCTCAGCAAATGTGAGAAAATTATTAAAATGTTTAAAAGCAATGTTCCTCAAAGAAATATCAGAAGGGATTTGCATATTTCTTTATCTACAGTGCACATCGATTAAAGGGTCGGGGCCGTTGGTAAAGGTCATTTCCACAACCATGATGCAGCATTCATCTAGAAAAGTTCACTGAGATTTTAGAGCAACATAAGCTGCCTTCAAGACGACATCTTTTCCAGGGACGTCCAGCATTTAATCAGCAAGACGATGCAAAACGAGCCAAATCAGAAAAAGTTAGGACTGAAAGATGGAAATCCCTTTCAATCTTTCTTTGAGGAACAATGGTTTTAAACATTTCAATCATTTTCTCACACATCTGATGACAAACTGGAGATCCTCTGCCCATGATTTTGTACCTAATCATCGCCTGTTGACATCACCTGTTTGAATTTACATCATTATTTATTTTGACTCCATTATTAGTCCTTAACTGCCCCGTTTCCAGCTTTTTTTGGAAGGCGTTGCAGGTCTGAAATACAGGAATGGACGTTTATTAAGAAATAAAATGAAGTTGAGCAGAAAAGAGCATTAAATATCTTGGGTTCATGCATTCTGCAATGAAACTGCAATTTTGTTTTTTATTTACATTTTCCATACCATTCCAACTTTTTGATTTGGGGTTATAGCATGTTGAGTAAATAAGAGCTAAAGTGCTGAGTGTGTTCAGTAGTCTATGCTGGTATGTGTGATTTGGAGACTCTGGGTCTCTGCTTGAAGTGGTGGTCAAGAGGTGTGTGTGTGTGTGTAGCGAGACTGCATGTCTCTGTCTGAAGTGTCTGTCCTCAATCTTCTCTCTTGATGTCGATGTGTACACACACACACACACACACACACACACACACACACACACACACACACACAACACACACACACACACACACACACACACAAACTTGCCTTATACCTTTGCTCATGCAGTAAGCATTTAAAGTGAAGGAAAATCATTTGCGACTCCATACATTTGTATATGGATAGCCAAAGCGACAAAAGCTTCCAGTTACTTACCAGTTACAAAAAAGGCAATTCTGTTCATGAGCTTTTGCCGATCAGACTGAGGTCACAATGAGTGCGTTTACATGAACTTAATACGATAACAGCAGAAAATCAGATTTTTGTCTGTAAACAGATCAACAAGTTCACATGCCCTCAATAATCAATAATGGGAAAAAAGCCCAGGTTTACAAACCAGATTTCTTCTTTGCAACCAGTCCAGTAATCTCACAAGAAGAATGGAACGTAAACTTCAAACTTAATGAAATGCTTATTCTGCGTTTCAGTCTCCCAAAAAGTGTTTGATAGTTGCTTTGGCGGATGCTGAATTTAATTCCAGGGTTGCCAGATCCAGCGAGAGAGAAACACTCAAGCTGGTCTATGGAAACAAGCCCAAAAGAAGCGAAGGCTCTGGCAACCGTGTTTGATTCCGCGAGCTGCTTCCAGACTTCGTTTGCATGCCTGCGCAGACTGAGAAAACCGATTGAAATCAGAGTAAAGGGCTACATGCACTGAGATATTCAATTACTGAGCTCAAATCGAGCTCTCTTAAGATCTAAGAAATCAGAGTATGCTGTTTAAATGACCACTTTAATAACGAGAAAACTGCAGAAATCACATTCGGATTATTAACTGCATGTAAAAGCACTCATTGCTGCAGACTGAAACTCAAATCTGTATCACACGATGACAAAGATCGGGTTTTGGGACACTTTTGCTCAGCGGTGTGAAGAATATCGGTTGCTTCATTTACCTTGATGGCGATGAAGTTGAGCTTGCTCTCGTTAGCGAGCGCCTTGGCGATCATGGTCTTGGAGCAGCCCGGCGGTCCGTACAGGAGCACGCCTTTAGGGGGCGTCACAGCGAGACGGGAGAACGCCTCCGCATGCTTCAAAGGCCATTCCACAGCCTGCTTCAGCTTCAGCTTCACATCTTCCATCCCTCCTACATCACTCCAGCACACCTACAGGCAAAAACCTCTGGATTACTAGATCTGGAAGGACCTTCAACGGAACGTGTTATTTTGTTCCATGTTGTACTACACTGCTGTGCTACCCGACAGAGTGTAGGTTCTAATGTTCTGTTGATCTAGGGCACTAACATGAGAAACATAACACCCTATTTTTCAGCGCAGATAGCTTTTACTAATGTTTTAAATGATATGCTTTAATTTGACACCTTGCTTAATAATAAAATATTCATTATATTTATCTGTAAATGTCCCGGGGATGAAAATCATTCGGTGGAATGGCTCATAAACACAGATGTAGCCGTCTGTGTATTGCTGGACATGGATATATTCACACACATGCACGCACGCACACGCACACACACACACACACACACACACACACACACACACACACACCAGCCTTAACCACAGTAAACAAACGGAAATCTTATGGTTTCTGTGGTTTAAAGAAAATTTTATTTTTAAGTTTTGTGTTGTGGAAACCAGCCAACTATCCCCACAAGGTCAAATATTCCTATCATTTAGGGGACATGGTCCCCACAACGATATATAAACACGGCCACTCGTGCACATGCACAGAAAATGGCTGGGGATCCTTGAGGACCAAACCAGAAAGAAATGAGACCAGAACATACACACTTTTATAGTAGCACACATGGTTTCTCTCTCTGTCTCCCTGTCTCTAGCGCGCTCTCTCTCCCACACACACACACACACACACACACACACACACACACACACACACACACACACACACACACACACACGTCCATTATGTTGGAAATTTCTTATATAAAGATGAGAGCGTTGGAGCTCATCTGGATCTGATCAGCACTGCTGCAACCCATCAGAGAAACATCTCTCTCTTTTTTGTCTCCCTCTCACACACTCGCTCCTTCTCTCTCTCTCTCTGCCTGTCTGTCTCTCTCCATCTCATTCAGTCTCTTTTTGTCTCAGATTTTGTCCTTCTCTCTGTCTCTCTCTCTCTTTTTGTCCCTCCATCTCCCTCTCCTCTCGTCTCTTTGTCGCTCTCCATTTCTCGGTCCTTACACAACGATCAACACACGACTATAAACTTCAGCAAGTTCTAGAGATGTCTGCAGCTCTCCTGTTGTTCCTGTCACTGACTCTTCTCACTGCACACTGTGCTCTCGGTGTGATTTTTTCAGGGCTCCCTCTCCCAGGAGCAGCAGCACCAAAGTTCCTTCATTAGACAGTTGGTGATATTGTGGGTTAATGAACTCCGGCTCTGTTTAATGAACTGTTCTGGTAGGCTTTACGAGAATTCGCATCTCTAGAGTCCAATAGCTTCACTTGGGTTTTCCAGGTTGGATTGAGAATGATTAGTCAGTGTGTTAAGTAAAGATAGGAAAAGTACAACTGTGTGTGTTCGATTAGACAGAATGTGCTCGTCTATTATTCTGACTTAGCTCACATTGTACGGGTAACTAATGCCAAAGGGATCACGGACGTTTTATTACATGATCCCTGTCTTGTATATCCGTGTGTGTGTGTGTGTGTGTGTGTGTGTGTGTGTGTGTGAGAGAGAGAGAGTTTGTATGTGTTGATCTCCATCCAGGAGAGGAAGTAAAGCTGCAGCGCTCAGGGCGACACATCGCCACGACAACCTGATTCCAATTAGTGGCAGGATGATGCGAGAGGCTCTTCCTGTACGGTTTTACACACACACACACACACACACACACACACACACACACACACACACACACACACACACACACGGACAGGATGCTTGTGTGTCTTGCACATAAAATCCCCCAAAAACATCCCTTTTCCGCCCTCAGTTTAACAAACAAGCCACAAGTTTGAGTTTGTGTGTGTGTGTGTGTGTGTGTGTGTGTGTGTGTGTGTGTGTGTGATTAGATACACAAAAGTCGTTTAACTATTTATCTCTCTCAGTCTCTCTCTCTGCAGGTTTGAGGTATAAACTGTATAAATATTAGATAAACTTTTCAGACTGCTAGTGTGTGTGTGTCTCTCTCTCTCACACACACACACACACACACACACACACACACACGCAAAACTCTCCCATACACACTTCAGTCAATACACCACAGTGCGCTTGTGCAGTCACCTCACCCGTTGCCCTTGGTTCCATCGTCCTGCTGGAAGATCTAACCACATCTCAGGTGTATCTGCTTTCTTTGGTGGACTAGTGGTTAAAGTACCGGACTATGAACCAGAAGGTCCAGGGTTCAAATCCCACCTCTGCCAAGCTGCCACTGCTGGGTCTCTGAGCAAGGCCCTTAACCCACTTAATGCTCTATCAATTCTAAGTCACTCTGGATAAGGGTGTCTGCTACATGATGTAAATGTAAGACAGAAATATAATATGCATATTCTCGAATCTTCTACGTGTTGATGAATGACTAAAGGAATTCGGCCTTCGTGTCACCTCATATTTAGACACGTTAAAGAGGTAAAACACAAAATGGGACCTTGCCCCGTTGCCCTGGGAGGTCTGGAGTCTATCCGGGAAAGCGGACGTTGCACCACCAGTTTGGACTCAATAGGACTCCATCGCAGGACCAGCAGGGGTCGCTGTTGCAGTGCCGAGGGATGATCCCTCAACCGGCTTCACCTTCCTCAAGCATGGCCAAATGTACCAGTCCTGACACCTCTCAAACCCAGGACTCCACCGTGGTGGGCATTCTTACATTCTGTCCCATATGGATCCCAATAAATCCAGGTTCAGTAGGAGGACCTACCATGACCTCCAGCAGGATTATGTTTACTGAATATGTTTACTCAGTGGCTCTAATTATTCAGTTCATTCCTCATTCATTCACACGCTAATTCATTACTTAATTAATTCGTTTGCTGTACCTTGGGCACGTCGATGGCCACTTCTCTCATGGCGCTGGGTTTGACCTGAGTCATGGCCAGTCGAAGATCGGAGGTCGTCACCTTCACTCTGTCCATCAGCTCAGAGTCAGAGAGAGCTGGAGCCGCGGATAATGCTTTCCTCAACGCGTGTAGACCTGCAGTGTACACACACACACACACACACACACACACACACCAGAGAGATGCATGGTATGTACACAGGCGCATACCGATTAACGTTATTATTAACATATGACTCCAAAGCCCCATCTTCAGCAGCATTACATCAACGTCCTAATTGGTTATTAGAGGGAGCTCTGTCACTGTGTTAGCGCAGATGAAACCTGTTAAACACTGCTCAAGAAACGCGCCGTGTTGCCTCGGGTGGCGAGCTAGCGGTGCGCTGCATTTCATTAGTTGGCATATCGCGAATTAAAGATCGCTCCACGTTTCAGACTGCCAGGAAACCAAACAAAGATGGAAATCCACTACTGACCAGAGAGAAGCAGGATCTAACCAGACCAGGAAAAGAAGCACCAGATGCACAACTGCATAAGAGTCTGTGGTTTTGAGGACCGGATTCACAAACCTTTCCTAAGACAAACACTAAGACGTTCAGAAGCATGCAGCCTTAAGAAATCATAACGATTTATTAAGAAAAACTGCTGCATTTGAGAGCTAACAATATACTGTGTGAGACGCATTTTGAATTTGCATCTACAGCAATTTCGTTTCATCGCATTTAAGAAGGTTTTCTTTCTTAAGACACATTTGTGAATCCCGTTCCAGGACCGTACACATCCTCGGCTTAAATAGTACAAACAAAACGTTGCTCCAGAACGGAGACTCCATGGTGCTGAAGAGTTTCAAGGGGAAAAACGTCATTTGAACTAAAACTCAAAGGTTACAATGGAAAGAACGCAGACACTGGGTGATGGATGAAAGGAGAAGGGTGGAACCTTATCAGATCCCACTGTGGGATGCTGGAGATAAAGCTGAACTCATGGTGCATCTTCATTTTATATTCGCATTCCTAAGATCTTCCAAATTATTTCTGCATCTTTAAACCTTTCAGCTTTAGCTTCAGTCCAATGTCTAAAAACATGAAATAATTGTGGAATAAGGATCCGTTTAAATAAAACTTCTCCCTGTTAACATGCACTTACACACTCACAGCCCTATATGGAAACTATCAAGTCCTTCTTTTCATCACACACACACACACACACACAGCCATGAGGTTTCCTTTCGTGCTGCTGGAATTGTGGGAGGATTTATGATTAGACAGTATTACATCCTGTTTACATAAAACACAGATTCCTGAAGCACAGACGCTCTCCGGCAAAGCCAAGAAGGTCAGTTTGTTCTGCAGAGGAAAACCCTGAGGGACTGTGAGGCTCAGTCTCTTCCTCTCTCCATCCACTCCCTCCATACACCGCCAGTGTGGCCTCGTGCCTGGAACCTGGACTCTGTACGTGCACATAGCAGCTGAAGTCTGTAGGCCTGGATTTTTAACATTTCCATAAACCCAAAGAGCAAACTGAAGGCATTTATAGATCTGCAAAGCACCCATAAGAGCAGACTTTGGTAAAGCTAATACACAAACACATGCAGAAGCACCAAGCATACAAAACGCATATACAGAGAATCCAGACCCCAAAAACAACAATTCAGGGGTCCGAACCCTCAAAAAACACTCACACCTCAAGAAGTAAGAGCAGCTTATAAACTATCAAGTAACATTCAGGCGTTTCAATGTCAAACATACCAAAAACCCCACAACTACCAGAACTAAGGTCCAGAAACACTGAAAACACCTAGAACCCTAAACTTATCAGCTCCATATCCCCACCGAAATCCAAAAAATTTAAACTTCAAACATCAAAATGCACTCACTGGATCATAAAACTCTTCCAAGCATCATTAAAAATCAGAGTTTTAGAGCTCAGAACACAAACTCTCACTAAACATCCAGGGTTAGCTGGACCAGGAAACCACTACAAACTACCCTAAAACTCCAGAAGCCAGGGCTTCACGCAGATTAATCCACCCAAACAGCGAAAACCTCTTACAAAGCATCCAGAACCGGAGATTTTTGGTCTCCAAAAGCCTCTTGCCCCAATAACCTCAAAGTTAAACATGCATGTCAACCAAGAGAAATCCAAAATCTAAAAAAACAAGAAGCACAAATACCAAAAACACCCAGAACCCCAAACATAAGGATCTCCAATTCACGTCTGCATACCAAAAATGACGGGTTCAACCATCCAAAAACAACGAAGGGGACACCCGAAGAAACTCAAAACTCCAGTAACCATAGCTTCAGACCTCAGCAGTCAGAATCTGGGACTTTAGAGGCACAAGAGCACATGCAATCATCCAAACACCCAACAAACCCTGAAAAAACATCCAGAGACCAAGGTTTTCTGGGTGCAAGCACTTTTCCCGCCCAATAACCCCAAGCTTATGCATACATACACATCAAGAAATATCCAAACCCCCAAAACTAAGGTGTACAAATACCCAAAACATCCAGAAGCCCAAGCACAGAGGTCTTCAATTCACCACCTAAATCCCCCAAATTATGGGTTTTACCATCCAAAAACAGCCAAAGCACAGAGTTAACACTGGATCCAGACATCCCTACAACCCACCATAAAACTCAGCTCTCCAGTTTAAAGAAACCAGAGCTCCAAAAAGCCACACACATTGCAACAAGCCTGAACCCCAGACTCAAACACGCATATACACCAAGAATATCCAAAACCTCAGAACGAAGGTGTACAGACATCCCAAAGTGCCACCCACCACCTTAATCCTCAAAATTATGGGTTCAGTCATCCAAAAACACCCCGGGTCCAGAGGTAACACCTAGAACCTGTCTAATATGGAATGCACCCCTGATAACCCCGGGTGTAGTGGACGGTCAACCCAAAAATAACAAACCCCAGAACGCAGAGAAACATTTCGAACGTAACTGGTTCAAAACCACCTCAAAATACCCCGAACCATGGACGTTATGGGAATCGGATACGGACACGAGCGTTCAGAACCCCAGTGACTACGGATCGGATTCGCGAAACAGGCGAGCGCAGCTGAACGAGGATGAGGAGTGAGGAAGGTTTCACGAACAGCTGATGAGGTCATTAGCCCAAGTATCTCCGGTATACAGTCAACGGCAAAGTAATAGCAGAGAGGGAGAAAGGGAACCCTTCCAACCTCCCTGAGGCGATTCCTCATTTCAGCCATTCGGTTAAGAAAACATCCGACACTGTAGTTGTGTGGACAGAGAGAGAGAGATACACACGCTAATGCGAACCAAATGTGGATTCCTTTCCCCTCTCTCGCTCTCTCTCGCATGGTTGAGATATGCAGCTGCATCCTAAATGACGCTGGACACCGGGCCTCAATTCCAAGAAGCGAAGACGAACATTTGCAAAACATCCCACTCGGCTAAATTAGGGCCAACACTGCGCTCTTTCATACTGATAGGAAATGAGAGAGGACGGGAAGCGTGGTACGGCTGGCAGAAGAGGCACGGATCCAATTAGCCGGGTTTAAAAATAGTCCAGGAAAGTCACTGATATTCATCTTAGGCACAAAAAGGTAAGGACTTCCAAACTTAAAGCTGCATAGAGCATTGAAGTGATCATATTTATTATGATCAGCATCGCTTTTGGGTGGTTCTTCCTTTTTATGTCTTCCTTAAGTGGTAAGAAGCAGCCTCAAATTGTCCCGAGGCACTGGGGTACGGTCCTGCTTCAGCAGAGGCTATGGGACGTCAGTTTAAACGCCAGCGTCTGCTTCATCCATAAACCTAATATACTGCATGTCTGAACTGTTTAATCGTGTCTGTTTACTTCAGTTGCCCATTTCTTTCCAAAATCGAACAACAAAGCTCCACATCTGCTTCTGCGTCCGAACAGGGCGTGTGTGTGTGTGTGTGTGTGTTCCTGTACGAGGTCAGCCTGAGATTCCACACCGCTGACCTTTTGGAGCAGCGCTCGAGCTCAGGGCCCGTCCTCAACCGAGCGCTGAAATAGTTTAGCCGTTACGCCACGCTCTGAGAGAAGAGGAGCAGCGGGGAAGGAAAGCCGAAGGAGGAAGAACGTTTTCATTACTGCGCGCTGTTTCCGGAGCCTTTCCATCACACACCTGTATTTACACTCCTCAACAGCTGGGCTAAAGCTGTGCACTCAAAAGTATAATACCTACCCTCAAAAAAGGAGGCTAGAGAGATCCCTCTGTTGTGCAGCCTGCCATTAGCCGGAGGAGAGGAGGAACATTTCCGGATTTTATAAACATGAGGCTGGATAAAAACGCAGCGCCTGTATTTACAGCCTCGGGAAGCAGCGCCACTTTAAAAGGAAAAAGTTCTTTATAAGGAAAGCAGCGACGTGTAAACACTGACGAACACGATTTATAACCCGCGCCAAAGTTTACTTCCACCTCTCTCTCACCCGCCGGGTCTCACTCTGTCTCTCACTCGTCTCAGTCTCTCACTGTATCTAATTCTCTCGCTCTGGGGTCTCACTCTCTTGTTATGTGTCTCTCACTGTGTCTCGCTCTCTGACTTGGTCCTTTTTGTCTTGCTCTGTCTCACTCTCTGGCTCTGTCTCTCACCGTGTCTCACTCTCTGGCTCTGGCTCTTGGCCGTGTCCTCACTCTCTGGCTCTGGCTCTGGGCCGTGTCTCACTCTCTGGCTCTGGCTCTGGCTCTGCCGTGTCTCACTCTCTGCTGGCTCTGCTCTGGCTCTGGCCGTGTCTCACTCTCTGGCTCTGGCTCTGGCTCTGGCCGTGTCTCACTCTCTGGCTCTGGGCTCTGCGCCGTGTCTCACTCTCTGCTCTGGCTCTCTCGCCGTGTCCCTCACTCTCTGGCTCTGTCTCTCGCATGTGTCTCACTCTCTGGCTCTGTCTCTCGCCGTGTCTCACTCTCTGGCTCTGTCTCTCGCCGTGTCTCACTCTCTGGCTCTGGCTCTCGCCGTGTCTCACTCTCTGGCTCTGGCTCTGGCCGTGTCTCACTCTCTGGCTCTGGCCGTGTCTCACTCTCTGGCTCTGGCTCTGGCCGTGCCTCACTCTCTGGCTCTGGCTCTGGCCGTGCCTCACTCTCTGGCTCTCGCCGTGTCTCACTCTCTGGCTCTGTCTCTGTCTCATTGTCTTGCTCTGTCTTGCTCTCTGGTTCTGTCTCTTGCTGTCTCTCTCTCTGTATGCCTGTCCCGTGCTTTGTCTCTGTCTCTCTCACTCTCACCTTGTCTCGGTTTAACTCCGTTTGTCTGTCTTCTTTCTCTCACTCTGTCTGTCACTACAACAGACCACTGCAGATTTTGAAAGCTGATATGTACGAGACCAAGTACAACACACACACACACACACACACACCCCAGATATTAGGTACCACATCACTTCCTGTCCAGAGAGATGTGCATGACAGTGATATGATGAACCCCACCCACACACACACACACCCACACACACACACACCCACACACACACACACACGGATCTGCATTAGCTCCTGAGAGACAAATTTGTGTGACAAGGCCAAGGCAGCTGTGTGTGTGTGTGTCTGGAATTGTGAATGTGATATATGAGACTTTTTGTATATCTGCCCATTACTGTACAGTCAGCGGTACTGACCCTTCTCCTTCTCGTGTGTGTGTGTGTGTGTGTGTGTGTGTGTGTGTGTGTGTGTGTGTGTGTGTGTGTGTGTTGGGTTATATTACTGTGCACTCAGCATTCCAGGCAGCTCAAATGTACCTTATCCATTGACATTGATCCCTCGATCAATATACAGAGCGCCCTCAAAATGACCCTCTGCTACCTACACACACTACACACACACACACACAAACACACACACACACTACACTCACAAAAAATATTCGAACAAAGCAACTGTTTGCACATCCAAACCTATTCTGCCTGAAGCAGGACCTCTGAAGCGGCCTCTAAGACGTTCATAACAGAAGCTTTAAGTCCTGTAAGTATAAACCCAACACCCCAAGAAATATCTTCCACACAAAAATGCCTAAAAACACAAATACACACAAATACAGAATCATTTCCATACAGGGACCCACAATGGCACCAAAACTTCCAGGAAACGTGTGACCTCTGTCATTGCCACCAAAGGTTATGTTACAAAGTATTGAGCTGAACTTTTGTTATTGACCAAATACTTATTTTCTACCATAATTTACAATTAAATTCTTAAAAAATACTACAATGTGATTTCCTGGATGTTTTTTCTCATTTAGTCTCTCATAGTTGAAGTGTAGCTATGATGGAAATTACAGACCTCTCTCATCTTTCTAAGTAGGAGAACTTCTACAATCAGTGGCTGGCTAAATACTTTTTTGCCCCAACATATATATAGCTAGACAATGGCACATCACACATACACACAAACATGTATAGCATAATCCAAACACACTCGATACACAATGCATATATTTGCAAAACATGCTCTCTCACACACACACACACACACACACACACACACACACACACACACACACACACACACACACACGCACACGCACACGCACACGCACACAGAGTGCTTGGAACTGACCGGCCTCCTTGCAGACCGCGGTGAGGTCGGCTCCGACGTATCCATGCGCGGCCTCAGCTAGTTCCTGCAGCTCTTCGGCGGTGACGGCGTTAGGGACAGACTGCAGCTGTTTGGTTAAGATATCCATTCGCCCCTGGGCCGAGGGCACGCCCACCTCCAGCTCCTGATCGAAGCGGCCCGGGCGCCGCAGGGCCGCGTCCAATGCGTCGGGTCTGTTCGTGGCCCCCAGGACCAGCAGAGAGCCGCTGTGACCCTCCTACAGACAGACGGGGAGAAAGAGACATCAGGGGGCACCGATGCTGATGGGATCTGATGGTACTGACACTGTATGGTATTTACAACAAGGTCCCATTATCCATATAAGAATGCTGTTACAAGGTGGATCAGTAATTCATTTTACTCAGCAATAAAACAGGTAAATAACTAATGAGGAATAAGCAAACCTAAGAAATGTTCATATGTAAATGTAGGCCTATAATAAATATCGGTTGTTATATCGGCTAGAATTCTAATATCGGACCGATGACATTAACTGGAAAAAATCCATATGTCGACAAATAATACGTCGGCCGCCGATAGCTCGTGCATCACTGAGGAACATTTAATGAACCAATTTTAATGAACCGAACTGCTGGCCAGAAGGCCCGAGGTTAACAGCAGGTCCCAGCACTGCCAGGCTGGCACGATTGCCCACAATCGCTTAGGTTTCTTTACCTTGTACCTCCTAATGACTAATTGCAAATGACTGATTTGCTTATTGATTATCGATGATTTGCTCACAGATCCGATGCCGTCCATGAGCGTGAGCAGAGACGCCACCACTCGCTTCTCCACCTCGTTCTGCGCTCCCTCTCTCTTCGGGCACAACGCGTCCAGCTCGTCGATGAAGATGATCGCCGGCTGCCTGATCTCACACCATACACACACACACACTCCATCATCACTACAACATCCTCATCACTTACTTGTTTATTTATCAGCTTTGTGTCACCGGTTTTACCGTTTTGAGGCCTCTGCGAATATCTGCCGCAGCCTTGCTTCTGTTTCACCGTAAAACCTAAACGCAGAAACGAAAAAAAAAAATACAATAATGAGGAACATCACATACATAAAAATGGATACCTCACCCCAAAGCCAGAACTAGGGATCACTACAAAACCAAGATACTATTTATGACTGAAATATGAAAAAAATGTTACACATATACACATATAAGTCCCAGCAACTTCATTCCACTTCGAAAATCAACAAAACCAGACCAGAAGCATTGAACTCTTCACAAGACTGGAAATACTGAGGTGATTTGGGTCAGCCAATGAAAATCTTTGAGTAACGTCAGACTTACTGCTCCGTTTAGACTGTCATTATACTATTTTCATTGACATTCAAACACTATTTGACTTGCTTCAAACCTTACCAGACAGGCACGACGTAAGACTGACCCAGATTTAGTGTTTAAACGCTAAGAAAAATCCTTGTATGCAAAAGAAATCTGTCCCAGTTTCCCGTTCAATCGCTTACATTTAAATGTGAAGACGAGACATGCAATTCCACTAATGCACCACCAGATGGCGCCGGACACTCACATTATACTTAAACAGTGCATGGCTACGACTTTCAGCTTGCGATCTCGTGGTTTGAATAGAATACGATGTTAAATGATGGAATTGATCAGTTTTAGGGTTACATTTTAGATATTTCTGTTTTATAACAATGTCATTAGATCAGTTAAAATGTTTCATGAGCAGTTTTAAATGGCTAAAGTGTTGCACAACAAAGAAATTGTTTTAATCAAGTTAATTAGAACCACTCATGAAAATCTGTATCATTTTGCAGCCGTGTCTAATTATCGTCTGTTATACCTACTTGCTCATGATCTCCGGGCCATTGATAACGGTCATGTTTGCTCCCACCTCATTGGCTATCGCTCGTCCAATCATGGTCTTTCCTGTGCCGGGTGGACCATACAGCAGCACTCCTCTAGGGGGCGTGATTCCTGGGTGAAAAGTCAACGTCACTTAAAGGCTATATATTACATAAAACTCACTTTTCAGTGCTGGTGCATACATTTGGGTAACTGGAGAACCTGCCAATCTACGACTGAAATCAGACAACACATTTTTTTTATTTACTTTAATTATTATTATTTATAATTCATTTTTAATGTATTTATTTTTATGCCAATCTATGACTGTGAAATAAGACAACACTGTTTTATTTAATTATTATTATTATTATTATTATTATTATTATTACTATTTGATTTATTATTTTTTAAATAAATTAACCTAGTTATTTTTATTTACCGTACTTGCTGAAGATCTCGGGGTGTCTGAGCGGAAGCTCGATCGTCTCTCTAATCACCTGCAGCTGAGCGTCCAGCCCTCCGATCATATCGTACGTGACCTTTAATCTCTCCTGACCCTCGCCCTGGCCGTCCCGAGTGCACGAGAGTGTGTGCGTGAAGCTTATCGAGTGGAACCGCAGATCGAGTATAACGTGTCCTTCCCCTTATGACCAGCAGAGGGCAGCGACTCCACTTGCATAGACGTCTCAGGCGTCTGCTGTTTGGCAGACAGGGCGCTGTCGGACAGGAACTGGGCACTGAGGCTGGAGGAGGGGTCGTACGGTTTGCAGGGGGCGGTAGGAGTGTGAGGGGATGGTGAAAGGTCCCAGAGTTTGTTTGGGGTGCTGGAGGAGGGGTTTAAGGAGAGCTGGTCCAGCTGGACTGAAAGATCCAACGGAGTCAAGTCTAAGATGGAAACAGGGGGAGCAGAAAGGGGGCAAGGCGATGACAGGGTCACGCCATCCACCCCTCTCAGAGCCCGCACCCGGATCCGACACCTCCGCCCAAAATAGGACACGATGAAGGAGCCGCCCGGGAGCAGGATCCTGCCATCTGAGAGACACAGAAGGATTTGTTGGTAGCATTTGGTCCGACTATTTATTTATGGCCATGGGATGAGACATGAACCCCTGCTCTGGAACCGAGTAACACAGTGACCCTTACCTAATGATCTCAGGAGGAAGCTGCTGAACTCCTCGGTACTCAGACCTTCATCTTCCTCACTGCGCGCACACAGCAAATCACACGCATTAATTACATGCAGAGAGGCAACCTCACCACCAGATGGCGCCACTGCCTCAAGTATTTGCACTGAGATGCTCTCCAGGCAAAACTTTTTTTATGTATATACATACACACACATATATATATATATATATGTATTTGTGTGTGTGTGTGTGTGTGTGTGTGTGTGTGTGTGTGTGTGTGTGTGTGTGTGTGTGTGCGCGCGTGTACGTGCCTCAGACTGAGCTCTATTTGCTCAGCGTTGAGCACAGCCCCAGTGATCGGCTCCACAGACACCGGATCTCCACTTTTCACTCCCAGAATGCATTGTGTGTCCGGCATCAGACCGACTCTCCTCCCCGGGAACTGACCTGTAGGCCACGCTATACACACCTACATACACACACACACACACACACACACACACACACACACACACACACACACACAAAATCACCTTAACAGAAAGATCGCAATAAGACAAAATTGTGTAACACAAACACTCAGACAGAGAGAAAGACACAAAACAGAGAGACACACAAAGACAGTCAGTGAGACACACATACAGACAAACAGATAGATACACACAAAGACAGAGACACAGACACAAACAGTGAGACAGACAGACAGAGATACACAAAAAAAAGACAGTGAGACACACACACACACACAGACAAATAGAGAAACTCAGACAGACAGACGGTGAGACACACAAGGACACACAGTGAGACACACAAAGACAGACACACACAGACCTCCTGGCGTCCTGTAGAGCCTGTAATAAGTACAGGTCGTCCTATGCAGGCGTTCACTCCCTTCATCGTGTTCAGGCTCATCTGCACCAGATAGGACCTGCATCGCTTTGGAGCCTTTTCTTCTATTAACACACACACACACACACACACACACACACACACACACACACACACACACACACACACACACACACACACACACAGTGCAGAATTATAAAGGAATGATAAAGGTAGTACAAAGGCAGAGCAGAAAGGTTTGTTAATAACACGACTTCATCATCCTTATCCCGTCTAATCCCATTCAGACTTGTGGGAGCCGGAGCCGGAGCCTAACCGGCAGCACAGGGCACTAAGGTGGGATCCCTGACAGGGCAACCCAATCCAAGCACTAGTCCATCACAGGGAACACAAATCCCTCAACGTGCATGATCAGGAGGTAATAAATAGTCACGAGCTTCTTGTTACCTTTCTCTATGAAGTCAGTGACAGTCAGACCGGAGGCTCCTGATGACTCCCGGTCACCCTCGGACCCATCCGCACCCAAACTGCACCTCGAATCCTCCTCGAGCCCCTGCGCTTTCTTATTCTTTTTACCTTTTTTTGATGACATGTTGATTCCTTCGCGCTCTCGGTCCTGAACGCACGCCGGCTCCACCGCGCATGCGCACTGGAAAACTCCTAGCCGTGTCCCAAACCGCTGCGTATTCACTACACAGTGCTAGTGGAGGAGAGCGGGTATTCTACCAGTGATGTCTGAGAGCGTCAAGCAGGAAAAGCAGTGAGGATCTCTAACGCATAACTTACTGCAGAAATACAGAGTCTATAAAAGTAATGTAAGAATAGAAAGTGTTTTGCACGTTCTAGGGCATAGGGAGTAAGTTGCGATTTGGGACACAACCACAGCACGGATAAAACATCCGAGTTTAAAGTTCGGACCGGCCCCCTGAATTACCGTAAATCACCAAAATTATTTACTGAAACATTGTCTCAAACAACAACAATAATAGCATGGATAGAGTTATAAACAATGAATATTATCCTCACAGTATATAAGCTTTCATGTTTTTAATGTACAGAGCCGACAAATGTCCTATATATAACAAATTAAAAGTTAGTAATAACTTTATTTAAATAGCTAATATAATTATAAATACTATAAATACTATAATAATAATAATAATAATAATAATAATAATAATAATAATAATGTTAGCACAACAAACATTTGAAATTAACAGCAATTTATTGTTAATAATAATAATTTATTTACCACTATATACAACTGTATACAAGGTATACAGCTATGACACACTTACTGATTAAATGTATTTGTAAATTTAATGTATAGCATCAATTATTAACAAAATAGCACAAAAATTACTAATTCCACATTTTATCACTTTACTTTAATAAAACAAAGTAGCACAACCACTGTAGAGAGCAAACCTAAACAAGAAATAATGCTGCACATTTTAATGCTTACATTAAACAAGTCAAGATAATGTTATGGCGACTTCTAGTTATTTCAGTGTTGTTTGTTTGCCTTCAGAACAAAATAGAAAAATTACATTTTAAAGAAAATTGACATTAGATCAGGGATCCACAAACCAGAAAGCTGACTTTCATTCTTCCTGTACAGAATAATTAATAATCTGTGTAAACATTACCAATATAGTACACAATGTCAAAGATTATTGTTTGGCTTATATTACGTAATAATTTCCTTTTATACTTCTAATGCATAAAACATGTATATTATTATATTATCCATCACATTTCATGTTGCTTTGTGTTTTTCTGTTTGCTGGCAATTTGTCTAATCTTGCTTTAGGAAAGTGTTTTAGAAAATCTGCACAGTTTCTGTTGTGCTCGTGCGTAGTGCTTTACGGTAATTGTGTAAACTCTTATGTGTTTAGTTGTGTGCACTTGTCTGTTTTCCCAATGGCACCGTGTAGTCTTGGTTTTTTGCCCGCTTTTAGAAAGCTCCTGGCCGGACAGCGGTGTCGTGGCTCGGCTGTGTCTCTCCGGTGTTTCTCGGGCTTTGCGGTGCTGCAGCAGCGGGGAAGCAGCGCTCCGCTCCCCGCCTCAGTGGACTCATACGGCGGCGTGACGGTACGACAGCTGCCCGCTGACGTCACCGAGGCGGCTTTCGACCAGCTGCTGAGGGGTAAAGGAGAATCTGCATACGCTGAATAACGTCTTATAGTGCTGAATATAACAACATCTGTATTATTAATTAAACTCTACATAATTTGGGTAAATGAGGTGCATTAATTAACCGTAAAATACAGTGTTCAGTAAACACTGGATGCGTTAACATAACAATGAAGTTACACAACTTCATACACTTTAATGAAAGTGCTGCACCACTGAGCCAGTCCTGTTCACATCTTGCTCTTTGAACGTCCAGGAAAATGGTTCGGATACGAGTATTCAGATAATGGGAGCCAGTTTCTGTTATATCTTATGGGGAAATTCCTGCCTCGTTCCTGCATGTTCAAAACCCCTCCCACTTTTAATGATTTTAGTGTAGTAGTGCAGGAGACTTTATGCGGCTTCACTTCTGTACAGTGTGCATGGTCTAATTCCTCACATATACTACTTAATTAGGTATTAATTACACTGTTATACTGTTTAACATGTGCTTTCCATCCTAACAGTGTGTGTGTGTGTGTGTGTGTGTGTGTGTGTGTGTGTGTGTTTTAGAGTCGGTGTGTGTGTGGCGCTCTGAAGGTCGTATAGCTGCTTGGCTGCGTATCCCTCTGCGTCGGAGTCGGCTGGCTGAAGCCGCGGCTCTGCAGGGGTTTAAATATCACCATGCGATTGAGGACGAGGCCGTGCTCAGTCTGTGGCTGGGCGACGGAGACAGCCGTCTGCCCAACTACGCTACACACCAAGTTGGCGTGGCAGGTCAGCGCTACCCTGGTGTTCTTTGCCTGCTTTTCCTGGGTTTTTATCATTTTTTCCCCCCGACTTAGCCTGGTCATCCTGGCAGGAGCCTGGCAGGAATTCCCAAGGTGCCAGCTGGTATATGTGCTGAATGGACATCGGTCCATTGCTCCAGTCCATCCAGCTTCCACTCTCACAGACATGGCCGATTGTGCCTGCATGACACCTGACCTGCCCATAAGGCACCGTCAAGCCACCGAACCACGGTGCTCCCTCCACCATGCTTCACAGTTGTCATTATTGTTGGTATACAGTGGCTTGTTTTATTCATTCACTGAAACACCAGACACATGGGAAGCCCAGATGGTGCGTTTAGAGAACCCTGCGATGGTTTGGCATCCTGTCCACAGTGTACCCCCAGTGCATTCTGGGTTAAGCTCCAGACCTACCTTTGCGTCCCTGACCAGGATAACTGTGTTAATTTAGGATCATGTGTAATTTAAGCACCATGGGTTGCCAGTTACATTGATTTGTATGCCAGTTCACACATGAATATATATATAGAAAGTGACATCTGTAAACATTTATTCAGACTTTTATGCAAGATCTTATGTTTATGTGTTCCGTTTATTTCTTTATTTTTTAAGTTGCATACAATCCCATAAAGAAAAGTCTTGATTTAAATGATAAGGAGTCATATGCAAGTGACTCTTTTTGTCAATTACTGTACTTCTTTACATGAACCAGATGAATCTAATGGTTGTATATTGGCTGCTAATATTCATTTCCAGCACTGATGTGATTCACACAGCTATTATACGTGGTGCTTTGAATCAAATGATTCGTTTGAAAGAATCGAATCGCTTATTGGTGAATAATCTACGTAACGGTTTGAACAGCATTTCCAGGTTTGAACAGCAGTGGGCGCTTGTGTGTGTGTGTGTGTGTGTGTGTGTGTGTGTGTGTGTGTGTGTGTGTGTGTGTGTGTGTGTGTGTGTGTGTGTGTGTGAAGGGCATGTTGGAACATGTCTTTGCGGAAGGATGCTGCTGAGTGTTAGCAGAGTCAGTTCAGGATCTGGTACATGTTACTGAAAGTACGGCTCCAAAGTGACCTTCCGGTAAAAAAGAAACAAAAAATAAAAATAGGGGGGAAAAAAGGGAAAAACAGAAAGAAAGAAAAAGTAAATTGAAAATAACAAAGATGACAACTGAGAGAAACAAATATGAATTTATAAAAATATTAAATAATTATGAACTATTTATAATCGAAAAGAAAAATGTAATGTAAAAAAATGTAAATGATAAAAATGTTGCTACTTTATTTTTTCCTTGCAGTATACTTTCATCATCTAGTGCAATACGGCAGCTAAAAACGGATTTTTTAAATCAAAGTTGTTTGACAGGTTTTAACTTTTAACTAAAGTGTATGAACTACAATAAAAACCTGTGATCCTCAAACTTAAAAATAGTTAAACATTTTTTAAATACTGATAAAACTTTTTTGGATAGCAGGAGCCCATGTCCATTATTTCTTATGGAACAATCCCTACATGTTTCCTGTATATTTGAAACCCAACCTACTTTCATTGATGATAGCACAATATTGGACTTGCTGATTGGTCCTGTTGCTTGCTATTTGCATTTTTGGGCGGGGCTTCGCCTCTATACTGCGTTCCTCACATGTACATTTACACTGTTTAGGAGATACCCGTATCCAGAGATCCTTATAACAATCTTACAATTGTACGTTAAGGGCTTTCCCCAGGACCCCATACTGGTGACTTGACAGCGTTGGGACTTGAACCCTGGACCTTCTGCTCGATGGTCCAACAGCTGGGGGTCCAGCAGTCCTATTTCCAGGTTTGAACAGCAGTGGGCGCTTACGTGAGTGTGTGTAAGAGGGGCATGTTGGAACATGTCTCTGTGGAAGGATGCTGAGTGTTTGGCAGATTCAGTTCAGGATCTGCTGCATGTTATCAAAAGTTACAGCTGTAATATGACCTTCCAGTAAACCTGAAATAACAAGAGCCCACTCAAACTGAACCTGAAACAAAATCAGGAGAAATGTTTTCAATGTGGTCAATTCTCACTTTTTTTACTAAAACATGGTTTATAGCAACATTTATAGATTTAAAATTCCTTAACAATACCAGATTTTTTCATTATTTTTAATAATAGGCATTTTATTTTGTTGTTAAAATGTTTGATGTTTTACAAGTAAGAGACTAAAGTCTTCATCTCGATAAAATGTGCTGTATAAATAAGGGGGAAAGAACCTGGCAGGCCGAGCTGTTTCTCTCTCGGTGTCAGGGAATGCCGGAGGGAAACAGGCAAGACAGGGACTATGGATGGAGAAATGGGACGGAATAGACAAGATATGAACACAGAACCCGTATTGAATTTAATTTGAAATGGTAAATAATATGAAATCAGAACTCATTCAAAAACTAAACTCTGTAAACAGAGTGCTGCACACATTATTTGTAGGTGAACTTTAATTGATGAAAAAGGAAAAAGCATTTAATAATCTCATGATCTGAAACAACTGTCATAATTTGTTCATAACTGCCTCACTTTTGATGATTAGATGTCCTTTTTTTAGCAAAACTGCTAATCCTGGTGTGTGTTTAAAGGTGCTGTGGTAAACAAGTCGAACGGCAAAGTCCTAGTCGTTCAGGACAGGAACAAGGTACAAAACTTTTCCAAATTTGCAAACACACACACGTCATCACACACTGTGCTTTTGTATGCTATGATATCACTAAATGTGTGATGCCGGAGATTAGCTTAATTTAGTTATAGGTAAACAGCGACAGAGTGTAAACATTGAAGTATTTAGGACACGGAGGCACACAGAGACACACAGAGTGCTTCCTTTATAAGTGCTGGAGTAAACAGGTTAGGGTGAGTTATGGTGGAGTTCATATAATCAGAAGGTTGTGCATTAAAGTCCCACTGTTAGGACTTCGATCAAAGCCTTTAATCTTCCAACAGCCACTGGATTTATGTCTCATTCACACTGAGTACTAAAGGTTCCATTACATTTACATTTACACCCTTATCCAGAGCGACTTACAACTGATACACTCTTACAATCCAAGCAATTGTGGGTTAAGGGTCTTGCTCAAGGACCCAACAGTGGCAGCTTGGCAGAGGTGGGATTTGAACCCTGGATCTTTTGGTCCAAAGTCCAGTACCTTAACCGCTAAGCTACCACAGTCCCATTTGTTTTGTTATTACAATATAAAGTGTTCAGTGGTTTATTAGAAATGGGGTCTGTGAGTGTGCTTTGTAAGAGATAGTAATGATTAGTAAAGGTTTATAATTACAGGAATAGTTAGTAAAGGTTTCTAGCATTTGTAATACCAAGGAATGGTAAGTAATGACTGCTAATGTTAACACTGGTAAGTAATGGTTTCTACTTTAGTAAACGTTAGTAATATCGTCTAATGATTAGTAGTGGTTTCTAATATCAGTAAAGGTTTGTAATGTTACAAAGGTTTGGAATGTTCCTAAAGTTAGTAATGGTTAGTAATGAGGTTAGCAGTGTTTTCTAATATTGTGTAAGTTAAGAAAGGTTAGTGATGGTTTCTACTGTTAGCAATAGTTAATGGTATTGTCACTAATGGGTTCTAATGTGTGTAATAGTAATGGCTTCTAAGCTTATTAATAGTTAGTCAAAGGTTTTCAGTGTTAATAATGGTTAGTTAGTGACTGTGGTAGCCTAGCGGATAAGGTACTGGACTATGGACCAGAAGGTCCAGGGTTCAAATCCCACCTCTGCCAAGCTGCCACTTAACCCACAACTGCTTGGACTGTAAGACTGTACCTTGTAAGTCGCTCTGGATAAGGGCGTCTGCTAAATGCTGTACATGTAAATGTTAGTTATGGTTCTACTGGTAATAATAATTAGTAATGGTGTCTAATGTTTGTAACAGTTAGTAATAGCGTTCAGTGTTAGTAATGGTTAGTGATGAGGATATCAGGGTTTCAAATATTGTTTAATAGTTTGTGATGAGTTGTGTTGTTAGTGATGGTTAGTGATGGTTCTACTGTTAATAAGGATTAGTAATGGTTAGTAGTTAATGGTTTCTAACATTGTGTAATAGTTTGTAATGTGTTCTAAGTCAGTGATGCTTAGTGATAGTTTCCAGTGTTAGTAATGGTTTGTTCTGTTAGCTCTGTTTCATATCGTTTTTATTGTTAGTGCTTTATAATGGTTAGTAATGTTTTTTTGTTTTATGCTATTTTTTAAATCTAATGTAAAAAATGTGTCGTCTCTGTTTCTCTCTGTCTCTCTGTCTCAGTAGCTCATCCTTTACGTTTAAGCTCCTTGGCTCATTACTGATTTACTGGTGCAGGTTGATGACGAGCCACCAGAGATACACACACACACACACACACACACACACACACAAACGCACACACATGATTCACCAGCAAAGCATCTTTAAATTTTAGGTGCTTTTCGTCTGTGTGTGTGTGTGTGTGTGTGTGTGTGTGTGTGTGTGTGTACTGTATGTGGGTGTCAGATGAATCACACTTAAGATGAAAAACTATGACGGAAAACAATGATGTAACTTGCAACTTTCCAAAGCTAAACAGCCTCTTGTGGGATCCACGGGCTGTCTAAATGTCTTTATTTGTATAATGTGTGTGTCTTTTTGTATTTGTGGGTCGGTGTGTGTATATTTGGAATGTTTTTGTATGTTTTAAACGGTGTGTAATTGTTCCATAAATGATGGCTTTAGGTGTTATTTAAGAGCATCTATACCTCAAAATAAATTCGAGAATATCGACAGTCAGACAGACAGGCAGACACACACACACACACACACACACACACACACACACACCATTAAGGATAGTTCCTGTCACTGTGTAATGTTTTCCAGACGCTTCCGTCCTTCTGTATTTGGCTAGATTTGTTTCCACCGATAAGCACTAGTGTGTATGGGTGTGTGTGTCTGTGTCCAGTTTTACCCTGTTAATGCGTCAGGGATGGGTGTTATTTTATTTGTATGTCATTTTTTCTTGCTTTTGGGTCAGTAACAGTGCTAAAAATATTTTCTGTATTTAGGTTTATTCCTTGTTTATGTTTGTTGCTGACATGAGCATGTGATTATGAGGGTAATAAGTGTAAAGATTAAATCGTGTCCTAAACTGTTTACACTAAAATAGGACAAAGTTACACGACCACTTTTTATCCCACAAAAATACTCTTTATTGAATCATATAAGGAAAAATCAGAGTGTGTAAGTTTACACAGGCATTAAAAACAACATAGTTCTTTATTGTGATGATAAAAAAGCATTAAAGAGACTATTTTTAAACATGACTACTCAAGTACGAACTAAATTATAATTTATAACTAGCAGCATCTTCATTTTTGTTAAATATGACATAAACATGTGTACTGACATCAGTAGAACGTTTTAAAAACAAAATTAAAGTACATATTTATGAATGGAAAAAGAGTTACATATAGCAAGTTTGGAAAGAATCATAAAAATAAATTCCTAAGACATATTCAAAAGAAAAGAAGGATCAATGCTGTCCCTTTTAAAGCACAAATCATAAAAAGTTTTCTCTTTTTTCAGATTAAGAATTTATGGAAGTTCCCTGGTGGCCTGTCAAATCCAGGAGAGAATATCGGTAAGGAATTTAACATGCTGGTTCATGTTCATAGTTTTACCTGATCACTTATGTATTATGTATGTATAAGTGTCTTTTTATGTGAAGAAACCTAAGCAGTATTTTAAATGCCTTATCTCAGCGTGAACACTTACAGTTTGTATGCTGAATGTCACTCATGTACAGTATCTGTGTGCTGAACCTCTTTATGTCAGATAACGTGTTTCAGAGCATTTCAGAGCCTTTCCCTCATTATGAAATGACACAACATTATCTGAGGCACAACCGATAAATGATTTCCTGCTTCCAGGGTTCGTATAAACTGAGGTCAGGATGCACTCCGGGTCTGTGACATCGGGGGAAAGTGGTTTATCTTAACATAGAAGGAAATGGCTGGTTTAATTTGATTTGATTACACAGTTTGCTCTTCCGAAGCCACACTGTGGTTTACAGCTTAGTGGAAATAAAAGGGAGCTTATTTAACCCTAAATGGCCAGCGATTGAAGTCATAATTAATCTTTTTAAACAGGGTGAGCAGCCAAATTGAAGATGTTTGTGCTGGTAATTCTAGATACCGAGATAAATTACAGGTTACATGTTGAACGTATGAAATGTTTTATATATGCAGTCCGCTCCAGAATGGTTGGTAACCCGGCACATTGGTAACCCGGGTGGTTATAAGAAGAAGGCTTTTGTTAATCTAGCAACAAACACAAACAGTTCTCAATAAACTCCTGGAAGTGGTCAACTGGGACAAAACACGTGAAGGCAGGTTTGGGTTTAAAGCTAATCAGAACTGTTAGGTGGAGGATCTGTGGCTGTTTTTCCTCCAAAGACCTCGGTAAGCTCGTTAAGATGCATGACATCATGGGCTCCACGAAGTGCCAAATTTTCAATGAATTCGGGCATTCTTGGCCAAAGAGCTGCAATTGATTCATGGTTGGATGTTCCAGCGAGACAAAATGTGATCCAAGCAAATGGACAATCCCAATCCTTAACCATCTTGAAACATCCATGAGAAGATCTGGGAGTCTGGAGGATGTGGAGAGGTTCTGGATTGAGGAGAATCTCTGATCTAATCTGGCTTCATAGGAGAAGACTCCATACTTCACCTATGCCAGGGTTGCCAGTAACTCTGGAGCTGACTGTAGCAGATAGATAGAATATAACTCTAATACATAAGCGCCTTGCAGTTTGAGCTATATAACCTCGGAACTGGGACTCGTCCGATTCAAATTCAAACAAACATTCCGACCTTGTACGTGTGTGCCTGCAAAGAGTCGGATTCCGACTTCAAACAAATGCAAATCTGAACCAGTTCGTTCAAATTCCAAAATTCGTATCTCCCTAACTCAGGTGATGCTGCCGTGCGTGAAGTTTTTGAAGAAACCGGAATCCGATCTGAATTCCGATCGCTCCTGAGTATCCGTCAGCAGCACCACCACCCCGGAGCGTTCGGGAATTCCGACATGTATCTGATCTGCCGCCTCTCTCCTCTAACCCATGAGATCAACTTCTGCAAGCACGAGTGTTTGCGCTGCGACTGGATGGATTTGGCAGAGCTGGCCAAAACGAGCGGATGCACGCCGGTGACGAGCCGCCTGGCCAGACTGCTTCTGTACGGACTGGAAAACGGATTCAGCAAGATCGACCTGAGCATGGAGGAAGTACCGGCTGTGTACACGGGATTAGTCTATCAGATTTATCACAGAGCAATTCCTCAGCCGTATAAATAACCTTCTGGAATGAAGCTAAAGTTTTTGGACAGTTTCTTATAGGGGGCTTTTATTTTGATTTATTTGTAAATCAGTGTTTTGCAATAATGATGTTTTTCTAATCAAATCTTGGATCGTTCAAAGTGAATAAACACAATACGTTACTACTGTGTGTACAGTTTATTCTGGAAATCTTACACTACACACTATACACTGATCAGCCGTGACATTCAGCATGGCACAGAGGCTTGATTGGATTGAGATCTGGATCATTTGGAGGCCAGGTCAACACCAGGAACTCTTCGTCATGAATGCCAGGACCCAAGGTGTCCCAGGAGGGCATTGTAGCGTAACGCTTTCAGTGATATTCACGTCACCTGTCAGTGTATCGGTGTATACACTACATAGCCAAAAGTATGGAGACAGCCATTCTAATTAATGGCTTTGTCCAGCTGAGCTACATCTGTTGGCAGTTGATTGGATCATACAGAGGAACTCTCTTTGAACATGGCACTGTTATATATGGAGCAAATAGAGCTGCCCTGTTCAACTGGAAGCATCTAGGAGCAGAACACGCTCAGCCCCAAATTCACCCAAGCCAAGTGCTTCTGGAAGCAACGTCATGTCCAGAACTGATCATCAGGAGCTGACAGATTGGCTTTCCATTGCTGAGCAGCTGCACACAAGTCTAAGGTCACCATGCACAGTTCTAAAGTCGGCTACAGCAGTGGAGTTCTCTGGAGTGATGAATCACGTCTGATAAATGAGTCTGGGCTCGGTCGATACCAGGAGACCATTACAAACACAATAGAGAATGTGTGCTTCAAACTGTGATGTAACAGCTTTACAAAGACACTTTTGTCATGGAAAAACAACGTCCATAATGAACGGACTTTATGCAGATCCTGATCTCAAACGCATCCTACGCCTTTGGGCTAAAACTTGTGGATAAGCCTGAGCCTGATCTCACTAACACTGGTGTGGATTAATGGTGAATCCCAGCAGTCATGTTCCAAAATCTACTTTTAAGCCTTCACAAAAGGTACCAGGTCCTTATTAATGTCTGGGGTTTGTTTGCATGTTTTAGGTTTTGGATGATGACACTTTTAGCCATATAGTGTGTATCACAGTTTACATTTATTCAGTATTTATAGAGAAGCCAGAGAATAAGGAAAGTTAATCCAGAATCTGTTTTTTGGCTTTGGGTAATCAATCCCGGTGCTAGAAATGTACTTCACGTAGAGTTTGCTCTTACAGTACTTATTTCTAAATAAATAATATTTAATATTATACGATCATAGATGTTATTTATGAAATAAACCTAATGGAGTCTTCTTGGAAA
This sequence comes from Ancistrus triradiatus, assembly GCA_025084515.1. Taxonomy (NCBI): domain Eukaryota; kingdom Metazoa; phylum Chordata; class Actinopteri; order Siluriformes; family Loricariidae; genus Ancistrus; species Ancistrus triradiatus. The sequence goes on from JAJAGP010000296.1 coordinate 490,351, forward strand.
TCTTTCAATAACCCGAGCTTCCTAAATGCTATGTGCTATGAAAGCATAAACCAGCCTTAATTTAATCCAAATAGCTTTTAAAAAGCAAGGAATTCAAATTGTGTATCAAAGAACTGTTAGGTGAATAAATATATTACTTATGTATTTTTTCACAACAGAAAGATGCAGATTATAGATGAATATTATTGGTTATAATTAGTGTTTTGTTACAGTAAATGGTAATATTAATCAGAAACACATGGATATAATTCATGTTTAACATGTGTGTAACACTAAATATTATATTAGTATTATAGTTCTATCACATTCCATTGACTGAAGTAATTTTTAGTGACGTTTTTCACCTTAAAATATGAATTTAGTTCTTGTTTTTACCTCTGTGTATTTTTTCAATTTGCTTTTTAAAATTGTCACACTTTTTAAATTCTGCTAAATTGCTGAATAATTGTCCGTTTTATCGTTATTGAATAGTTATTTGAATACGACAAGCTTCAATAAAAACATTAAAATATTAACACAGCATATCAGTGAGTTTTAAAATAATAAAAATATGCAAATATATAATGTTTTTCTTCTGAATCAGAAAGTTTTAGTTACAAATGTAATACAGCATCGGTGTAAATGGCGGTGTGTAATAGCAGTAAAATGTAATGTAAATTTACAATTTTAACTACATACATGAACATCTGGTGTGTTTTTTCCTCACACAATCCCTTTTACAAACACGTGAGTCTACACACGCTAAACACTAAACAGGAAGGTATAGAGAAGCAGCACAGTTAAGTTCAAAACTCACATTATGTAGTGACATTCGATTAAAATGTACAAGAGCTGCAGTCATAAATGTCAAGCCGTTTACAGAGAACATCTAAATTAAAAGCAAAATGTAAAGCCCCAAAAAAACAGAACTAATTCTATTTATAACCTTGTGATTTACTTCAAGCTTTTCAGTGTCTAAAGGAACAGCTGCTGGTAGTGGATATATAACTGTGGATAATATATTCTTCTATCAGAACAACTTTCTCTCGTGAAATGTACTGCAGGCTATATTTTCACATTAAACGCTTAAATAAATTGTAAAAATGATCATTTCACATGTGAAAGTTGGGAAGTCTGTGCTTGTTTCAGTAATGGTTTGTTTTGGTAGGACTACTGATGATATGATATGGTTTTAAAACATGCTGACGCCATTCACAAAGCTAGAGAAGCATTTATTAAGCTGTAAGGTTAAATGCCCTGGAAAATCCATGAGTTAGTGCTGGTGATTGAGCCCTAAAATAAAACTGTTATTAGTCTTATTATGAATGGCCTAATAAGACAGTTGTTTCTGTTATAGGTAGTCAAGGCATATTTGGTTTCCCACAAAAAAGAAAATCTAAGCTTAACTACAAGTGTAGTTCATAATGCCAAAGCATGTGAAATGGTGCAAAACGTTTCTAATATACTGTTTCAATTATTTAAAAAAAAAATAAAAAATTGCAAAGCATTTGTTTTATTAGAGGCTCTATGTATGGAAAATATTGTCAGACTTTTCTGCAAGGTTACATTGCAGTCGGCTGAACAAAAACCCTAATTAATATTAAATTGCCTATTTTTAATATATAATTATACCATAATTTATTAATATGTAGTTGTCATACAAAATGACTTGATTTCTTTGACTAAGAAAGTTCCTTACACTATTCCGACAAAGCCACTTTCTTATTTCAGAATTTGAGAATACTTTTTGTAACTTCTTCATCACAGCTTAACGAACAAATACACATATTTAATTAGCTATACACACTCCTAGTCTTGATTAATAGGTAGGTAAAATAAACAGATAAATCCTCCTCTTGCTGACTTGTTTCAGTCTGATTAAAGTTATCTTAAAAATAAAATTTAGGGAAACTTTCATAAAAAATAAACTGGCAAGTGAGAACACTATTTTTCTTATTTCATTACTGGCATTAACAGCTTAAATAGCGTACATCTTTGACAATGACCCACATTTATAAACACACATTTGTAACATTCCAGTGGGTCACACTAATAATCAAATAGAGCTGTTAGTATTTATTATCTATACACACTCCATCATTCCTGGTTAATATGTAGCTCAAATATAACTCTCTGTTTATGTTCCACTTTAACTGGCTTGGCCGGATAAAGCTGCATTTTTTTATCTCAATAAATTTCTCAAATTAGAAATTTATGGGAACTTCCATAAAAGACAAACTGGCAAATGACATTCCAGTTGTGATGACATCATCACTCACTTTGACAAACCGTAATGAAATTCTATCCCTGTAAGGAACCCATATTTAATCAGATTTCTTTACACAGACAGATAAACTGTTATACTAAAGGTGACTCGATCTTGGCATTTTTAAGTGACATTGGTTGGTCCAAACGTAACCCCACATTTCCTTTCACATCTCTGAGCTGAACCTGGTGAGATCTGCGATAAACACTCACACAGATGGCGTTTAGCTCTTGGTGGACATGGGGAGGAAGAGGATGGCTTTCTGTCCCGGTCCCGTTTGTGAGCCACTCTTGTACTGACCCGTTCTCTTTAGCGCTACGTACCAGTCTGGATATTTCCGTGACCTGTACGTGTTGTAGTTGTTCGACTCCAGACGCTCCAGGAAATGGCATTCGTCTGTGGCTCGTCTCTGGTAGACAGATAGAAACACAAAAATGTTTAGACTTGTGTTACTTGTGGTGACTTGATACTCAGAGCCCTGGGTTATCAGTCGGATGGTTGTGATTTCAGATCCCATTTCTGCCAAGTTACCACTGGTGAGAAGCTAAGCTAAGCGAGGCCTTTAAACGTCAACTTCTTAGCTCAGCTGTAACATGGTCTCTGCTAAACACAAACATGTCAGTAGTTCTAGTTGTTTTTGGTGTGTTTTCATTAAGTTTAGCTTTAGTGTTTGTTTTTTGGTATGTATTTTATTTGTATTCATTAGAAATTAGTTTATGTGTCATGGACTCTGGTAGCCTAGTGGTTAAAGTACTGGGCTTTGGGCCAGAAGGTGCAGGGTTCAAATCCCACCGCGGCCACTGTTGGGTCCTTGGGCAAGACCCTTAACCCACAAGTGGTTGGCTTGTAAGATTACAGTTGTAAGTCGGCCTGGATAAAGTCGTCTGCTAAATGACATCCGTGTAGTTTAGTTTGATTTTTGTTATTGTTAATATAGTTATATTCATAGTTTTGAGATGCATAGTGCCAGATGTAAATATCACAGTGCCTGTATTGAAATCATAAGGAAATCTTGTGAAAATTAAGCATTTGACAGTATAATATGACAAGAAGAAGTCATAGTGTGGGGATTAGTTGATTCCCCACCATCCACCAAAAGCGAATTGTGCTAAATATAAGCAGACTTCAATAAAGCTTTATTAAATACTATACTTATCTAGATGTTTAATTGACTGGTTGATATTTAGTTAGACATTTTCTCTTACAGTTTTTTTAGTCTCTTCCCCATAGCTTACTTTCTGTGAGTTATTAGGCAACATTTATAAAGTTTCAGCCCTTACGAGCCAAAGATTAAAGTTTAAAAGCACAACCTATGAGCAATATAATAAAAATGTATAAAAGATGAAGCCATGTTTAATTCGATCAGCTTACTCAATCTGTTCAAAGCAAAGACTGCTCCCTTACAGCTGTTGTTGTTTCTTAGAAGTAAGATTAAAGGCTTTTTCTGGGTGAAGCAGCTTGAAGACATTGTGTTTCTCCAAGCTTCATTAATTGTAAACAGCACCATTCAGGATCATTGATGATAAACATCTCTGATGAAGCAACGGCCACTTTGAACCTGCTGTTTAACACCAAACGTTTTTATTTATTGGTACTGCACCATGATCGTGGTTTTTGTCTTATTCCAGACTTAGCATGGTCGGAGAAACCCTGGAAACCCATGCAGTGGAAAAGAATGAGGGGGAAATGAATAATAATATCAAACAGAAAGTGAATATGTTCAACATCTGGGATTCTGTTTAGCATCGAAGATTCCAAACATTTATAGTTTAGGTGACGGACAAGTCTTACACAGTACTGACACTGACAAAGCTGTTGGTCTTCTGCTAGTATGACCACATTATTAGACACCTGTCTTACTGGAAATGTTAGAAAGTCTGGCTTAGTTTGGGTCCTCTAGCCCTTCAGCAGTGTCAGGTTCTGACAGGATGCATTCAATATTATTAAACAATTCTAATTAAACTTTTTAAAGGTTTTCGGTACTTACCGTTCCAAACAGCCGCCCATCGGAGTTCATAGCGAGGTAGCGATTAGCCGAAAGGCCCTTAATCACCACTTCACCTACCGAAGTCGCCTGGAGCTGCAACCGAACTGGAAGAAAAGCCAGAAAAGGTGATAGAAGTAATGAGAATAACATCAGATCAGTGGCCAGAGCCACAACAGCTATTCTGTCATGGACCTCCAGACATGGGTGGGTTACGGCATCAATGAGGACTGAACTCTTGCATGTTTTCCTTGATTTCATTCATATATTTCATTCATTTAATTCATTCACCAGTCTATGATTCATTCATTCCTTCCTCACTGTATTCATCTGTCCATTCCTTACGGGTGACTACTAACGAACAGAAATGTGTGGGCATGGAGGAAGGAGAATGTGTGACAAAGATGCAGTGTAGGTAAGTGAAGTTTATTTATTTATTTAGTGAAATTTCATTTAGGCCCACGTGTTAGCACAAGGATAGAATGATCTGACACAAAGAAAAACAGCCAAAAGATTTGCTTCATGTTACTGAGGGTAAGGTGGAGGTGTAGCATTAATTTGCTACAGTAATATTACGTCAGTGGAAAGTCCCTCAATGATATGTGTAGGGCCAAAACCCCATCTAAGGATCCTTTCTCAGGTGTCAAGTCAAGAGGTCCGAGTCAAGACCGAGACCAGATTAAGATTTTATTCATCATACAAGAATAAAAAGCAGAAAATGGAAACAATTAAAGTAGTTTCTAATTCACTTGACATCACTTATCATTCATTTTACATGATATATATTAATAAATAATATTGATACACTACAGAGGAGGTCCAACAAATGTGCACAGAATCAAATCAGCTTTATCCAAGGTATTGTTTGAGAGACACTGAGCCATTCAAACTGGTCCTGGAAGGTCTTTCCACCAATGAGGACCCAAGACCCAAAACACCGGGATCTCACCCTGCAGACTCAGACAGGGGTCAAGCCTATTGCCCATGGACATTGGGGATGAAAACAACATATCCGAGATCTTTATTGGATTTACACTTGCTGTATTGGTGGTCCACCTGAGTGGAGAGACACATCTGTGTACAGTCATGTAGCCACAAAAAAACATGACTCCATAACAAACCTGCCACCCTCTAACACCACCACCGCAATGTTAGTCACGGTTGCTAAGATTATTTTTATTCCATTCTATTGTTTCAGACAGAAAACTGCAGGTCACTTCACACTTGTAAGAAGCTTCTTAGAAATTCATAACTAAAACCATGCAATCACAAGGTTCCTCAGAACTCACTGACACAAACATCTGTTGGTCCTGGGGTCGTATTGATAAAGGATCTTGGTGTTCCTAGTGATGAAATTCTAAAGCGTTTCCCTCTTACAGTTAGGAGTAGATTCTAGTAAAGATAAAAGTTGTTCATAAAGCATCTTAACCCCAAGAACAGTTAGGAGTAGGGAGAGGGACTTTTAGGAGGCTTAGGAATTCTCTTTAGCGGAGGAAGAATTGGCGGAAGGATGACGAGGCAGAAGAAACATTCTCCAAACACTGAATAACAGCGAGTTAATCAAGCCCTACCGATTAGATCATGCAGGAATAGTTTGTGGTTGGCCTTATTAGAGATTCGCTCACATCTACCCAGCGCAACAATGGTGTAACGCCCAACATGAAGGTCATCACAACACTAAGGTATTTGGCAACTGGGAAAATGCGCACTGCAACACTCGGGTCTGTCACAACCTTACATCAGCGGAGTGATCACACAAACAGTTCGAGCACTTTTAGTACCAGCATGGTCAATAAACTCTCAGTTAAATAAAGCAGATAAACATGTGTGTGTGTGATTAGTGTACACAGAAATACATTTACATTTACAGCATTTAGCAGACGCCCTTATCCAGAGCGCCTTACAATTGGTACAGTCTTACAATCCAAGCAATTGTGGGTTAAGGGTCTTGCTCAAGGATCCAACAGTGGCAGCTTGGCAGAGGTGGGATTTGAACCCTGGACCTTCTGGACCAGAGTCCAGTACCTTAACCGCTAGGCCACCACTAGGCTTATAATAGGCTGTATTTCCCTAATTAAGATGCACAATTTATACAGAGACAGAAATGAGCATCAATCCTTCTGAGTTCTGATCAAGTTTGGCTCTGTCCTCAGTTTCAGTCTTTTTCAAGGTAGTAAGACCTTTGTGTCTTATTTGGTGCTTGGCTGACTTCATGCTCTCCTGCCAAAAGTGCAATAGCTCCAGCCCACTCCTCATCCTCTGGAGTCCTGGCTTTTCTGGAAGTGCTTCAGGAAGCGGTATAGCTCACAGTCCAACTCCCACCAGGTTTTCCGTCTCTCTAACATGCCAGATTACTTCCTAGCCACTTAGCACCACATAACTCTTCTTGATTCTTCATGTTCTGGTGTGTAATTCCGAGCCTAGGCTGTGGACTTTGGAGCAGGAGCCCAGGTCCATTTATAACAAGAACTAGCAATAATCTGTTTGTTCATTCATTTACAGTACTGAAACTGCAGCTCATTATTGACTTTCCGCAGGTTCTTGAGGATGTTCTGGTAACATAACTGTGGTCCATCACCATTTTGTTTGAACATATTGCAGATCATAATCCAATCGCAATATTTCTCAGTAAAACTGTTCTCCTTTACCCGTGTTATAAAGGATTCTACAAGCATTATGAGTCAAATGGGATAACATTAACACAAACACAGTATTTTCTCAATCTCGTCCGAGGTTTTAAATATGTTCTTATGTTTTTTATGGTTTTCAAAGCCGTTGTGGTTGCATGGCTTGTTTATAAATCTCCAAGAACCAATTAATGAAAAGGACTTTATCCTGCACAGTCCTCTAAAGCTGGGATTTTCAATCTAAGGACCAACGAAAGGATCTAAGGATTAAAGAAAGCTCTCTTAAGAAAAGACAAACCTTAAAAAGTTCATAAGAAGGTAAATTTAGATGCTTAACTTGTTCACTGCTACAACCTAAGACAAGTGTGAGGCAAAAAGTTAAGAAAACACTTAAGAATGTGATGTTTTCAAGAATACCACTGGTTCTCAGAAATGTTCTTAAGAACAGAGTTCAAGTTAAGAACAATTTTCTGAACTTTTTTCTTAAGAATGAAGATTTAAAAAGGGGACCGGATGCACAAAAGTGCCTTAGGAAAAAAAATCTTCCCAGGTTCTCATGGGGGCAGAAGATTATGAGATATTCTTGAGATATTAATCCACAGTAAATCTGTCTATAGTTTTTGTGGTGACTGCTGTAATACGTTTTCTGTTTATTTGCTTTACTTTCTGGTTCTCACTAGCACTTAAATCAGGGATGTTCTAATGGGTTTTCGTTGGTAGTGGGACGTATCAAGCTTGACAAACACAATCGCTCCACTAGTGGACAAAAAGTACATTGTATACCTTTAATGGACGATTATTGAGTGAGGCTCATTTCCTAACTCTGGCTGCAGTGTGTCTAAACCTCCCCTCGTCTAATCTGTAAGCATAAATCACATGAATGTCATAATTTGTTCACCGAGTGTGAGCTTAGATTATAGTATTTAGCAGAGGCATTTATCCAGAGCAAATTACAAATTTAAGCCTCTCGCGACCATGTCAGCTTGGCAGAGCCGGGATCTGAACTCACAGCCCTCCAATTAGTAGTGGAGAGCTGTAAACACTTGACACTTCTTTATTAAACGTTTGAAAACACGAACATGGATCGGAATCGGGCCAAAGCGCTGTTACGGGTGTCCCTGCGGCCTCTCGGTCTCAGTCAGTGATGACGTCAGACAGTTCAGCGAACGTCACGGCGTAACTCGGAAGCCCAAAGCCAGTGTGGAGATTTAGATCTGGCCTTTCTCTCCGTTTCAGAACGCCTCACGCTTATGTCATTTACAAATGAGTAAATCCCAGACAGAGTCGGAAAGTTGGGTCTGATTTCTTTCCCTGCTGCAGTACAGCATAAAGATGCTTTGTATTACCTCTCTCTCCTTCTCTCTCTCAGCCAGCTATGTAGCAGCAGAATGACAGAGTGTAAACAGTGACCCGAGGGTTAGCAACACTCCCTCAGTCGCTCTCTGTCCTTACCTCACTCTGTCCTTCTATCTCTCTTCCTATCTTTCTACGTCCTGTCCTCCCTCTGTCCCTTTGCTGCTCCCTTTCGCTTTCTGTCCTCACTCAGGCTCTTTTTCTAAACCTCTCTTTTTTCAGGAGAGCTACGCAGCGAAGGAAGGTGAAGAGTGACTTGGTGGTTAACGAAAAAAATAATTCTCTCTGTCTTTTACATTTGTTGAAAATAGAGATCCTCTTACTGTTGGGGTCGTTCTTCTCGCGGATGCCGTCCACTCGTCCGTCTGGGTTGATGCGCAGGAAGTAGCCACCGTTTTTGCAGTAAAGTCTCTTGGGCTCTTTGAAGTTCCCCGGCGGAAAACTGTCAGCCGGAGCTGAGGGAAGAGTGGAGATCTCTCCTGTCGCCATCTCCCTCTCTCTCCCTTCCCTCTCTCGCTTCTTCTCAGACTTCTTTTCCACCCTTTCAGTAATCCCGGAGCCCCCTCTATGGCCTCTCAGTTACACCACCCCCCAGTTTTGCTCTGAACTGCTCTCTTTTCCTCCTACTCTGCTCGATCACTCCTTCTTTTCATCCAAGGAGAAGGAGAGAGAGAGAGAGAGAGAGAGAGAGAGAGAGAGAGATTCCTGTTAACCCTCAGGTCACTGTTTAGATTCACTTCAAAAGTTGCCTGCCTGGAAAGGGGGAGAACCAGAAACCAAATGCTTACCATCCCTGGTGACACAGGGCCCCCCGAGGAAACATCCTGCATCCATTTAGTACCACAATTAGCCATGTGTGCTAACATCACTAGCCTGGAGCTAACAGCGTACAAACTAGAAATGAAATGGCAGTATCCAGACACAGATGCAGAGCCAGAAGGGTGGCATCCCAAACCTGCTGTCATGTAATCTCTGCTGGCTGATTATAATACTTGCATTGACCCATCTAGGATGATTACATGGTTTTGTATGGTTTGTATTTACCTTCCTCCCTCTAAGTCTCCTTGGGCACCATTAGGCATTTTTGGCCACCACAGTGGTGCCACTGGTCTCATTGGTGCTGCAATGGGCAATAAGTTCTGAACAAAGCCGAATAAGACAATGAGAGGCGAAGGACAGATATGGCACAGCAGTTATTGCTCTGGACTACTAGTAGGAAGGCTGTTAACATTTAACTGCTGAGCCTTATTGTAAATCACTCTAAACAGGGTGTTCACGAAATGCTGCAAATGTCATTGTTTGTGGTGTCACCAACCTCTGTTATGAACCACTGAAGCATCACCAGGGGGCATCACCCTGCCAGAGACTCGCAGCACGAGTGACAATCAAAATGCTGGTGTATCCTGATTATAGAAACAACCAAAAAACAATGATGACTGTTTAAAAAATGTGCCAAAGTCTGAGTGAAGGGCCAAGAGCACTTCTGAAAAGCTTCTATTTTGCATTTTTCTCTAATTTATTAGAATGTTTTTCATTAGCAATAAAATAAGGCAGACCACACCTCAACATTTACAGCAACACTTCAAAGACCAAAGAAGATGGAGTGCTGACTGCCATGAACTTTCCTCAACACTCATCTGACCTAAACCCCATTGAGCATTTAAGGGGTCACTGAAGATTCAGAAACATCACAAGATGCTTCCTGACAAAAACAAAATGCACCCAGATAGCAGTGTGGGATCGCTGCAAAACCCAGCATGCAGTTCTGTCTCAGGCAGGTATGTAAATGATTACAGGTGTGGTCTGATTAGACACTGTCTTGCCACCAGAAGGCATAAAACTGTCTCCCCTGCTGCCCTAAAAAAAGGCTCTCAGAGGCTACTTTTGGGTGTATCTCTTGGTGAGAGATTGTTGAATGCTAGACATGCCTCTATAAGGCACTCGAAGACATTTTGCCCAGCTGACAGACTTTGAGAGGGGGCGCATCATTGGACTGAGAGAAGCAGGATGGTTGTTTCGATGAATTGCCCTCCATCTAGGCCGTTCTGACATAGCTGTTAGGAGGTGTTTCCATCAGGGCACAGAAAGACTGGTGGGCTTACCTAATTTTCCCTTTTTTTCCCCTTTTATACTTTCCAAAGTACTGAGTAACCATTAGGAACATAGGCTTATCTCAGACAAGAAAACCACCTAGCCATACACTTAATAAACTATTAGATTCTCCATGTTCTTACTTGTAGTTTTAATTTGTATCACTGCTAACTGGCCCTGTTTGGAGACACAACATACAGGCGTATAAAAAGCCCCGGTTAGCGAGGGAAGCCCTCCGGTTTCACAATGATTAATCTGATTACAGTGTAGAATGGAGAAACATCTGGCTTCAAAGAGATTTTAAAGGACATCCACATGCTTCACAGTCCATTGCTGGTTCCATTATATCCTCCTCATCTTCCCCTAACGACTCTGAAGGGAACAAACAGTAGCAGAAAGCACTATAAACTACACTGGTACCAGGGCTGTAGGGAAGGTATTTACCCTAAAGTCCAAGTTGGGCTGTAAAAGTTCAGTTTTAAACAGGACCTGAATGGGGTCCTGTGGTGGAGGAGGGGCTCTGGTTACCTTAATGAATTGCAGGAGGTGCATGGAATAGCCTAAAGTGCTTGCCAGAGAATGAATGGTGAAAACAATCAGATCCTGGATGTTTAATTTCCTATTCAGGGGTGTCATAATGGGGGAGAGGGGTGGGTTACTGGAAGTGACTACAAAGTTGGCGGTGGAGAGGCCTAGGGACTGGGACAAATAAGTTAGCCATGAGAAGAATGGATAACGTATTAAGACGTATTAACTTTATAAAACTAACCATGAGAAGAATGGAGGATATTCACCCTAGCTGAACTAGTGAGGGAAAGTGGACAAGGCTCTGTTAAAATCAGTATCTGAGCCCAGGACTGGATTCAGCTGGCTGAGTAAATAAAAAATGGCCAATCGTGACCACATCACCACATCTGAGCCTGGCATCAGGATTTATTTTAAACGACTTCAGGCTGCCGAACGTGATACATTCATCTGCGCTGTTCATTCAAAGACTGAAGCAGATGACAAAGTGCATTGGATTCCCACTTGTTCCTGGAAGCAAACATCTCCTTCATTCAACACTGGACTACATAACACACCGCAAACAAACCAAACCCCTGTTTCATTTTAGAAATGTGCCGAATGAGGAGCGTGACTCTGAGGAGGAAAGAGCTACTGGGACACACCAGTGTGGGAGGAACTGTAATTACAGTATAGACCACACACACACACACACACACACACACACACACACACACACACACACACACACTTCAAAAGGAAGCTTTAATTTGGTGCACAACAATATACTAAAGTAAAAATGTTATGTGAGACAATTCGCCTTGGCAAATCTGCCCAATTTATTTTTTATTGTGGCAATAAAGCCTCCAAACCTGATGTATCATTTTCTGAGGTTCCCTGCGTATGAATAATATGCAGAATATTACAAGTAAAAGTACAAACTGTCTCAATATTAAAAAATAATTGGCAATGAAGGCAATGTACAAAGTCTAGTATAGGAACACACATTTTTATGTCATACTTTTCTATAGATTCACTTAAAAATCATTGAAATAGTAAAGGACAGGGTCCTGCCAGCGGTCAGGGACCTTTCTCCGTATGTCCCACCACCACATCCAAATCCTCACCTGTCCAGTGACATTTACACTTCTTTCTTATTATTATCATCCCAGTTGCCTGGTTGTATATGAACTGTTTATATAGAGCGAGCCATTCCAAAGCTATTGCTAACGTTTTTACACTGTTTCTCTGCTCGAATCCCCCCCCTCTACGAGGGACTTGTGAAACCTTCTACTCTGCACATTTTAGCTCCCCACTCCCCTCTCCTTACTACTCCTGTAAATCGGCCTACACAACATGGGTGTTCCTTTTTTTCGGGACCGACGACGTTCAGTTATTAATACCAGAATTAGGCCTTATGCGTCGACACCCCTCGCTTAGCCCGTGTATCGAGGACTGGTCCTTCACTCTTTTCCTTTTGGTTGACCTGTGGGCGCTCCCTCCTGGTAAATTATTCTTTCACAGTAGTACCTGTTCTTTAGTGTACCTTTGCTTCTTTCCTTTTTTATTCTCCGCCCCCCTCCTTTCTCTAGGGCCAACACCCCGGCAGCGTCCGGGTCTCTTTTGCTATTCTTTCGTCATTCATCTTGCGAATTCACCCAGCCCTGTTTTCCTCCCCCTTCTCTATGTCTAGCTCCCGCTATCTCTCGCCTAGTTCTTTAGTGTCAGGTCCTAAACTGACAACCGTCATAACGGTATACATTTAGTAACACGTTTCAGGAATTCTGTCCTTATCCCGGGTCAGAGCTGTGGGTCCAGTCTTGTAGGCGCTCTCTTCAAGGATTTCCCGCTCTTGTTTCGCCCCTGTGAGTGAGTTGCCGCGCGGCGTAAATTAAAACTTACCAAGGGGAGGGGAAGGGCGAAGTGAGGCAGGGTAGCGGAGTGCTAGGACGCGCACGCCGGTAAGCAGGCGGAGGAAACCGAAGTAAAGCAGACAGCCAGCACCGTACCCTCCGGTACCCCCCGTGTACCAATGAAGAAGACAAAGGAAGAGAAAAGAAGAAGAAGAAGAAAAAGAGGAGGGAGGGAGAAAGAGAAAAAGAAGGAAAAGCGTAGACAAAGAAGGCGAGAAAAGAAAGCCCCCGGGATGGAAAAGCCGACCAGAATGAATAGAGAAAAAAGGAGCCCCAGAAGAAGACAGTAAAACTGAAGCAAGACGAAAAAGAAAACAGTAGAAAAGAAGAAACCAGAGAACAAAAACACCGACAGAAGCGAAGAGAAGAAAGGAAAAAAAAAGAAACAAGGAACCCTTTCGAGAAAAGAGAGAAAGAAGAAGGAAAAACGAGAAGAGAAGAGGAAACAAGGAGGACGGGAAAGGGGGGGGGAAGGAGAGGAAGGAGAACAACAACAACAAGAATAAAGAAGAAGGAAGAATAGAGTGGATTAAGACTTAGTATAGAAGAAGAAGAAGAAGAAAGGGGAGGAGTAGCCTTTAAAATATGTATCATAATAAGGTTCCTCATTTCCTATTCTTATTTACTATACTATTTATTTTTTATTTTTTACATTTATGGTCAATATGATACTGTTCTACTCCCGTAGCGTATATTATTTATTGGTGTTTTTTCATCATTTATTCATTTTTTTGTACCTAATGGCTATTATATTTATCACACTTATTATTGTAGTCAAATTCTAAGTTATCTTTGTGATTTTTACCACCGTGCCCGACCCTCAAGTCCCACCCCCATAAAACTTTCAGAACTTTTTAAAATGTTATTTTTATTGAATATTAAATTTTAACGTGTGTTATTATATGATCACATATCTCATTATTACTCAGAGTTTATTTCACAAATATTGTTCTTGCATGTTAGATGTACACTTACAGTCATTATTGTATCTTTATTAACACACTGTATTGTTTCGTCATTCATGTTGATAACCTCAGTCCAGCAGGCTCCGCCCCCACTGATCTCGTGAGGTAGCTGCAGCGTGCTGTGTGTGTGAGTGTTTATGTAAACATGGCGGTTTAAACTTAATGAAAATATATGTTTTATGTTTAGTTAGGTGGTTATTAGAGATTTGAGGGAGCGTGTTAGAGCTGAAAGATGTGGAGGATCCAGGCTTGTGGGCAGAGGTGAGTGTTGTGCGTCACTGGCGTGGAAGTGAAAAAAAAAAGACAAAAAAAAAAAGTGCTTCCGTATTATGAATCAGGTTCGTGGTGGCGGTTTAATGCTTTACAGCTTCCAATAGGGGAATTGTAGTTATACAACACAAGAGGTCATGTAGGGTTTATGCGTCATTATAAACACCGCGTGGTGGCTAATGCAACACAACTGAGGATATGTTGACCCTTTCCTAACCACACACACCACACAACACACACACACACACACACACCCCCCAACACCGGGGAATAATCCATTGATTTGAGATCGGGTGGTGCTCCAGCTGGCTCGGGTGGTCACACAGACATTAATTAGCCATGTCGAGGGAGGGGTTCCGGCAGGGGCTGCAGCCAGGTTGAACCCATCTGAGCCTTGTGGAATGGGCTAGGGTTACATGGACACGGGTTTGTTTAGTTTTTTGTTTTTACTCATTGTTTCCTTTTATGGTCTTTTGATATCAGCTTTGAGTCGTTGCCATGGACACAACTCATCTTTGCGTCTGACGAACGGTCATCACGTCGAAGATGAAGTCATCAGCTCATCAACAGTGCTCTCCACCAACTGGTAATTATCTGACATTATATGCTGCCATAAGTTATGCTAATTTGTTCTTACATTGATAATAACAATAATAATAATAATAATAACACACATAACACAGACTTCTAGTGGAAGGGTTCGTCTGTCATAGTCACACCTGTTCATCAATTAAAGCATTTAGCCTCGTAGGGGCAGTTGGATGAGATGAGTTCAGGTGTCCACAAACTTTTGGCCATAATATGCTGACCCTAACATGTTTGTTCTGTGTCAGGTCTCAGAGAGGGGAGGATGGAGAGCAGAATAAGAAGAACAAAAGAACGGCAGAGTTTTACTCTGCTGGGCTGCCAAGGTACACAGCGCTGGATGCAGTGGGCTGGGTACACACACACACACACACACACACACACACAGAGCACATAGTTTTAGCTAAAGATGTTTAACGATAAGTGTGTTAAGTATATTCGTGTGTGTGTGTGTTTAGGGTGCCGCTGCGGTTCTGTTCATGCAGCTCTGCAAAAGGATCCACTCTCAGTTTTCCTCTGTTGGTGATCAGAACCCGGGACCGAGCCGCCGCCAAGATCCGGGTCTCATCCACAAATGCGCACACAGGGTCCTGCTTCAGATGTGTGAGTGCTGTCAGTCGTGTGCATGAATAATCCACTGAACAAGGAGAGCGAATCATCCACACTGTCTGATTTATTCATTTACATCAGCCAGGTGAATCGTTTGAACTGTTTATAGCAGCTGATCGAATCGTTTGCCCTTAGTTGATTGAATCACTTGCGCTGGCCGATTGGATTACTTACACAGGCCAATCGAATCTTTTACCCCAGTTGTTTGAGTCACTTGCACTGGCCGACTGAATCATTTACAGCCGTTGATCGAATCATTTACATGAGCGGTTTACAGCAGCTGTTAGAATCATAGAATCAATTTGAGCTCAATTGAATCACTTTCACTGGCCGATCAAATCGCTTTCACTGCCTGATTGAATCACTTTCACTGGATGAATGAATCACTTTCACTTGCCGACCAAATCATTTTCACAGGTCAATCAAATCACTTTCACTGGCCGATTGAATCACTTTCACAGGTCGATCGAATTGTTCACACCAGTCACTCACCAGCTGATTGAATCACTTTCACTGGCCGACCGAATCACTTTCACTGGATGAATGAATCACTTTCATTTTCCGGTTGAATCACTTTCACAGGTCAATCGAGTCGCTTTTGCTTTCCAATTTATTCACTTTCAAATTGAATCACTTTCACTGGCCGATTGAATGTCTTACCCCAGTCAATCAAATCATTCACACCAGTCACTCACCAGCTGACTGAATCACTTTCACTGGCCGATCGAATCACTTTCACTGGCCGACCGAATCACTTTCACTGGCCGACTGTTTCACTCTCACTGGCCGACTGTTTCACTCTCACTGGCCGACTGTTTCACTCTCACTGGCCGACTGAATCACTCTCACTGGCCGACTGTTTCACTCTCACTGGCCGACTGTTTCACTCTCACTGGCCGACTGTTTCACTCTCACTGGCCGACTGTTTCACTCTCACTGGCCGACTGAATCACTCTCACTGGCCGACTGAATCATTTCTTCTTCCAGTCTGCAGCCGGGATGTGCTTCCCCGAGGGGTGTGTCTGGTAGGTGTGACGGGGGCACCAACGAGTCCAGAGCAAAGTAACAGCAGCGGTGTTCTGAACTATGGTACTAATACACAACCTGCACATACCGGCTCTGACCAGCAGGAGGAGACACTCGATGACAACTTCACAGGTAAGTATTTGCTTAAACCTCTGAGCAGGGCCCTTTGTATGTAATATTAGTACAGTGTAGTGTGCAGGCTCTCATCAGTTTCATCTCTGCTTTCTTTTGTTGTGCAGAAGAAAGTCTCCATGACTTTGCCGCTGCTCAAACCCAGCCCTGTGTTAGGGAGGACCCACTCGTACAGGTGCTTGTCTTTCTCACATAGCTCTGTGATATTTACCCTGGTGGTAAAGGAGACCTTTGACCCTTGTTCATCGTTCTGCAGAGGTCACTGACTCTGGAGGAGGCGGAGCAGAACCTGAAAGCCGTCGCAGACAACAGCGTTCCCATAATCCTCAACATCATGGGTACGGAGACGCAATAAAACATTTAAAAAAACTCCGGATTTATTATCACACTTGGTTTAATAAATATAGGTTTATTAATGTTAGGTTTGTACGTTGCAGTAAATATGTAACTTTGATTAATAGTCTAATGTGTGTTTATTTTAAATTAAGTTTTACTTTTAATTGTCATAATTTTAATATGTAGTAACAGATAAAGTGTGTAGAAGCGTTATTTTTATTGGATATTAATTAAAGATTGAGTTCATTTAATTGTAATCATATAAGGTTTGGTCTGTTGTGTGTGTGTGTGTGTGTGTGTGTGTGTGTGTGTGTGTGTGTGTGTGTGTGTATGTATGTATCAGGGTTGGAGAGTGCTAAAGCAGGGGATGATGGGGCAGCGTTTGAGTTTTTTCTGGCCTCAGCTCAGCAGAATTACAGCAAGGCTCAGTTTAATGTTGGAGTTTGTTACGAGAGGGGGCAGGGAGTTCACAAAGATCTAAACAAGGCATGTATGACCCCACACACACACACAATAACATCACAGTAACACATAATAACATCTTACCAAGCCATGGTATGAATCCTTGAGATGGATTTTCCATACTGGACCATGAAAAGCCCAGAAACAATAAGAAGCAGCCCTGTCATGAACACAATACAAAAAAAGCTTCCAAAAATGTTTCCTGAAAGTCACTCTTATGTTTTGCCTTTATAAGTTAACATTTATGAAGACTACTTTAAATGGCATGTAGAGGTTATTAATAATAAAAAGTCTTGTCTGTTTTATTTAATTGTGTGTGAACAGGCACTGCGTTATTACAGGTCAGCAGCGGACGCAGGTCACACACAGGCTCAGTACCGCTGCGCTAAGCTCCTCCTGACCCGCAGAGGGCAGCACAGCACTCCTGAAACGCACACCGCTACTGCCATCACTCTCCTGCGGAGCGCTGCTGCTGCCGGTCTCACTCAGGTACTGAGAAAGAGAGAGATCATAAATGGAGATTGTTTATCCCCTCCCTCACTCTCACTGTGTCCGTGCCTCTCTCTCTCAGGCTCAGCTGTATCTGGGCGTGGTCCTCTCTGAGCCTCCAGACGCTGACGGAGTCGTATCAGTTCAGTATTTCCGAATGGCAGCACAGAGTGGAGTGAGTACCACAGCACCCATAATACTACATACTGTGCCTACACCTGCACTGTTACTTATGCCAGCGCTGATTTACACACAGCTACTGCATATTCTGTGCCAACCACCGTACCACCCATACTACACGTTATAGCCAAAGGGTTATGGACGCCAAGTAAAGTCGAAAACAAACTTATATATATTGCATTACACATATCCTAGGAGCAATCCTAGAGTGAGGAATAACTCCCTAAATGTTATAAGGAAGAAACTTTAGATTCAAAACACTAAATAAAATAAATGTGTGTGTGTGTGTGTGTGTGTGTGTGTGTGTGTGTGTGTGTGTGTGTGTGTGTGTGTGTGTGTGTGTGTGTGTGTGTGTAGGACAGTACTGGACTGCTGTTCATGGGTCAGTGTTATGAGAGAGGGTTTGGAGTTCCTCAGTGCTACAGAACCGCGGTGAGTTACTACGAACTAGCAGCAA
>JAJAGP010000297.1:0-302500 GCA_025084515.1 Ancistrus triradiatus
TTTTAGTCTCTGTAGGGGGTACGCAGTCAGATTTTTAGTCTGAAGTTCTGCGTTTAAAATCGCCTCGAGCCCGGCAAGCCTTCGAAGACTAGACAGGGATTTAAATTAAGTGCTGGAGTCTATCTAATTCTGCACTTATTTGATGGGTCAGCATAGGTGATGTGTAGGAAAAAAATTCTAATACTCCAGTAGAAATAAGACCACTCAACACGAATGTGTATGTTGCTCCATAAACATAACGAGTGTACAATGTCCTCCCAGAGTGTAGTCAAATCCGAATCGTCACTGTCTCTGCTCAGTTTGGTGAGGGAACTGTAGTGTAAACTAATTGAAGATTAGAATGTAGCTATAGGTCATGTACATAGTTTACGTAGTTCACAAAAAAAAATTCTATAACGTTGTTAATTGTGTTTAGCGTACAATAAAAAAAACCCCAAAAAATCCAAAAAAAAATGTTTTTCATTTTATAGTAGTGTATTGTTCCTTAGTATTCTCTTCTGTATTCTCCTGTTCCATATTGTTCTGTTGTACCCTTTACTCTCCAGCTTGTGCTTTTATGTGTCTGTATAACCTGTTCATGTTTTTCAGAAGTTATACAGAAGTTCTACACTATTGCATCCAAAAAAAAAAACCCACAAAAAAAAAAAAAAAAAAAAAATATTGTTTCTTTTATTCTAGTGTATTGTTTCTTAATGTTCTGTTCTGTTCTAAACTTTTCTCTCCAGCTTGTGCTTTTGTGTCTGTATAACCTCTTCATGTTTTTCAGAAGTTATACAGAAGTTCTACACCATTGCATCCAGGCTGGTAAAAAAACAAAAACAAACAAAAAAAAATTCCAGTTTATTGTAGTGTGATGTCCCTCTTTGTTCTATTCTGAACTTTAGTATTCAGCTTGTGATTTTATGCATGTATATAACCTTGTTGTGTTTCAGAAGTCATAATGTTCGGGCTGGTATTCTGATTTCGGATACATGTACATAAGTTGCGACTGTACATATTCATTTAAAATGTGGGTTAGGATGGACAATGATGATATACCAGACATGAAAGCCTGAGAGGATATTCCTCACTGACGGCTGTCTGGAAGTCTGAGTCTGTCCATAAAAAAACATTAGACTCATTAACATTGATATTTAAGTGTCAGCGCAGTGCTTTAGAGATCCGGCTTCAAATCTCGTCCCACACAGCTGTGTGGAGTTTGCATGTTCTCCCTATGTCCGCGTGGGCGATGTATACATTATTCTTAGTCTTTCAGCCCTAGTACATGTTGAACGTTAGCAGGTATTTTGTAAGTGTATGCTGCATTGTTTAACATTTAAAAAAAAAAGTTAAATACTGAGCAGAGACTTGAGGTTTATAAGTACTGAATACTCCATGCTAACATATGGTTAAAAAGTATTGCCTTTACAGTCCTGTTATTGCACTTTGTCACCTTCAGTGCATTTTCATGTTCTTCAACAAGTCTTTTAAAAATGTAAAATTATAATAATGAAATATCTTCAAGTTTGAAGTATTGTATTTATTGTGTATTTTCCTCCAAATACAGCTTTTTGAGCATTCGTTACATGTAAGCTGTGTTTATTTCTCAGCACCATCACACCACTGAGTCTTATCAAAGGTTAAATCTGTATTTTGTGGATAGCAGGTGTGCTGACCTACACTTTGACACAGGCAGCATTCAGCTTTTGAAAATTGGTTCAAACTAAGACTTCGTGCTGTTGTACTCGAGTTCAGTCTCAGCCTCAATTGGACTTGGTGTCATCTCAGTCTCGGGGTAAGGTGGACTCGGTAATTGATTTTGAGACCAGCCAAGTGCAATGCGTCTGTACGAGGTAAAGTTAATTATTATAAACTGAAATCAATGAAGTAGTTTGGTTTTATTGCTTCACTTGAGTGTGTCCGCAAAATCCAGAATTATTATTAAATTTCCACCTTTAATAATAAAAATGGGTAGAATTTAAGTTGTTTGATATATTCAGATAACTTTATGTAGTGACTTCTGATTACATTTGTTCACAGGCATCTATCTCCGGGTTGTTTTATTGGGGACCAAGCCACAAATGTTTTGAGTAATATAGCCCCAGTTATAACTTTTAACATGATATCTAACATTATAGTTAACATTATGCTAATATTTTAATGTTTTATTGTCTTTAATTCCTTTACTAACAGCCAAAGTCAGCATAGATCTCTGTCAGGTATTTTGTCTTCGATTAATGCTGTGTGCACATACATATATCAATGAACTTATTCAATGTAAGTATACTCAACCTCATCATTTCCATATTGTAATAACTTTACACAAATTTTCATATAATTTACTGCAGATCTGAGTTTAAGCTCATTTTCAAGCGATATGAACTATTAAATTTAAACACTGGTTATTTTAAGTTTTACATATAGTACAATGATCATTCAGGGCTTAAATGGAAGTAAACACTTGGGTCAAAATATTTATTTCCCTCCAGGCTTCTATTTCCATCATTTAGGTTCCATTTGACAACATCAAACAGAAAAAAACACATTTTATTTTTGGGGTTTAAAATGTGTGTGGATGTTGGTAAAGCTAAATCCAAAATTTGGAACAGATACAACAAGGTATTCAAGAGTTGCACAACTTTTTTAGTATTGATCAACAGGTGACTGAAAATTGTCCATAACCTCTAAGAAAACAAATAAATTCATGCCTGTCACTATAAATCAAAAGTTTATGTTTTCTGTGATAGAACAAACAAATACAAGTCACATTTCAGAGTTTAGCTATTTGTCTGAATAAACGCTTCTGTATCAGTGAGCTGTGTGCTGGCCCTTTAAACGCCTCCCCTTTGCTCCCTGTGACCTGTCGTTCTAAAGCTCTGGGTGTCTGCTTTCCATTGGAAGAGGGTTCAGTCACTCTGCACTCATACAGAGCCTGCCTGCTGCTGTTCTCCTTGGTGAGACAGAGCTCCTCTATTAGAAAACATGCTGACTAAAACCGCTAACTAATGAAAATAGGAAGATGGCAAACAAGTTCCAGCTGGAAGATTTACGGGAGCCCTCCCTTGGGTGACATCTCACGTGGACTTTACACGGAATCTCCTGTTGTTTAAGGAGTACAAAGGTAAAGCACACGAAGCCCCAGTTACACAAGAAATGAATGCATGTTCATGAGACAAAATGAGCAAGTGAAAAAGGACATTACTGACATTTGAAATGCAGTTTAACAGTATCATGGAGTTGTTTTGATGGTAAGTGAATATTCTGTGACAAAATCAAAAGTTGTTTCACATTTTAAGCATATATTAAAAGGCAAAATAGTTAGGTAGGAGTGGTTGTTTAGGTAAACAAACATGGCGGACAGCTATGTTCGGTTTGTGATTTCTTGGCCTGGGGCTCCTGCCAATGCATTAACTATAATTCAATCAGTTTTCAACCTACAGCCCTCAAAATTGGCATAATCGGTCCCTGATGCATGTCACAGGGGCACGCTCCGCCGCAACACACTCGCAGTTTCTGCAGGAACTGCACTTTCTAGTTATTATTAGTGTGTTGCGCAAGCAACACACTATTGTTCTTCCAAATACTATTTTTAGTATACTAATACTAATTGTTCTTCGTATCATTATTAGTGTGTCGCGCAAGCGACACACTAATTGTTCTTCGTATTATTTTTATTATTATTAGTGTGTTGCGCAAGCAACACACTATTGTTCTTCCTATTATTAGTGTGTCGCGCAAGCGACACACTAATTGTTCTTCGTATTATTATTATTTTTTTTATTATTATTATTATTAGAGTGTTGCGCAAGCAACACACTATTGTTCTTTGATTTTTATTTTTCCACCTGATTTTTGGTACGTATCTCCTCCCACAGTTTTCGAGATATCAACACGGGACAAGCACCAAAACGTCCGGGATGTTCCGGAGAAGTGTGCTTGTTCATAGCTAAGAGAAATGTTGTTGCATTCGCATGCTACACTCGCATTTGTGCGGAAAAAATTCCCATTCACTTGCATGGGATTTTTTTTAAAACTTCCGTAACTCGGTCAATTTTTGAGCTACAAACACGAAACTCGGCATGATCGGACCTGGGTTCTCCGAGACCCAGCATCTCAAGTTTCAGACAGATATCTCTTTGATCACTTTCTATCACTCTTTAAAAATCACTCTATTCATTCTCTATGCCACTAGGTACAGTGGCACACTCTAGCCTTAAGTGAAAATCGATTAATGCACTTTTTCACTGAACAAATGTGTCTAAAACCCTGATGCTTTCACCTAGACACTCCATTTGAACTGCAAATAGTAGAGATACTTCCCCTTCATAATTCATCAAAAGATTGCATCGCTAAACAAATTATTTTTCGAGTTGTGACGATTTGTTCGGGACTTGGGACTAAAACTTCCCTTATTGACAGCCATGTTAATTTTCGGAACTGCGAGGCGGCTGTATCCAAAGTTTCATTTGTGTTTGACCTGTCATAACTTTGACGCTTTTTCGTCAATCCACATCATCTTAGATAGTAGCGATCAGCAAGGGGTCCTCTCTCACACAAACTTTTCAGATAATTGATTGGTTACATATTTTTCGAGTTATGACCATTTGTTTGATAGGTCCAAAATAGCTTGAAACTGACATTGTACACTTGTACATTCAGTCACTTTTTCGCGGAACAAACGTGTGTAAAATCATTATACTTTCACCTAGAAACTCCATTTAAACTTCAAATGGTAGAGATACTTCCACTTCGTAACTCATCAAAAGATGGCATCGCTAAACAAACTACTTTTCGAGTTATGACGATTTGTTCGAGACTAGGGACCGAAACTTCCCTCATTCACAGCCATGTTAAATTTGGGAACAGCGAGGCGCCTTTTTTCAAAGTATCATTTGTGTTTAACCTGTCATAACTTTGAGCCTTTTTCGTCAATCCACATCATCTTACATAATAGCGATCTGCAAGGGGTCCTCTCTCACACAAACATTTCAGATAATTGATAGGTTACATATTTTTTGAGTTATGACCATTTGTTTCAGAGGTCCGAAATCGCTTGAAAGTCACTCTCAACGCTCTTTCTGTCACTGTTTTCGCGGAACAAACGTGTGTAAAATCATTATACTTTCACCTAGAAACACCATTTAAATTTCACATGGTAGATATCCTTCCCCTTCATGACACATCCAAATATCTCGTCGTTCAACAAATTACTTCTCCAGTTATGAGCGTTTGTTTGACACCTCTGAAATGAGAGGCAGACCAGAGACGATTCTCCGTTTCGTTCGATTCAACCACACGCACACTCGCACGCCCACACACGGAGAGCACATCGCGATAAAAACGGATCTTTTGAAGTTAGATTGGCATGAATATGTTTTAAATTCCGAAGGCTGATCCTTACTGTGAAAATATTGTAATTAATAAACGTCCAAACCCTTATTCGGGATAACCTCAACTGTAATCCACACAGCACAGAGTAAAACATGGCTGTCACGCCAGAAACGCTTCAATTCACTTGTTCACTACACAATAGCTCCCTTCTATACTCTTACAGAGCCAGACAGCTCTTATTAAATCGCGTTACAACAAGAAAATTGTGAATTTAATCTAGAAACCCCATTTCAACTTTCAAATGTAAGACTACTTTCCCCTTAAATCATTCGTCCAAGGATGCAATCTAACAAATTATTTTTCGACTATGACGATTGGTTCGACACTAGGGCTGACCACGGCCCCTCATTGCAGCAAATGTAAAATGTGGGAATGGCGAGAGCCCTTTTTCAAAGTTTCATTTGTGTTTAACCTGTCATAACTTTGAGCCTTTTTGTCAATCCACATCATCATATATAGTAGCGATCTGCAAGGGGTCTTTTCTCACACAAACATTTCAGATAATTGATTGGTTACATATTTTTTGAGTTATGACCATTTGTTTGAGAGGTGCAAAATCGCTTGAAAGTCACTCTCAACGCTCTTTGTGTCACTGTTGTAGCGGAACAAACGTGTGTAAAATCATTATACTTTCACCTAGAAACTCCATTTAAATTTCAAATGGTAGACATACTTCCCCTTCATGACACATCCAAATATCTCGTCGTTCAACAAATTACTTCTCCTGTTATGAGCGTTTGTTTGAGGGCTGCACGAAATGCACGAAGGAAGAGCTCAGACCCGCTCTGTGCCGTTCCATTCAAACACACACGCAGGCCACGCCCACACACGGAGAGCACATCGCAATGAAAGACGGATTCTTTGAAGTTACATTTGCATCAGAATGTGTAATATGAAGGCTTCATCATTACTGTAAAATATTGTCATTAATTAAACAGTCCAAACCTTTAAGTCGGGTTAAACATCACTTATAATCCATACGAGCACAGAGTAAAACATGGCCGGCACAGCCGGAAACGGTCAATTCACTACTGTTCACTACACACTAGCTGACTCCTTCACTCTTAAATGGCCAGACAGCTATTATGTGAATGCATTACATGACAATTACTACATGGCTTTACTAAAACTGTAACTCAGTTATTTATTGACCTATGGCCACAACAATCAGCAGCCTTGGTCCCAGGTGCAATCTGAGGTGACATGTGACGCCCATAATGCCCCAGAGAACCCCGGCTGGGCACTGGGGCCCCTGGCGGGCCAATGACTAAAACTCGGCCAGGTTTCGACCTACGGCCACAAAATTTGGCAGGCGTGGTCCTGGGAGAAATCTGAGGTGACATGTCATGTCTGGGGCCCCTGTGGACCCCGCTGGGAACTGGGGCCGCTGGCGGCCAATGACCGTAACTCATTCGGTTTTCAAAACTAGGGGCTACAAAACTTGGACAGGGGTGGTGTAGGGTCAAATCTGAGGTGACATGTCATGGCCATGGTGACATGTCATGGCCATGGGGCCCTGTGGACCCCGGCCTGGGCACTAGGGCCCCTATCCGCCAATGACCGTAACTCAGACAGTTTTTCGACCTATGGCCACAAAATTTGCCAAAGTTCGTCAACTAGAAATCTGAACATACATGTGATGCCCCTGGGGCCCCCTGTGGACCCCAGCAGGACACTTGGGCCCCTGGTGGGCCAATGACCGTAAGTCAGTCAGTTATTGATTTAGGACCACGAAATTGGGCAGACTTGGTCCTGCGTGCTATCTGAGGTGAAATGTCAGGCCCATGGGGCCCCTGTGAACCCCAGCAGGGCACTGGGGCCCCTAGCAGGCCATTGACCGTGACTCAGTCAGTTATTGATTTATGACCACGAAATTCGCCAAGCTTGGTGCTGCATGCTATCTGAGGTGACATGTTATGCCCATGGGGCCCCTGTGAACCCCAGAAGGACACTTGGGCACCTGGTGGGCCAATGACCGAAAGTCAGTCAGTTATTGATTTATGACCACGAAATTCGGCAGACTTGGTCCTGTGTGCTATCTGAGGTGACATCTGATGCCCATGGGGCCCTTGTAAACCCCAGCAGGGAACTGGGGCCCTTGGCGGGCCAATGACCGTAACTCAGTCAGTTTTTGACCTACGGCCACGAAATTTGGCAGGTTTAATCACGGCTGCAATCTGAGGTGACATGTCATGCCCATGGGGTCCATGAGGACCCCTACTGGGCACTGGGACTCCTGGCGTGCCAATGACTGTAACTCAGTCAGTTATTGACTTATGGCCACATCATTCAGCAGGCTTAGTCCTGGGTGTAATCTAAGGTGACAGGTGACGCCCATAAGGCCCCAGAGAACCCCGGCTGGGCAATGGGTCCCCTGGTGGGCCAATGACCGTACCTCGGTCAGTTTTCGAGCTACGACCACAAAATTTGGCAGGCTTGGTCCAGGGTGAAATCTGAGGTGACATGTGATGCCCATGGAGCCCTGTGGACCCCGGCTGGGCACTGGGTACACTGGTGGGCCAATGACTGTAACTCAGTCAGTTATTGATTTATGACCCTGAAATTCATCAGGCTTGGTCCCAGGTGCAATCTGAGGTGACATGTGATGCCCATGGGACCCCTGTGGACCCCGACTGGGTACTGGGGCCCCTTGCTGGCCAATGACCGCAACTCAGTCAGTTTTAGACCTATTGCCACAACATTCAGCAGGCTTGGTCTCAGGTGCAATCTGAGGTGACATGTGATGCCCAAACGGCCCCAGAGAACCCGGCTGAGCACTGGGGTCCCTGGCGGACCAATGACCGTAACTCTGACAGTTTTCGACCTACGGCCACAAAATTCAGCAGGCTTGGTCCCAGGTGCAAAATGAGGTAACATGTGATGCCCATGGGGCCCATGAGGACCCCGGCTGGGCACTGTGGCCCCTGGCGAAACAATGACCGTAACTCAGTCAACTATTGACTTACGGCCACAACATTCAGCAGGCTTAGTCCTGGGTGCAATCTGAGGTGACCTGTGACGACCATAAGGCCGCAGAGAACCCCGAAAGGGCAGTGGGGCTCCTGGCGGGACAATGACCGTAACTCGGTCAGTTTTTGATCTACGGCCACAAAATTTGGCAGGCGTCGTCCCGGGTGCAATCTGAGGTGACATGTTATGCCCATGGGGCCCCTGTGGACACCGGCGGGACACTGGGGCCCCTGGCGGGCCAATGAATGTAACTCAGTTTTCAACCTACGGCCACAAAATTTGGCAGGCTTGGTACCGGGTGAAATCTGAGGTGACATGTGATGCCCATGGGGCCCCGGTGGACCCCGGCTAGGCACTGGGGAACCTGACAAGCCAATGACCGTAACCCAGTCGGTTTTCGACCTATGGCTACGAAATTTGGCAGGCTTGATCTCGGGTGCAATCTGAGGTAACATGTCATACCCTGAGGTGACTACAATGACTACAGTCAGCTTTCGACCTACATACTCGGTCCCTGATGCACAAGGCGGGGAGCATGCACTGCCGCATCACACTCGCAGTTTCTGCAGGAACTGCACTTTCTAGTTACTATTATTATTATTTTTATTATTATTATTATTCCACCAAATTTTCGGAACGTATCTCCTACAGTTTTCAAGATATCGACACGG
Source organism: Ancistrus triradiatus (assembly GCA_025084515.1). Classification (NCBI taxonomy): domain Eukaryota; kingdom Metazoa; phylum Chordata; class Actinopteri; order Siluriformes; family Loricariidae; genus Ancistrus; species Ancistrus triradiatus. The sequence goes on from JAJAGP010000297.1 coordinate 9,012, forward strand.
GACAAACACCAAAATGTCCGGCATAATCCGGAGAAGTGTGCTTCTCGATAGCAAAGACAAATGTTGTTGGATTCGCACGCTACACTCGCATTTGTGCGAAAAAACGTCCCATTCACTTGAATGGGATTTTGTTTTAAACTGCCGTAACTCGGTCAATTTTTGAGCTACAAACACGAAACTCGGCATGACCGGACCTGGGCTCTCCGAGACCCATCATCTCAAGTTTTGGACAAATATCACTCTTTAATCACTTTCTATCACTCTTTAAAAATCACTCCATTCATTGAATAGGGCAGAAGCTAGAGTGTGCACTCTAGATTTCAGGGAAAATCGATTAATTCACCTTTTCACTGAACAAACTGCTCTGAAATCCTGATACTTTCACCTAAAAACTCCATTTAAACGGCAAATGGTAGAGATACGTCCCCTTCATAATTCATCAAAAGATTGCATCGCTAAACAAATTATTTTTCGAGTTATGATGATTTGTTCAGGACCAGGGACTAAAACTGCCCTCATCGACAGCCATGTTAATTTTTGAAACTCCGAGGACGCTTTTTCCAAAGTTTCATTTGTGTTCAACCTGTCATAACTTTTAGGCTTTTTTGTCAATCCACATCATCTTATATCATAGCGATCAGCAAGGTGTCCTCTCTCAAACAAACTTTTCAGATAATTGATTGCTTAAATATTTTTCGAGTTATGATCATTTCTTTGACAGGTCCAAAATCGCTTGAAACTGAGATTTTAGGGATTTTATTAATTCACTTTTTCACTGAACAAACGTGTCTAAAATCATTATACTTTCATCTAGAAACTCCATTTAAACTTCAAATGGTAGGGATACCTTCCCTTCATAACTCATCAAAAGAGGCATCGCTAAACAAACTACTTTTCGAGTATGAACGATTTGTTCGAGACTGGGACTGAAACTTTCCCTCATTCACATCACTGTTAATTTGGTGCACAGCGAGGCGCCTTTTTTCAAAGTGGGGTTGTTTTGGTTTGGTTGTTTTTTTTTTTTTTTTTTTCTTTTTTTTTTTTTTGGTAGTGTGTGTTGTGTTTCTTGTTAGCGGTTTTTTGTTTTCCCCCACCCCCCACCCCTCCCCCCTTCACTCCACCCCGGTCCCCCCCCACGCCCCCCTTCCCCATCCCCACCCCCCCCCCCCCCCCCCGCCACACGTCCCTCCCCCCCCGCCCCCCCCCTCCAACCCCCCCCCCCCCCCCCGCAGCCGCCCCCCACGCCACCCCCCCCCACCCCCCTCCCCCCGGCCCCGCCCCCCCCCCCCCGCCCGCCCGCCGCCCGCGCCCCCCCCCCCCCCCCCCCGCACCCCCCCCCACCCCCCCCCCCCCCCCCTCCCCATCCACCCACCACCAAACGACGCCCCCCCCCACCCCCCTCCTCCACCCCCCCAACCCCCCCCCCCCCCCCACCCCCCCCCACACCCACACACCCCGCCAAGGCCCCCCCCCCCCCCCCACCCCGCCCTCCCGCCCCCCCCGAACCCATCCCCCCCCGCCCCCCTCCCTCCCCCCCGCCCCACCGCCACCACCCGCCCTCCCACCCCCCCCCCCCCCACCTACCTGCCACCCCACCCCCCCCCGCCCGCCCCCCCTCCCCCCCCCCCACCCCCCCCCCGCCGCCCCCCCCGCGGCCCTCGACCCCCCCCCCCCCCCCCCCCATCCCGCGGCACACCCGCCCCGCCTCCGCCCTCCGCCCGCCATCCCCGCCCCCCCCACACCCCCCCACCCCCCCACCCCCCCCCCCACCCCCCCTCCTCCACTCTGACCCCCCTCCAACCCCCCCCCCCCCCCACCCAACCCCCACCACCCCACGCCCTCCCCCCCCCCACCCCCCCGCCCCCCGCCCCCACCCATTTTTTTAACCTTTCTAACTTTTTATGCCTTTTCTCAATCCACATCATCTTATATATTATCATCTTCATTTTTCCCTCCCTCACACAAACTTTTCATATAATTGATTGGTTACAACTATTTTTTGATTTATTACCATGTTTTTTGTAGATGTGCAAAATCTTTTGAAATTCACGTCTCCAACGCTCTTTCTGTCACTGTTTTCGCGGAACAAATGTGTGTAAAATCATTATACTTTCACCTAGAAACTCCATTTCAATTTCAATTGAAATGGTAGACATACTTCCCTTTCATGACACCTCCAAATATCTCGTCGTTCAACAAATTACTTCTCCAGTTATGAGCGTTTGTTTGACACCTCTGAAATGAGAGGCAGACCAGAGATGATTTTCGGTTCCGTTCGATTCAAACACACACTCACGCCACGCCCACACACGGAGAGCACATCGCGATGAAAAACGGATTCTTTAAAGTTAGATTTGCATGAATATGTTTAATACCAAGGCTTGATCATTACTGTAAAATATTGTAATTAATTAAACAGTCCAACCTTTAAGTCGGGATAAACATCACTTTTAATCCACACGAGCACAGAGCAAAACATGGCCGTCACAGCCGGAAACGGTCAATTCACTATTGTTCACTACACACTAGCTCCCTTCTACACTCTTAAAGGGCCAGACAGCTCTTATGTAAATCGCATTACAAGACAATTACTTTCAACTAGAAACTCCATTTCAACTTCAAATGGTAGAGATACTTCCCATTAATGACACATCAAAGTATCTCATCGTTCAACAAATTATTTTTCGAGGTATGACGGTTTGTTCGGGACTAGGTATTGATTTTCCTCCCATTGACCCCCATTATAATTGCTTCAACTCTAATTTGTCTTTTTCTAAATTTTCATGTGTTTTTAATTGTCATAACTCTGACAATTTCTCATCAATCCACACAGTTTTTTGTCATAGCGATCAGCAAGGGGTCCTCTCCCACACAAGCTTTACAGAAAAACGATCGGTTAATTATTTTTGGAGTTATGACCGTTTGTTTGAGAGGTCTGAAACTGAGATTTTACATGAAACATGGCTGTGTAGATTTGAAATGTAACTGTCACTGTCTCTCTCTCTCTCACACACACACACACACACACACACACACACACACACACGCGCACATGCAGGCCACGCCCACACACAGAGCAGCTGTCATTCACACAAAATGGCTTGGATCAGCTCTTCTGACACGTATGAGAGCCATTGTTTGCATAGTAACACAGAGGGCACAGAGGTACCTGGCAGGACAGTTTTCGCCCTACAGCCATGAAATTTGGCAGGCATGGTCCTGGGTGTAATCTGAGGCGCAAGTGACGCGGAGGCCCCAGAGAACCCCGGCTGGGCAATGGGTCCCCTGGCGGGCCTATGACCGTAACTCGGTCAGTTTTCAACCTACGACCACAAAATTTGGCAGGCTTGGTCCAGTGTGAAATCTGAGGTGACATGTGATGCCCATGGGACCCCTGTGGACCCCGGCTGGGCACTGGGGCCCCTAGTGGGCCAATAACCGTGACTCAGTTAGTTATTGATTTATGACCCCGAAATTCGTCAGGTTTGGTCTAGGGTGAAATCTGAGGTGACATGTGATGCCCATGGGACCCCTGTGGACCCCGACTGGGTATGTAACCCAGTCGGTTTTCGACCTATGGCCATGAAATTTGGCAGCCTTGGTCTCGGGTGCAATCTCAGGTAACATGTCATACCCTGAGGTGACTACAATGACTACAGTCAGCTTTCGACCTACATACTCGGTCCCTGATGCACAAGGCCGGGGCATGCACAGCCGCAACACACTCGCAGTTTCTGCAGGAACTGCACTTTCTAGTTATTATTATTATTTTTATTATTTCACCTGATTTTCGGTTCGTATCTCCTCCTACACTTTTCGACATATCGACACGGGACAAACACCAAAACGTCCGGCATGTCCCGGAGAAGTGTGCTTGTCGATAGCAAAGAGAAATGTTGTTGCATTCGCATGCTACTCTCGCATTTGTGCGAAAAAACGTCCCATTCACTTGAATGGGATTTTTTAAAAAACTGCCCTAAACCGGTCAATTTTTGAGCTACAAACACAAAACACGGCATGTTCGAACGTGGGCTCTCCGAGACCCATCATGTCAAGTTTCGGGCAGATATATCTCTTTGATCACTTTCTATCACTCTTTAAAAATCACTCCATTCATGGAATAGGGCAGAAGCTAGAGTGTGCACTCTAGATTTTAGGGAAAATCGATTAATTCACTTTCTCACTGAACAATCTAAAATCCTGATACTTTCACCTAGAAACTCCATTTAAACTGCAAATGGTAGAGAAATTTCCCCTTCATAATTCATCAAAAGATTGCATCGCTAAAGAAAGTATTTTTCGAGTTATGATGATTTGTTCGGGACTAGGGACTAAAACTTCCCTCCTGGGTGCAATCTGAGGTAACATGTGATGCCCATGGGGCCCATGAGGACCCCGGCTGGGCACTGTGGCCCCTGGAGGGACAATGACTGTAACTCAGTCAATTATTGACTTATTGCCACAACATTCAGCAGGCTTAGTCCTGGGTGCAATCTGAGGTGACGTGTGACGCCCCTAAGGCCCCAGAGAACCCCGAATGGGCAGTGGGGTTCCTGGCCAGCCAATGACCGTAACTCGGTCAGTTTTCGATCTACGGCCACAAAATTCAGCAGGCTTGGTCCCGGGTGAAATCTGAGGTGATAGGTGATGTCCATGGGGCCCCTGTGGACACCGGCTGGACACTGGGGCTCCTGGCGGGCCAATGAATATAACCCAGTCGGTTTTCGACCTATGGCCATGAAATTTGGCAGCCTTGGTCTCAGGTGCAATCTGAGGTAACATGTCATACCCTGAGGTGACTACAATGACTACAGTCAGCTTTCGACCTACATACTCGGTCCCTGATGCACAAAGCCGGGGGCATGCACCGCCGAAAACGGTCAATTCACTACTGTTCACTACACACTAGCTCCCTCCTACACTCTTAAAGGGCCAGACAGCTCTTATGTAAATCGCATTACATGACAATTACTACATGGCTTTACTAAATCGGCATGAAAGAATAATATATAGAGATTAATATTTAATGCAGTAAAGATGACATTACGACCGTTGCTCAATACCAAGTACGCCAACTTCGGATTTGCATACTTCCTAAGTCTGTAGTAGGAACTTACATTCTTGGCATACTACCACAGAGGGCACAGAGGTACCTGGCAGGACAGTTTTCGCCCTACAGCCATGACATTTGGCAGGCTTCTAAAGGTGCAATCTAAAGTGACATGTGATGCCCATGGGGCCCATGAGGACCTCGGCTGGACACCTTGGCCCCTGGCAGGCCAATGACTGTAACTCAGTCAGTTATTGACTTATGGCCACAACATTCAGCAGCCTTGGTCCAGGGTGCAATCTGAGGTAAAATGTGATGCAAATAATGCCCCAGAGAACCCCGGCTGGGCACTGGGGCCCTTAGCAGGCCAATGACTAAAACCTGGTCAGTTTCCGACCTACGGCCACAAAATTTGGCAGGCTTGGTCTTGGGTGAAATCTGAGGTCACATGTGATGGCCATGGGGCCCCTGTGGACCCCGGCTGTGCACTGGGGCCGCTGGCGGGCTAATGAACGTAACTCAGTCGGTTTTCAACCTATGGCAAAAAAATTTGGCAGGCTTGGTCTAGGGTGAAATCTGAGGTGACATGTGATGCCCATGGGGCCCCTGTGGACCCCGGTAGGGCACTTGGGCCCCTGGCGGGACAATGACCGTAACTCAGTCAGTTATTGATTTATGACCACGAAATACGGCAAGCTTGGTCCTGAGTGCTATCTGAGGTGACATGTGATGCCCATGTGGCCCCTGTGAACCCCAGCAGGGCACTGGGGCCCCTAGCGGCCCAATGACCGTGACTCAGTCAGTAATTGATTTATGACCACGAAATTCAGCAGGCTTGGTCCTGCGTGCTATCTGAGGTGACATGTGATGCCCATGGGGCCCCTGTGAACCCCAGCAGGGCACTGGGGCTCCTGGCGGGCCAATGACCGTAACTTAGTCAGTTTTCGACCTATGGCCCCAAAATTCGGCAGGCTTGGTCCCGGGTGCAATCTCACGTGACTTGTCATGCCCATGGGGCGTATGAGGACCATGGCTGGGCACTGGGGCTCCTAACAGGGCCAATGACTGTAACTCAGTCAGTTTTCGACCTACAGCCACGAAATTTGGCAGGCTTGGTCCCGGGTTCAATCTGATGTAACAAGTCATACCCTGAGGTGACTACAATGACTACAATGGTCGAATGGCTTTCGACCTACATACTCGGTCCCCGATGCACTTCGCTGGGGGCACGCACCGCCACAACACACTCGCAGTTTCTGCAGGAATTGCACTTTCTTGTTATTTTTATTATTCCACCTGATTTTTGGTTCGTATCTCCTCCTACAGTTTTCGAGATATCGACACGAGACAATCACCAAAACGTCCGGCATGTTCCGGAGAAGTGTGCTTGTTCATAGCTAAGAGAAATGTTGTTGCATTCGCACGCTACTCGCATTTGTGCGAAAAAAAGTCCCTTTCACTTGCATGGGATTTTTTTTAAAACTGCCCTAACTCGGTCAATTTTGGAACTACAAACACCAAACTCAGCATGCTTGGACCTGCCCTGACCGAGACCCCTCAGGTCAAGTTTCGCACAGATTGCACTCTTTGAACACTTTCTATCACTCTTTAAAAATCACCCCATTCATTCTCTATGCCACTAGCTAGAGTGCACACTCTAGCCTTGAGTGAAAATTCATTATCTTGATGTCGCAGATGTGCCCCCTGTGTCGGCGTGCACGGTCAAAAAAGTTAAATTGTTTTAATAACTTCAAATACGCTTAATACATATAATAAATATACTAATACAAATATTTAATACTATTATGACTACCTGCATACCGATTGTCAACCATCTACATGCTGCCCTTCGCCAGAAATCACATACCAAACACAGCTGTCCGCCATGTTTTTGCGCAAAACAACCAACTATTTTGCCTTTTAAAATATACTTAGGATGTAAAATAACTTTTTATTTTATGATAGAAAATTCACTTACCGTCTAAACAAGTCCATGATACCATTACATTGCCGATAAAACGTCAGTAAAGTCCATTTTTGGACGGTTATGTGGTTGCGTAAAAATCCATTCGTTCCAACGCAAGCTCTTCTTTGGACGTTTTTCATTTCCCAAAACAAAGTTTCCCTTTTCCAAGGGTGCATAATATGCCCCCTATCTGTGGTCTCTGTAACTACTAAGTTCATTAGTTATTAAAGAGCTCGTAAAGTGTATTGGTGCAGCTGTTTCTACACCTCCCCCATTCACACCAGCTGGCCTACGGCTAAACAGATATGCAAATCCCTGGGTCTGTGCGAGAGCTGAATGACAGAGCTGTGTTCCAATGGTAAGCTAAGAGTCTACGATTCCTAAAGAGACCAACCATGACACGATCACACACACAGAGCGCAGGGAGGAGGGGTTGGAATCTCCATTCTCAGCCTGGCAGAACAATGCAGGCATCAATTCTGGTGGATTTATTCCAATAAAAAGCAAAATAACACTGAATTGTGATTAATATTTGTTTGTTTTATTACAGAAGACATAAACAAACTTGCAACCACTTGATTTATAGTGACAGGCATCTTTTTATTTGCATTTTTAGAGGTTGTATCAAATTTTGAGACGAATACTGACCCTTGATAAAAACCTGTGTAACTCTTGAAAACTATGTTGTATCTGTTCCAAATTTTGGATTTAGCTTTACAAGTCCCTGATGAAACAGAAAATGTACAGCATGGAAAATGTTCAATTACCAGCATCCACACACACATTATAAACTCAAAAAATTAAAGGCGTTTTTTGATTTTCGACTTTTTTTTGTGTGTTTCATCTTCCCAAATGTAACCTAAATGATGAAAATAGAAAACTGGAGGTGAATAAATATGTTGGCCCAAGTGTTTACTTCAATTTAATCCATGAATGATCATTGTAATATATGTAAAACCTAAAATAAACAGTGTTTAAATGTAATAGTGCAAATCGCTTGAAAGAGCTTAAAATCGCATCTGTGACATGGGGGTTAATGCAGTTTTTCACTGAACAAACGTGTCTAAAACCCTGATACTTTCACCTAGAAACTCCATTTAAACTGCAAATGGTAGAGATACTTCCCCTTCATAAATCATCCAAGTATTTCTTCCGTAAACAAATTATTTTTCGAGTTATGATGATTTGTTCGAGACCAGGAACTGAAACTTCCCTCATTCACAGCCATGTTAAATTGTGTTTAACCTGTCATAACTTTGAGGCTTTCTCGTCAATCCACATGATCTTATAGCTCTCTCAAACAAACTTTTCAGATAATTGATTGGTTACATATTTTTCGAGTTATGACCATTTCTTTGAGAGGTCCAAAACCGCTTGAAACACGGACTTTCACTCACTCTTTTCGGGGAACAAACGTGTGTAAAATCATTATATTTTCACCTAGAAACTTCATTTAAATTTCAAATGGACATGACACATCCGAAAATCTCGTCGTTCAACAAATTAGTTCCCCAGTTATGACCGTTTGTTTGACAGCTCTGACATGAAAAAAGGCACAGCACAGACGGGGCTCCGTTCTGTTCGCTTCACACACACACGCAGGCCACGCCCACACACGGAGAGCAGATCGCAATGAAAGACGGATTCTTTGAACTTACATTTGCATCAATATGTTTAATACGAAGGCTTGATCATTACTGTAAAATATTGTAATTAATTAAACAGTCCAAACCTTTAAGTCGGGTTAAACACGAACGTCACTTGTAATCCACACGAGCACAGAGTAAAACATGGAAACTCAAGCACAGCCGGAAACGGTCAATTCACTACTGTTCACTACACACTCGGTCCCTCCTACACTCTTAAAGGGCCAGACAGCTCTTTTGTAAATCGCATTACATGACAATTACTACATGGCTTTAATAAATCGGCATGAAAGAATAATATATAAACATTCATATTTAATGCAGTAAAGATGACACTACGGTCGTTTCTCAATAACAAGTACGCCAACTTCGGACTTGCATACTTCCTAAGTCTGGAGTAGGAAGTTACATTGCTTGCATAGTACCACAGAGGGCACAGAGGTACCTGGCAGGACAGTTTTCGCCCTACAGCCATGAAATTTGGCAGGCTCGGTCCCGGGTGCAATCTAAGGTGACATGTGATGCCCACGGGACCCCTGTGGACCCTGGCTGGGTACTGGGGCCCCTGGCGGGCCAATGACAGGAACTGAGTCAGTTTTTGACCTATTGCCACAAAATTCAGCAGGCTTGGTCCCGGGTGCAATCTGAGGTGACATGTGACGCCCATGGGGCCCATCTAGACCCCCGCTGGGCACTAGGTCCCCTGGCAGGCCAATGACTGTAACTCAGATGGTTTTCGGCCTATAGCCACGAAATTCGGCAAGCTTGGTCCCGGGTGTTATCTGAGGGGACATGTGATGCCCATGGGGCCCTTGTGGACACTGGTTTTCGACCTGCGACCACGAAATTTGGCAGGCTTGGTCCCGAGTGCAATCTGAGGTAACATGTCATACCCTGAGGTGACTACAATGACTACAGTCGGCTTTCGACCTACATACTCGGTCCCTGATGCACGTTGCCAGGGGCACGCACCGCCGCAACACACTCGCAGTTTCTGCAGGAACTGCACTTTCTAGTTAGTGTGTTGTGCAAGCAACACATTATTGTTCTTCGTATTATTAGTGTGTTGCGCAAGCAACACACTATTGTTCTTCGTGTTATTATTATTATTATTATTACTATTATTAGTGTGTTGCTCAAGCAACACACTATTGTTCTTCCAAATATTATTTTTATTTTTATTTTTATTTCACCTGATTTTCGGTTCATATCTCCTCCTACAGTTTTCAAGATATCGACATGGGACAAACACCAAAACGTCAGGGCATGTTCCGGAGAAGTGTGCTTGTCGATAGCTAAGAGAAATGTTGTTGCATTCGCACGCTACTCTCGCATTTGTGCGAAAAAAAAGTCCCATTCACTTGCATGGGATTTTTTTTTAAACTGCCCTAACTCGGTCAATTTTGGAGCTACAAACACCAAACTCGGCATGGTCGGACCTGGCCTGACCGAAACCCCTCAGGTCAGGTTTCGCACAGATTGCACTCTTTCAACACTTTCTATCACTGTTTAAAAATCACTCCATTCATGGAATAGGGCAGAAGCTAGAGTGTGCACTCTAGATTTCAGGGAAAATCGATTAATTCACTTTTTCACTGAACAAACGTCTCTAAAATAATGATACTTTTGTAACCCACATAAATTGCACTGGGTAATTGGGTGTAGATATAGTGTTTGCCCCCTGTCCCTGTTTACATTCATTTGGATTACAGATAAGGATTAAGATACACATCACTCACATACTACCCGGGTAGCGATTCAAAAGGCCTTGCTTTTTTCCATTTTTTTATTTATCGATCTATACAAAGTACGTACGAGGATCCTTTTTTCCCTTTTCCATTTTTTTCCTACTTTTCTTCCCATCTTATGTGGATTCAAAAGACACTTATTACACATTGAACTTTGAGTTTGAACATTAAGGTTAAACATTGAACTTTGAGTTCAAAACAAACGTTGAACTTTGGGACTGAATTTTATTATATTTTATTGTACATTGGATAACTGACTGACCATACGTTTTGCTGACTGACTAAGGGTTTTACATTTCCTATTGTGGGTTTTGATATCTTCTTTTTTTCTTGTGTGTTACAATAAATGTTACTTCGTTTTTTTATCTAAATTCTGGTCGTTGCCAATTCTCTCCCTATAGTCGAACTTAGCTCTGATGACTCAGGTAATATAGTAGCCATACATATATATATTATGTTAAGTTAGAAGTGTTACATCCCTTTTTCCGTGGCGAGCCAGCCAGGAGAGTTTTGAGCACGGCCCTGACCATTAAATCAACATTTTCTAGTGTTTTCAAAGCATTAAGTGAATTGTCTCTTTCCTTTTTTTGGGATTTGTTACGTTGAGTAAAATAAAATAAAAAAACGAAAAAAAAAAACTTGAGACATGGATTTTGAGCAGAGGTGAAAGAAGCGAGAGTGTTCCGTCGCCCTTTTGCGGTATTAATCACACCGATACTGATGCAGACATCACTGAAACTTTCGAGGAATACGGTAAAGTAGCTCAAATAGTGGGATTACCAAGGAGAGTAGATGGTAAATGTCCCGCCATTGTTGAATTTGAATCTGACGCTGCAAGTGCTTCCATCGAACCCCACTTACCTTCTAGCATACAGAATATCACCGAACCCACTGTAACATGGCACATAAATAGTGTCGAAGCCCTCATGCTGACAGCTCATGACTCTAGCGACTCTAGTGACTCTAGCGACACCAGCAACCTAGATGACGGTAGTGATGCTGACTCTGTCCATAGCTCCACTCCCCTCATAACTAGATGTAGAAAGACCCCCACACCTATGAAACCCAATTGAGAGACACCTAAGCAGACTAAGAAAAAACCTGCATTATGACCAAGCAGAGTGACATGCCCCCTGCATCTGAGGAGCTGGAAGAAAATATGTTGAACCCGCCAGTGCTGAGACGCATCGTCGTTGAACATGTGATAAAGAACAATGCCCCCCAACCCCAGAATCAGTCCAAGTGATTGCGCTCCTTCTCAGGCAAAGTGCCAAAGCCACCAGGCAAAGCTGACTTTGAAACATGGCTGCTCCATGAGGAACTGATGTCCCATGACCAAACCCCCATCGAGGTGCAGCGGAGGAAAATTCTGGAAAGCTTGCTTCCCCCAGCGTCAGATTTTGTGAGGCAGCTAGGTTCATCTGCCCACCCTAGAGACTACACTAGGCTTTGGGAGTCTGCTTATGGCATCGTTGAAGATGGCGAAGAGATTTTTGCCAAGTTACTCAATACGAATCAAGACCCTGGAGAAAAAGCTTCCAGCTACCTGCAGAGGTTGCAAACTCTGCTGAGCACTGCTGTGAAAAGAGGCGGAGCCAAGGCATCCGCTGTCAACCGCCACCTGATGAAGCAGTTCAAGCGTGGCTGCTGGGACCATGACCTTGTCCTGCAGCTGGAGCTGAAAAGTGGAAAGTCCCTCGATTACGCTGACTTCCTGCTGCAATTACGAACTGAGGAAGACAAGAGAACAACCAAGCTTGAGCACATGAACCGCCATTTGGGGTCATCCAAAACCAAAACCTCAATGAACACTCAAAGTGTGGTGAACAACGCCTGCGTCTCTGAATACAATGCCAATACACTACAAGCATACATACTGGAGACTGAGAATCTCAGGAAACAAGTCGCTGCTCTGCAAATGCAGCTTGACTCAAAGAAACATAGAAAAGAAAAGAAACAAAGACCTACATTCCCCCAGTCTGCCCTGAATCAACCCACAATCCGAGCAGAGGCTCAAGTCCACAGAGCAACTTCTCAGGTTACACCCAGATCTCAGCCCAAGGCCTGGTTTTGTTTTCATTGCGGAGGTGATGGCCACATAGCTAAAGCTTGTGGAAACCCCTTGAACAAGGCTGCTGTCGACCTCAAGTACAAAGAACTGAAGGTGAAGCAGGACGAATGGGCGGCTAAGTATGGTCTTCATTTAAACTGAGCATGGCTTCTGGAGAGGGGCATCCTGAAGCCATTGAAAGAGACACTAGTCCCAAGGAAAAGAAAAAAGCCAAATGTTGCTCCCTTACACCGACAAGAGAGGAGCTTGTGACTGGATTAGTCGGCTCAAGGTCCGTCGTTAGTGTCACCATCGGAGGAATCTAGCATGAGTGCCTAATTGATTCAGGTTCACAAGTGACCACGATCTCCCAGTCATTTCATGATACCTACTTACCTTCCTATCCAGTTTGTCCCTTAGACAACATAATCGACGTGGAGGGAGCAGCAGGCCAGCGTGTGCCTTATACAGGCTACATTGAAGTTGACATAACATTCCCTGAAGCTTTTGTTGGTAGGCCCAAGACCGTAACCACTTTGGCCCTCATTGTCCCCGATTACAGTGCCATCTCCGCCCTCATTGGCACTAATGCTCTGGACCTTTTGTACGAAGGCTTCAATGAAAGTGACAGTGCACCTGTTCAAGAGACCTGTGCATATGCTGTTCTCGTCAAGCACCTTCGCAGTCTGTACGGGAGTAGGACCGCACACAATGACGGAGTGGGTGTTGTCAAACTCCTGCACAAGAAAGCTGTAGTCATCCCACCAGGTCAAAGAATGGTGCTAGACGGCTACACAAGAAACGTCAGTAGTTTTCCTGAGGCCCCCTTGCTCGTTGACTTCCCCTCTCGTTCACTACCAAATGGGCTGACATTTTGCTCTTACGTCATGTCAAGTCCCAGGAAGACATCTTTCAGAGTTCCTGTCTTGCTGAAGAACGAAATCACACATGATGTCACAGTGCCAGCACACTGCACTTTGGCAGACCTCACAGTTCCGCTGTCAGTTTCTCCACTTTCCTCCTTGAAGGGTGAAGGCCCAACCGGGTGCCCTGAGACTGAACACTCTGTGACTGCTGAGGGCCCCATTGCCTTTGACCTCAGTGATTCACCTCTCTCTGAAGAGTGGAAAGAGAGGATCAAGGAAAAACTGAATTCCATTCCTGAAGTTTTTGCAAGAGATGACCTTGACTATGGACACACAACAGCAGTCAAGCACAAAATCCGTCTTTCTGATCCAACACCCTTCAAGCAGAAGGTGAGGCCTATCCACCCATCTGATTATGAAGCTGTCCATCTCCACCTGAAGGAGCTGTACAATGCCAACATCATAAGAGAGTCTGAAAGTCCGTTCGCATCACCAGTTGTCATCGTAAAGAAGAAGAGTGGCAAAATTCGACTATGCGTTGACTACAGGAAATTGAATTTGCAGACAATCAAAGATGCTTACGCCTTGCCGAACATCGAAGAAACCTTTGCAGCTCTAACAGGGTCCAAATGGTTCTCTGTAATGGATTTAAAGTCAGGCTTCTACCAGGTGGAAATGGAAGAGGACGATAAACCCAAAACCGCTTTCGTCACACCCATAGGATTTTGGGAATTCAATAGGATGCCGCAGGGAGTAACCTTGAACAGTAAACCCTTGAACAGCATGAAGAGCGGCTTATGAGAGTCTTGCACCGTCTAAAAGAATTTGGGCTCAAGTTGTCACCTGAGAAATGTAATTTTTTCAGAAGGTCAGTGAAATACTTGGGACATGTCGTCTCAGAGAATGGAGTTGAAACTGACCCTGACAAGATTTCAGCACTCACCACCTGGCCCAGACCAAAAAATATCATGGAGCTCAAGTCTATTCTTGGGTTCATTGGCTATTACAGAAGGTTTATCAAAGACTTCTCAAAAATAGCAAAGCCCCTCAATGATTTGACTGCCGGCTATATCCCTGCAAAGAAAAATAATAAAATTAAGTCCTTCTCGAGTGCTGACCTCAAGTCGCCTTTTGCCGAAAAGTGGACACCTAAGTGTGAGGAGGCCTTTAGAAGCCTCATTGAGAAGCTGACCACTGCCCCAATCCTTGGCTTTGCCAATTCAAGGTTACCCTACATATTACATACTGATGTGAGCCTTCATGGTCTTGGGGCAGCTCTTTATCAACAACAAGATGGACAGATGAAAGTCATAGCTTACGCCAGTAGAGGACTGTCGAAATGCAAGCGAAGATACCCCACTCACAAGCTTGAATTCCTTGCTCTTAAGTGGGCTATAACCGACAAGCTGTCAGACTACCACTATGGTGCAGAGTTTACCGTTGTCACCGACAACAATCCCTTGACATACGTACTGTCACCTGCCAAACTTGACGCTGCCGGACATCGGTGGCTTGCCGCCCTGTCCAACTTAAACTTCAACATCCAGTACCGGCCGGCAAGAGGAACCAGGATGCCGACGGTCTGTCCAGGCGGCCCCACAACTGCGAACAGGCAGATTCCAGTGCTGAGGCTGAAGACAACCGAGTGCAGCAGTTCATGAGGAAGGAGAGTGACGCCACCTTCCCTCAAGAAGCAGTCAAAGCTGCTTGCCAGAGACACAATCTACAAAGGCCCTGCGATACAGAGGAAGAAATTAACCACTTACCTGTAATCGTTGAGTCCCTTGCCATGGATGCAAGCGCTATCCCGCCTGAGTTTATCTACACTGATTTGCTTCCAGGGTCCAGCACACTTCCCAGGATGTCACAGCCGGAATGGGCTGCTGAACAAAGAGCCGACCCAGTGATCAGCAGGGTCATTGACATCGTCAGTGCAGGAAAGCGGCTTTCATACCAGGTGAGGCAGAAGGAGGACAGAGAAGTTCAACTGATGCTACGAGTCCAGGATCAACTTGTCATTGACAATGCCGTCCTTTATCGTAAGAGAGTGAGCAAGAGTGAACTACTCTTCCAATTGGTCCTTCCCAAGAAGTATCGTGAAATTGCCCTTGGAAGTCTCCATGACCTAGTTGGACACATGGGATTTGAAAGAACAGTCGATCTCGTCCGCATACGTTTCTATTGGCCGAGGATGGCCATGGATGTAGATACAAAGGTGAAGACCTGTGAGAGATGCGTTCGTCGCAAAGCAAAAGCTGGGAAGACAGCCCGTCTGGTGAACATCCGGACCAGCAGACCACTCGAACTAGTCTGCATGGACTACTTGTCCTTGGAGCCTGATGTCCTTGAACTTGGCCTTGAACTCCCTCAATGAATCCCGCACCATCAGGCCTCCGACCTGAAGCCGAGGTGTTCCAGCCTGCTGCGTGTCCGCAACGAGGCCCTAGTGCGAATGAATCTACTGACTCCAGTGAAGATGAGCTGAAAGAGAGTGAATCGTCTGCTGATGTAGAAGAGGAGAAGGAAAAGACAAGCCTTGTGGAAGAGGAGAATGAGTCGGAAACAGTGCCTGAAATGGAAGACAGAGTTGTTTGAAACGGAAACCCTGATGAGTCACCCGGATGTGAGTTTGAAGATTCCAGGGTGACTGATGTCCAAGAGACAGAAGACATGGAAGACACAGGAATGAGACGATCAGCTAGACAGAGGGTAGAACCTAACCGACTGACATACCAGACATTAGGAAATCCCCTGACTTTAGTTATGCAATCTTTATTTAGGGGACTCGACCAAGCTTTTACTAAAGCTTTAGACTTAACTCCTATGATTACTCTCACTCCCTTAGATGTAGGTCACTTAGCTACGGTTTGATTTAGGAGTACATGCAGAGGCGCATGCACATTCAGGAGGGGAGGATGTAACCCACATAAATTGCACTGAGTAATTGGGTGTAGATATAGTGTTTGCCCCCTGTCCCTTGGGGGCGCTGTGCCGCATGTAAATGAATGCATCGCAACCGAGCAAAAACACTTCATGGCTACATCTTTTTTTTTTGCAGTAGCTGATAAAGTTCCCACGAGGGATAAAAAGCTA
Source organism: Ancistrus triradiatus (assembly GCA_025084515.1). Classification (NCBI taxonomy): domain Eukaryota; kingdom Metazoa; phylum Chordata; class Actinopteri; order Siluriformes; family Loricariidae; genus Ancistrus; species Ancistrus triradiatus. Next base: position 25,431 of record JAJAGP010000297.1, read on the forward strand.
AAGATTTAACAACATTTTGACATTTAACTATTTATTTTCGAATTAATCCCTTTGTTTTATTTATTTAAGAAGAAGTTTTCGTTTGGATTACCACTCAAGTGTTTTAACCATTGAGTCTCCGGTGAGTGTCTGTTTAGTTTTTTTTCTCTTGAGGTAAAACGAACTATATTGATGTTCTAATTTTGTACTTTATGTTATGTGTGTTATATGTAAGAAAAAAAAACAGTCGGAGATAAATTAAACTGAATATTGTTGTTTTAAAACCGCCGTATTAGTTGAGAACGGCGCTTTTTTTCTCCTGATCATGTGCACCCTGCATGGGCATGTGTACTGGGCATGTATACATGCCGTGACATGAGCACGTGCAGACAATGTTTCAGCTACGAGGTTACTCTATGGGGCTAATGTTTCCAGGCTTAAAGCCATTGTAATGACGTTTTGAATGTAATATGATGTGGTACGCACATAGTAAGTTGCTAATGGCTTACTGTTGATATGGTAATTGTTTAACTGTGAATGTAGATGTCTTATGTGTGTTAACTAGAGTTATAAATGACACATTGTCATTCAACTAAACTGGTACTGTATTGCACAGTTGTTTAAGTACTTGATTTACATTAGATAGAAAAATGATATGTGTCTAAGTGTTAATACTTGAGTTGTGAAGTCAAACAATCTTGTATGGCACTAATGAGATATCTTACACTGCCATGTGCAGATTGGTTTTTTTGTTGTGCATCTTCTGCCACTATTGAGAGAGAGAGAGAAAGAGAGAAAGAGAGATACGGCAAGCCTGTGACCTTCCTAAGGGCTGTGATTGGTGTGTGTGTGAGACAACCTGCAAGCCTGTGACCTGGACACATCCTGTTTACATTCCCTTGGATTACAGATAAGGATTAAGATACACATCACTCACATACTACCCGGGTAGTGATTCAAAAGGCCTTGCTTTTTTCCATTTTTTTATTTATTGATCTATACAAAGTACGTACGAGGATCCTTTTTTCCCTTTTCCATTTTTTTCCTACTTCCCATCTTATGTGGATTCAAAAGACACTTATTACACATTGAACTTTGAACATTAAGGTTAAACACTGAACTTTGAGTTCAAAACAAACGTTGAACTTTGGGACTGAATTTTATTATATTTTATTGTACATTGAATAACTGACTGACCATACGTTTTGCTGACTGACTAAGGGTTTTACATTTCCTATTGTGGGTTTTGATATCTTCTTTTTTTCTTGTGTGTTACAATAAATGTTACTTCGGTTTTTTTTCTAAATTCTGGTCGTTGCCAATTCTCTCCCTATAGTCGAACTTAGCTCTGATGACTCAGGTAATATAGTAGCCATACATATATATATTATGTTAAGTTAGAAGCGTTACACTTTCACATAGAAACTCCATTTAAACTGCAAATGGTAGAGATACTTCACCTTCATAACTCATCAAAAGATGGCATCGCTAAACAAACTACTTTTCGAGTTATGACGATTTGATTGAGACTAGGGACTGAAACTTCCCTCATTCACAGCCATGTTCAATTTGGGAACGACGAGGCGACTTTTTTCAAAGTTTCATTTGTGTTTAACCTGTCATAACTTTGAGCCTTTTTCGTCAATCCACATCATCTTATAAAGTAGCGATCTGCAAGGGGTCCTCTCCCATACAAATTTTTCAGATAATTGATTGGTTACATATTTTTTTAGTTATGACCATTTGTTTGAGAGGTGCAAAATCGCTTGAAAGTCACTCTCTAAACTGTCTTTCTGTCATTGTTTTCGCGGAACAAACATGTGAAAAATCATTATACTTTTTCCTAGAAACTCCATTTAAATTTCAAATGGTAGACATACTTCCCCTTCATGACACCTCCAAATATCTCGTCTTTCAACAAATTACTTCTCCAGTTATGACCGTTTGTTTGAGAGCTCTCACATGAAAGAGGCAGACCAGAGATGGGGCTCCTTGCGTTCGATTCAAACACACACGCAGGCCACGCCTACACCCGGAGAGCACATCGCAATGAAAGATGGATTCTTCTTACTTAGATTTGCAACAACATGTTTAATACGAAGGCTTGATCATTACTGTAAAATATTGTAATTAATTAAACAGTCCAAACCTTTAAGTCGGGATAAACATCACTCGTAATCCACACACAGAGTAAAACATGGCCGTCACAGCCGGAAACGGTCAATTCACTATTGTTCACTACACACTAGCTCCCTTCTACACTCTTAAAGGGCCAGACAGCTCTTATGTAAATCGCATTACAAGACAATTACTTTCATCTGGAAACTCCATTTAAACTTCAAATGGTAGAGATACTTCCCCTTAATGACACATCAAAGTATCTCATCGTTCAACAAATTATTTTTCGAGTTATGACGGTTTGTTCGGGACTAGGTATTGATTTTCCCCAATTATAAATTGCTTCAACTCTAATTTGTCTTTTTCTAAATTTTCATGTGGTTTTAACTTGTCATAAAACTCTGACAATTTCTCATCATTCCACACAGTTTTTTGTCATAGCGATCAGCAAGGGGTCGTTCTCTCCCACAAAGCTCTAGGCTCACCCAGAACCCAACATTATTGAAACTGTGTCTGTTACCCCGCATCTGCGCTAAACGTAAACGCTCTCAAAAAGTCTGTTTTAATAACTCATTAGTATAACACACAGATAGCTGCAAAGAAATAACCAACATTAGGACTAAAGCTAGGGACTGCTTAACATTAGATCACTTACAAACAAAGCAGTAATTGTCAATGAAATGATCACTGATAAACGCTTTACACGCTCTGTGTCTCACTGAAAACTTGGATTAGACCTGATGAATATTTAGCCTTAAATGAAGCCTCACCTCCTGGATACAGTCATGCTAGTCACTCTCGTCCAAAATGGTCGGGGGGGAGGCATAGCCACAATTTTTGACAAAGAGTTAGGTGTTACAGCTAAAATCCCATTACAAGGCTAATTCTTTTTGAATACTGATTCTTAATGTGACTGATGATCCATCGTTATGGAAGTCAAAAAACCACACTCTTTTTATTCAGGTTTATCCACTATTTACCGCACCAACCCTGCCCGCCGTGGTCCCTATTCAGAATTTTCTTCAGGAATTTGCTAACTTTTCTTTCCTGCTTACTAACTGTCAACAGATAAGGCTTTAATTGTAGGTGGGTGATTTCAATATTCACTTTGACAATAAGCAGGATTCCACTTAAAATTGCTTTCGAGTCCATCTTAGAATCCATGGGTATCACTCAGAATGTGATGGGACCAACCCACCGCTGTAATCATACTTTTAGATCTAAATATTAACATTTGGTATCAATATAGATAAACCTTGAGGTTTTTCCCGCAAAGTGATTCGATTTCAGATCACTATCTTTTAGTATTTGAGCTATCTCTATAAAGAAAATCCTTCTGCCTCGTATACACACCAAGCGCACTATCACATCTGCTACTCCAGCTGCGTTTATTAAAAAAAACCTACCAGACTTAAAATTTTATAACACACCTACGGAGATAAATCATCTTGAGTGTGTAAAATGAGCAATTAGAATGTGTGCTTTCGCTCAACCCTGGAACACGACTGCCCCTGCTAGGGTCAAACACGTATTAGGGAAAAAAAGGCTAGCACCCTGGTATAATGACCACACCCTACCTTAAAGCAAAAAGAACACGGCATTTAGAGCGCAAGTGGAGACATAGTAAATTGGAGGTGTTTAAGATTGGCTTGGAGGGACAGCATGGCAGAGTATAAGCATGCCCTCACTAAAGCTAAAGCTGCATACTTCTCTTCAATCATAGAGAAAAATTAAGAAATAATCCAAGATTTATTTCTCTTTAATACAGTCTCCAAATTATCAAAAAAACACTACAGAAAGTGACTCTCCCATTATGTGTAATTTTAACAACAGTAATGATTCATGACTTTCTTTAAATGATAAGATAAGAAAACATTAGGCATAAAAACTAAATGCTCATCACATCACCAAACTGTTCAGCAACCTTCCAGATGCAGCACTAGTGAAGAACATCTGTTCAATTAGCCGTAAATCAAGATTAGAATCTTTTAACCCCCAATTACTACTACTGAACTATCCGCACTGATCAGCTCATCTAAGTCCATCAACATGTTTGTTAGATCCAATTCCTACACGTCTACTCAAACAAGTATTACCTAGTGTTTATAGAGCCAGTGTTAGTTATTTTAAATTCCATCCCTTTACCTTAGGTGCCCATATGTGCCCGAATCCTTTAAGTCTGCCGTTATCAAACCACTGATTAAAAAAGCCAATCTTGACCCTTGTGTGATATCTAATTATAGACCAATTTCAAATCTAAACCGTTTCTGGTCCAAAATCTTAGAAAAAGCTGTCTATCAGCAGCTCTGTAGTCACCTCCAAAGGAATAAAATTTAAAATGAAAACATTTCCAGTCTGGCTTCAGGCCCCATCATAGTACTGAAACAGCATTAATTAGGGTACTAAATGACTTGTTAATGTCCTCAGATAAGGGATGTGTTTTTTTTCTTGTTCTGTTAGATTTAAGTGCAGCATTTGACACTATAGACCTGATTGATGTTTTACTAAAACAGACTAGAACATACTGTAGGTATTAAGGGATCAGCACTTTCTTGGTTTAAATCCTACTTAACTGAACGGGTAACAGTTTGTTCATATAAATAATCTAAGATCTAAGCTCTCAAAAGTGAAAGTATGGGCGTGCCTCAGGGGTCAGTGCTTGGCCCGCTTTTATTCTCTCTGTACATGCTGCCACTAGGCTCAGTTATTCGTAAAACATGGCATTAATTTCCACTGCTATGCAATGATACACAGCTGTACATATCAGCCAAAAACTAATGACAGCCTTACAATCAACAAAAAATCGAGGGACTGTGTAAAGGAAATAAAAGATTGGATGTTTATTTAAATTTTCTCTTACTTAAACTCAGATAAAACTGAGGTTCTATTAGTGGGACCCAAGGCTGTTGAGAGACAGGTTAAGCTACATCTATCCTAAATCTAGATGGCCTTGTCCAGTATTGCCCAGTCGTCTGTAAAAAACTTAGGGGTCATTTGACTCAGATCTCTCCTTTGATGCGCACATTAGGCAGCACTCACTCGAATTGCTTTCTTTCAATTACGTAATATCGCTAAAACTTAGAAATATCCTCTCTTTTAAAGATGCGGAAAAAACTTGTTCATGCGTTTATAACCTCAAGGTTGGATTACTGTAATGCCTTACTTACTGGATGCTCTAGTAAATCTATAAATAAACTTCAGTTAGTTCAGAATGCAGCTTGCCCGAGTGCTAACTCGAACTAGAAAATTTGATCATATCACTCCTGTTCTATCATCACTGCACTGGTTTACCAGTCAAATTCCCGCATTGACTACAAAATACTTCTTATAAACTTTTAAAGCTCTACATGGCCTGGCCCCACATTATCTGAGTGACCTCTTAGAGTTTTACAATCCAACTCGTCTACTTCGTTCGCAGGGTGCAGGAACTTCTTTTAGTTCCTAGAATTAAAAAAAAAGTCACAGCAGGGGGGGAAAGGCTTTCTCATACATGGCCCCCCAACTATGGAATAAACTTCCCACTATCGTTCGAAATTCAGACACCCTCCAAAGTTTTAAGTCTAGGCTAAAAGACATACCTATTTACACAGGCTTTTGACTAGATTTAGACCAGGTTGCATGGTTTTGGGTTTGCTGGGGCCGGAGTCTGGAGTCATGTCTGACCTGCCTGCCTTGTCCCGCTAGCCGGGAGGGGGGAGTGTCGAGTGGGCGGTCCTGGCTGAACTAGGCTTCGGTCCCTCGTGATCTTGACTCATGCATCCTTGCCTTAGAATAAGGGCAGAGCTGGGGGTCATAGTCAAAGAGTCTTATGGTGATCAGAGACGTTGGGTTGGCTGTCTTCCTGCGCTGCCGCGCCGTGGGTGCCAATGTCTCATGTGATCCCTCTTGGCTGTGGTTTCCTACCAGTTCTCCTCTTTCTAGCTTTCTAGCTATGCTGCCTATAGCTAATGCTGCCGGGGTCTCATGCTACACTTGGCATCAGTGATTGACATGGCATCAGTGATTGTTAATAGACACTGTGCTCTTAATCAATAACTAATTACATTTTCTTGTTTTCTTCTCCGAGCTGTGTTCCGGCAGTTCCGGCCCTACACATGATGTACATCTGATGGGAGCTCCACTGTGCATAATTCACATTTTTATTCGACCATGACTCCATGACTTTAGTTTCGCTCTTAGATTTATCATCATACCCCGGCCACTTAATGTCGATGTGCATACTTCCACATTCTATTCAAACTTTGACTCCATGACTTTAGTTCGCTCTTAGATTTATCATCTACGCCGACCACGGAGGTTGGGTCCCCTTTTTGAGTCTTGGTCCTCCCAAGGTTTCTTCCTAGAACTAGGGAGTTTTCCTTGCCACTGTCGCCCTAGGCTTGCTCAATTTTGAGATTGGACGTAGTTTATTAGGAGATATCTAAACCTGTAAAGTTGCTTTGAGACAATGCTCCATTGTAAAAAGCGCTATATAAATAAATCTGACTTGACTTTGACTTGACTTTTTTCTTTGAAAAGCGATCGGTTAATTATTTTTGGAGTTATGACCATTTGTTTGAGAGGTCCTGAAACTGAGATTTTTACATGAAACATATGGCTGTGTAGATTTGAAATGTAACTGTCATTTGTCTCTCTCTCTCTCTCTCTCACACACACACACCCACACACCACACAACACACACACACACACACACACACACACACATGCACATGCAGGCCACGCCCCCACACACAGAGCAGCTGTCATTCACACAGAATGGCTTGGATCAAACTCTTCTGGCACTTATGGAGAAGCCATTGTTTGAATAGTAACACAGAGGGCACAGAGGTACCTGGCAGGACAGTTTTTCACCCTACAGCCATGAAAATTTGGGCAGGCCTTGGGTGCAATCTGAGGTGACGTGATGCCCATGGGGTTCCATGAGGACCCCGACTGGGCACTGGGACCCCGGGCGGGCCAATGACTGTAACTCAGTCAGTTATTGACCTATGGCCACATCATTCAGCAGGCTTGGTCCGGGTGTTAATCAGAGGTGACGTGTGACGCCCATAAGGCCCCAGAGAACCCCGGCTGGGGCAAATGGGACCCCTGGCGGCCAATAACCGTAACTCGGTCAGTTTTCGACTTACGGCCACAAAATTTGTCAGGCTTGGTCCCAGGTGAAAATCTGAGGTGACATGTGATGCCCATGGGGCCCCTGTGGACCACGGCTGGGGCAACTGGGGCCGCTGGCAGGCCAATGACCGCATCTCAGTCAGTTTTCAACCTACGGCCACAAATTTGACAGGCTTGGTCCAGGTGAAATCTGAGATGACGTGATGCCCATGGGGGCCCGGTGGACCCAGGCCAGACACTGGGGCCGCTGGCGGGCCAATGAACCGCATCTCAGTCAGTTTTTCGACCTACGGACACGAAATTGGCAGGGTTAATCACGGGTGCAAATCTGAGATGCCATGTTAATGAAATGCCCAAAAGGCCCCCGTCCCCCCCGAGAACCCCGGCTGGGCACTGGGGGCCCTGGCGGGCCAATGACCGTAACTCTGACAGTTTTCGAACCTACGACCACAAAATTTCAGCAGGCTTGGTCCCAGGTGCAATCTGAGGTAAAAATGTCATGCCCATGGGGCCCATAGAGAACCCCGACTGGGCACTGTGGCCCCTGGCGAGCCAATGACCATAACCGCAGGTCAAATTATTGACTTATGGCCACAACATTCAGCAGGCTTAGTCCTGGGTGCAATCTGAGGTAACATGTGATGCCCATGGGGCCCCTGTCAACCCCGGCTGGACACTGGGGGGCCCCTGGCGGGCCATTGAAATGTAACTCATTCCTTTTTTTTCATTTGCATTCAACCTATGGCCCGAAATTTGGCAAGGCGTTGGTCCTCCGGGTGCCTCTCAGATAACATGTCATATATATAAACCCTGAGGTGACTCTACAATGACTACAATCACAGCTTTTTGACCTACATATCCTCTTCTTTTGACCTACAGTCGGTTTTCAACCTATGGCCACGAATTTGGCAGGGCTTGGTCTCGGGTGCAATCTTTCAAATAAATGGTCATACCCTGAGGTGACTACAATGACTACAATCAGCTTTTGACCTACATTCTCGGTCCCTGATGCACAAGGCCGGGGGCATGCCACCGCCGCAAACACACTTGCAGTTTCTGCAGGAACTGCACTTTCTAGTTTTTAGTATTATTATTAGTTTTTTTAATTGATTGGTTACATATTTCTGGAGTTATGACCATTTGTTTCAGAGGTCCGAAATCGCTTGAAAGTCACTTTGTACACGGACGTTTTCGCGGAACAAACGTGTGTAAAATCATTATACTTTCAACTAGAAACTCCATTTCAATTTCACATGGTAGAACATACTTCCCCTTCATGACACATCCAAATAGCTCGTCAACTTCAAATACTTTCACAATCAACAAATCCAAACATTTCAATTCATCAACACAATCATTCAAACAAACTTTCAACTTTCAATTTCACATCAATCACAATTTCAAAATTTCACTCACACATCACAACACATTTCATTTCAATTATACTTTTCATCATTCACATCAAAAACTTTCACACAAATAACATCATCAACAAATAACTTTCCATTTCAATCAAATACGTTCACAAAATTCAAATTCATCAACTTTCACAAACATCAAATTCAGTCAATTCATTTCAAACTTTCAACACATTTCATCACAAAATCACACATCAAACAAAAAAACATTTCATCACACAAATCACAATCAACCATGAACATCAATTCAACATTTTTCAATCACAACAAAATCATTTTCAAATCTCAAAATTCAACAACACATCATATTTCACCACAACACACATCATCAATTTCAATACTTTCATTTCTTCCACACACACCTTTCAAACACTTCATCAACTTTTCATTTCATTCAAATCACAAAACAACTTTCATCCAATTCATCACATTCAAAATTCCATCATCAAACACAACAATCACACCCTTTCAATACTTTCAATACTTTCATTCCAATCCACTTTCACATCACATTCAATCATTCACAACTTTCATCATCAACAAAAATACTTTCATCATTCAATCACACAACACACATCACAATCATCAAAATCAAAACTTTCATTCATCAAGACAAAAACTTTCAACAACAACTTTCATTCATCATCACACAACAACAACATCATCAAAACACACATTCAAATCACAAACACATCAATTCACAAAATCATGCATCAAAAACACAAACTTTCACTTTCCTTTCAATACTTCAAATTCACAATCAACATTTCAACTCTCATTTCCAATCAACACACATTCCAACACAAACAGTTCATTCAATTCAATACTTTCAACAAATTCACATCACAATCACATCAACAACAATTCATCACATCCACCATCAATACTTTCAAAATTCACAACAATCAAACAAACTTTCAAATCATTTCCAATTCATTTCAGATCAATCAAAATTTCACACCTCATTTCACATCAACTTTCATCAATCAACCATCAAATCACCACAACAATCATTTCAAAAACATTTTCACAATCAAAACATTTCAATTCACATACCTTTCATCAACTTTTCACCAAAAAAATCCAGCATTCGCATCACTTTCATTCAAAAACAAAACATCAATCAAATTCACATCATTTCAACCATCACATTTAACACAAATTCAACATCAATTCACACATCAACATTCAAATCAATCATACTTTCATTCATTTCACTTCAAAAATTCAATTTCACACAAAACAAATCACAACATCATCAACTCTTCAATTCACATCAAACAAAACATCATCATCCATCCATCTTTCATTCATTCCAACAATTCACAAATTTCATCAAATACTTTCCAATTTTCAATCCTTTCGAATTCAATCAATCACATCTCATTCCATCAGTCACATTCCATCACACCAATTCCCACATCACACTTTCATTCAATTCATCCAAAAGACAACAACATCAATCACAACATCAACACATTCAACATTCAATTCATTTCATTCATCATTTCATCACTCATCATCATATACTTTTCAATTCAATCCAACTTTTCATCAAATCACAAACAATCAACACCAATTCAAACACATTTCATCATTCACAAAATACTTTCAAACATCACACACAATTCAATTCATTCATTTCAACTTTTCAATCAATTCAAAAACTTTCACAACCCACCACAAATTCATTCATTCAAATTTCAATTCACATCACACTCACAATCATCACAAAATTTCAACATCAATACTTATCATTATACTTTTTTGTTCATTTCAACATTCATCCATCAATCACATCATCATTTCAAAACACACAACTTTTCAATCAGCATTATCAATTCATTCATTCACACAACTTTCAATTCATTTCAAATCAACACATCAAACTTTTCAACATCACATTCATCATCATCATTTCCAACTTTTCCACAAATTTTCACACCAATTCACAACAATTTCATTTTCATTCATCACAAAATCAACGTTCGATTTCAAACACAACACGCAGGCCACGCCCACACACGGAGAGCACATCGCAATGAAAAAAGACGGATTCTTTGAAAAACTTTCTTTGCATTCAATATGTGTAATATGAACGCTCCAAATCATTACTGTAAAACTTGTCATTAATTAAACAGCTCCAAACCTTTTAAGTCGGTTAAACATCACACTGTTAATCCACACGAGCACAGAGAAGTAAAACAACATGGCCGGCACAGCCGAAAACCGCTCAATTCACTTACTGTTCACTTACACACTAGCTGACTCGTTCACTCTTAAAAGGGCCAGACCAGCTCTTATGTCAATCGCATTACATGACAATTACTACATCGGCTTTACTAAACTGTAACTCAGTTATTATTGACCTATGGCCACAAAATCAGCGAAAAGGCTTGGGTCCTGGGTGAAATCTGAGGTTGACATGTCATGGCCATGGGGCCCCTGTGGACCCCGGCTGGGAACTGGGGCCGCTGGCGGGCCAATGACCGTAAACTCAGTCGTATCTCGTCATTCAACATTACTTTCTTCCTGTATGAGCGTTTGTTTGGAGGCTGCACCAAATGCACGAATGAAGAGCTCAGACGCGCTCTGGCCGTTCCGATTCAAACACACACGCGGCCACGCGCCCACACCGGAGACACATCGCACTGACGACGGATTTCTTGAACTTATCTTTGGCATCAATATGTGTATATGAACGCTTCAATCATTCTGAAAATATTGTCATTAATTAACAGTCCAAACTTTAAGTCGGGTTAAAACATCACTGTAATCCACACGAGCACAGAGTAAAACATTGCCGGCACACAGCCGAAAACCGCTCAATTCACTACTGTTTCACGTACACCTAGCCTGACTCGTTCACTTCTTAAAAGGGCCAGACGCTCTTATGTCCAATCGCATTACATGACATTACTACTGGCTTTACTAAACTGTAACTCAAGTTTAGTTATTGACCTAATGCCACAAAGTTCAGGCAGTCTTGGGTCCCCTGGTGAAATCTGAGGTGACAGTCATTGCCATGGGGCCCCTGTGGACCCCCGGCTGGGAACTGGGGCCGCTTGCGGGCCAATGACCGTAACTCATCGGTTTTCAAACTATGGCCACAAACTTGGCAGGGTTGGTGTAGGGGTCAAATCTGAAGTGACATGTCATGGCCATGGGGCCCCTGTGGACGCGACTGGGCACTGGGGCCCCTAGCGGGCCAATGACCGTAACTCAGTCAGTTTTCGACCTATGGCCACAAAAATTTGCCAAAGTTTTGTCCAAACGAGAATCTTCTGACATGACATGTGATGCCCATTGGGCCCCTGTGGACCCCCAGCAGGACACTTGGGCCCCTGGGGGGCCAATGACCTGTAAGTCAGTCAGTTATTGATTTATGACCACAAAATTCGCGCCAAGCTTGGTGCTGCATGCTATCTGAGGTGACATGTTAAGCCCATGGGGCCACCTGTGGACCCCAGAAGGACACTTGGGCCCCTGGTGGGCTAATGACCGAAAGTCAGTCAGTTATGATTGATTTATGACCACGAAATTCGGCAGACTTGGTCCATCCTGCTATCTGAGGTGACATGTGATGCCCATGGGGGCCCTTGGTAGACCCCAGCAGGGAACTGGGGCCCCTGGCGGGCAATGACCGTAACCAGTCAGTTTTCGTCCTATACGGCCATAAAAATTAGGCAGGTTTGGTTCCCGGGTAAAATCTGAGGTGACAAGTGATGCCCATGGGGGCCCCTGTGGACCCCGGCAGGGCACGGGGACCCAGGCAGGGCAATGACCGTGACTCAGTCAGTTATTGATTTATGACCACGAAATTTGGCAGGCTTGGTCCCAGGTGCAATCTCAGGTAACATGTCATACCCTGAGGTGACTACAATGACTACAGTCAGCTTTCGACCTACATACTCGGTCCCTGATGCACAAGGCCGGGGGCATGCACCGCCGCAACACACTCGCAGTTTCTGCAGGAACTGCACTTTCTAGTTATTATTATTCCACCTGATTTTCGGTTCGTATCTCCTCCTACACTTTGAGATATCGACACGGGACAAACACCAAAACGTCCGGCCTGTTCCGGACAAGTGTGCTTGTCGATAGCAAAGAGAAATGTTGTTGCATTCGCACGCTACACTCGCATTTGTGCGAAAAAACGTCCCATTCACTTGAATGGGATTTTTTTTTAAACTGCTGTAACTCGGTCAATTTTTGAGCTACAAACACAAAACTCGGCATGGTCGGACCTAGGCTCTCCGAGTCCCATCATCTCAAGTTTCAGACAGATATCTCTCTTCGACCACTTTCTATCACTCTTTAAAAATCACTCCATTCATTTAATAGGGCAGAAGCTAGAGTGTGCACTCTAGATTTCAGGGAAAATCGATTAATTCACTTTTGCACTTAAACTTCTCTAAAATCCTGATACTTTCATCTAGAAACTCCATTTAAACTGCAAATGGTAGAGATACTTCCAACTCATAATTCATCAAAAGATTGCATCGCTAAACAAATTATTTTTCGCGTTATGATGATTTGTTCGGGACTAGGGACTAAAACTTCCCTCATTGACAGCCATGTTAATTTTTGAAAGTCGGAGGACGCTTTTTCCAAAGTTTCATTTGTGTTCAACCTGTCATAACTTTGAGCCTTTTTCGTCAATCCACATCATCTTATATCATAGCGATCAGCAAGGTCCTCTCTCAAACAAACTTTTCAGATAATTGATTGCTTAAATATTTTTCGAGTTATGTACATTTCTTTGACAGGTCCAAAATCGCTTGAAACTGAGATTTTAGGGATTTTTATTAATTCACTTATTCACTGAACAAACGTGTCTAAAATCATTATACTTTCATCTAGAAACTCCATTTAAACTTCCAATGGTAGAGATGCTTCCCTCTTAATGACCACATCAAAGTATCTCATCGTTCAACAAATTATTTTTCGAGTTATGACGGTTTGTTCGGGACTAGGTATTGATTTTCCTCCCATTGACCCCCATTATAATTGGTTCAAATCTAAGTTGTCTTTTTCTAAATTTTCATGTGTGTTTTTATACTTGTCATAACTCTTGACAACTTATTCTCATCAATCCACACAGTTTCTTGTCATAGCGATCAGCAAGGCGTCCTCTCCCACACAAGCTTTACAGAAAAGCGTTTGTTTGAGAGGTCTGAAACTGAGATTTTACATGAAACATATGGCTGTGTAGATTTGAAATGTAACTGTCATTGTCTCTCTCACACACACACACACACACACACACACACACACACACAGAATGGCTTGGATCAGCTCTTCTGACACTTATGAGAGCAATTGCTTGCATAGTAACACAGAGGGCACAGAGGTACCTGGCAGGACAGTTTTCACCCTACAGCCATGAAATTTGGCAGGCTTGGTCCCGGGTGCAATCTGAGGTGACATGTGATGCCCATGGGGTCCATGAGGACCCCGACTGGGCACTGGGACCCCTGGCGGGACAATGACTGTAACTCAATCAGTTATTGACCTATGGCCACATCATTCAGCAGTCTTGGTTCTGGGTATAATCTGAGGTGACGTGTGACGCCCATAAGGCCCCTGTGGACCCCGGCTGGGCACTGGGGCCGCTGGTGAGCCAATGAACATAACTCAGTCGGTTTTCAACCTACGGCCACAAATTTGGCAGGCTTGATCCAGTGTGAAATCTGAGGTGACATGTGATGCCCATGGGGCTTCTGTGGACCCCGACTGGGTACTGGGGCCTTTTGCAGGCCAATGACCGCAACTCAGTCAGTTTTAGACCTATTGCCACAAATTTCAGCAGGCTTGGTCCCAGGTGCAATCTGAGGTGACATGTTACGCCCAAAATGCCCCAGAGAACCCCGGCTGGGCACTGGGGCCCCTGGCGGGCCAATGACCGTAACTCTGACAGTTTTCGACCTACGACCACAAAATTCAGCAGGCTTGGTCCCAGGTGCAATCTGAGGTAACATGTGATGCCCATGGGGCCCATGAGGACCCTGGCTGGGCACTGTGGCCCCTGGCTAGACAATAACCGTAACTCAGTCATCTATTGACTTATGGCCACAACATTCATCAGGCTTAGTCCTGGGTGCAATCTGAGGTGACGTGTGACGCCCATAAGACCCCTGTGGACCCCTGCTGGGCACTGGGGCTGCTGGTGAGCCAATGAACATAACTCAGTCGGTTTTCAACCTTCGGCCACAAAATTTGGCAGGCTTGGTCCAGTGTGAAATCTGAGGTGACATGTGATGCCCATGGGGCCCCTGTGGACCCCGGCTGGGCACTGGGGCCCCTAGTGGGCCAAAAACTGTAACTCAGTCAGTTTTTGATTTATGGTCACAAAATTTGGCAGGCTTCGTCCCGGGTGCAATCTGAGATGACGTGTGATGCCCATGGGGCCCTGTGGACCCCAGGAGAGCACTGGGGCCCCTGGTGGGAAAATGACTGTACCTCAGTCAGTTATTGATTTATGACCAGGAAATTCGTCAGGCTTGGTCCCGGGTGCCCGACTGGGTACTGGGGCCCCTGGCGGGCCAATGACCGAAACTCAGTCAGTTTTAGACCTATTGCCACAAAATTCAGCAGGCTTGGTCCCAGGTGCAATCTGAGGTGACATGTGATGCCCAAAAGGCCCCAGAGAACCCCGGCTGGGCAGTGGGGCCTCTGGCGGGACAATGACCGTAACTCTGACAATTTTCGACCTATGGCCACAAAATTCAGCAGGCTTGGTCCTAGCTGCAATCTGAGGTAACATGTGATGCCCATGGGGCCCATGAGGACCCCAGTTGGGCACTGTATCCCCTGACGGGACAATGACCGTAACTCAGTCAATTATTGACTTATGGCCACAACATTCAGCAGGCTTGGTCCTGGGTGCAATCTGAAGTGACGTGTGATGCCCATAAGGCCACAGAAAACCCCGAATGGCAGTGGGGCCCCTGGCGAGCCAATGACCATAACTCGGTCAGTTTTTGATCTACGGCCAGAAAATTCAGCAGACTTGGTCCCGGGTGCTATCTGAGGTGACATGTTATGCCCATGGGGCCCCTGTGGACCCCGGCTGGACACTGGGGCCTGTGGCGGGCCAATGAATGTAACTCAGTCAGTTTTCAACCTACGGCCACAAAATTTGGCAGGCTTGGTACCGGGTGAAATCTCAGGTAACATGTCATACCCTGAGGTGACTACAATTACTACAGTCAGCTTTCGACCTACATACTCGGTCCCTGATGCACAAGGCCGGGGGCATGCACCGCCACAACACACTCGCAGTTTCTGCAGGAACTGCACTTTCTAGTTTTTATTATTATTCCAGCTGATTTCCGGTTCGTATCTCCTCCTACAGTTTTCGAGATATCGACACGGGACAAACACCAAAACGTCCGGCATGTTCCGGAGAAGTGTGCTTGTTGATAGCTAAGAGAAATGTTGTTGCATTCGCACGCTACACTCGCATTTGTGCGAAAAAAAGTCCCATTCATTTGCATAAGATTTTTTGTAAAACTGCCCTAACTCGGTCAATTTTGGAGCTAGAAACACCATGGTAGGACCTGGGCTGACCGAGACCCCTCAGGTCAAGCTTCGCACAGATTGCACTCTTTGAACACTTTCTATCATTCTTTAAAAATCACCCCATTCATTCTCTATGAGACTAGGTAGAGTGCACACTCTAGCCTTGAGTGAAAATCGATTAATGCAGTTTTTCACTGAACAAACGTGTCTAAAACACTGATGCTTTCACCTAGAAACTCCATTTAAACTGCAAATGGTAGACATACTTCATAATTCATCAAAAGATTGCATCGCTAAACAAATTATTTTTCGAGTTCTGACGACTTGTTCGAGACTAGGGATTAAAACTTACCTCATTCACAGCCATGTTAAATTTGGGAACGGCGAGGCGCCTTTTTTCAAAGTTTCATTTGTGTTTAACCTGTCATAACTTTGAGGCTTTTTCGTCAATCCACATCATTTTATATCGTAGCGATCAGCAAGGGGTCCTCTTTTCAGATGATTCAGATAACTTTTCGGATAATTCATTGGTTACATATTTTTCGAGTTATGACCATTTCTTTGAGAGGTCCAAAACCGCTTGAAACACAGATTTTCACTCACTCTTTTCGCGGAACAAACGTGTGTAAAATCATTATACTTGCACCTAGAATTTCCATTTAAATTTCAAATGGTAGACATACTTCCCCTTCATGACACATCCAAATATCTCGAACAGTTTTCGCACTACAGCCATGACATTTGGCAGGCTTGGTCCCGCATGCAATCTAAGGTGATAATTTTGAATACGAATCCAGTAACATGCCCGAGTAGGACCCGGACCCCATCATCTCTCCGGATCGCCTCATTGGGCGTCTCACCTGGGAGGCTGAACACTCCGTCCGGGAGGCCCAGAGATCGGAACCTGACCGTGGGGGTGGACCTTCTAACCGCCTGTATGTGCCATCGGCGGCTAAACCAGAGGTGCTCAGATGGGGACTCGACTCCCCATTCGCGGCTCACCCAGGTTTCCATTGCACCTTGGCCCTTATCAAGCGGTATTTCTGGTGGAACAAGATAGACCTGGACACCTGGCAGTATGTGGCGGCCTGCACCACCTGTGCACACAGTAAGGCCCCCCATCAGCCCCCGGCAGGCCTCCTGCAGCCTTTACCGGTTCCTGGTTGACCCTGGTCACACATTGCTGTGGATTTTATTACTGGACTTCCACCGTCTGATGGCCACTCAGTCATTCTCACTGTCATCGACCGGTTTTCCAAAGCGGTTCGACTCATCCTGCTACCCAAGCTGCCGTCGGCCATGGAGACGGCTCGAATCCTGTTTAATCAGGTATTTAAGATTCATGGTATTCCTTTGGACATTGTGTCTGACCGTGGTCCTCAGTTTTCGTCCCAGGTGTGGAGGGTTTTCTGTCGGGCCATTGGAGCCTCATCCAGTCTCACGTCGGGTTACCACCCCCAGTCCAATGGGCAGGTAGAATGGGCCAATCAGGAGATCGAGGCCACCTTGCGCTGCCTGTCCTCGGATAATCCGGCCACCTGGAGCCAGCACCTGGGCTGGGCCGAGTACGCCCACAACACGCTGCCCAGCTCTGCTTCGGGTATTTCTCTGTTTGAGGCTTCTCTGGGGTACCTGCCCTCCCTCGTGCCTGACCTGGAGCCTGCTGAGATGGTCCCCTCTGTCCATCACCATCTCCGTAAGTGCCGCAAGGTCTGGTTCGCCACCCGGCAAGCCCTCCTTAGGACTCGGGACTCCACGCAGCGGTCCACCAATCATTGTCGCAGACCTTCTCCTGAGTACTCTCCAGGGCAGATGGTCTGGCTTTCGGTGAAAGACATCCCCCTCAACGTGGAGTCCAACAAGCTGGCACCCAGGTATGTCGGTCCCTTCCCCATTGACAAAATTATTAATCAGTCTACTGTCCGTTTGAAACTTCCCCACCATATGCAGATTCACCCCTCCTTTCATGTCTCAGATTAAGCCGGTGGCTTCCTCGGACCTGAAAAATTTGTATCGTATATATAGTACTCTTTACAACATCTTAATAATTTCCTTCTAGTACCTACGTGTGTTTAATTACTGCGTGTGTTTGCAGTAATTAGCCATTAGCAAATTACCAAAGTTTCGTCTTTTCGGCCTCACCTTTTGCAGTAGTGTGTGTTTTTATAACTTTTTACAGCCTTTTCCCACCTTCTTTTTTTCTGAGACCTAGTTTTTTGTTATGTTTTGTATTAACTTTCCATCGACGCTTTAATCAAGAATTGCATTGGACCATAAGCTGCAGCTGACCATCAGCTGAACCATATCTTCAATCAGCACCCCACAACACCACTCATTTACATTTACAGCATTTAGCAAACGCCCTTATCCAGAGCAACTTACAATTGATACAATCTTACAATCCAAGCAATTGTGGGTTAAGGGTCTTGCTCAAGGACCCAACAGTGGTAGCTTGGCAGCTAAGTACCTTTAATTTATTATTTAATTAATTGTATTAACATGGCTTCTGATGTGCTTGTTCCCTGTGCCGAGTGTGGCATATTTAGCTATTGTTTCTCTGTCATTAGTTTAAATTTTATTTGTGATAAGTGTAGGCTTGTAGCTAGTCTGATGGGGAATATTGTAGTTTTAGAGGCACACATCCAGACATTAGAGAAATCTAGCTCAGCTTCTAGCTTAACAGATCTGGATGCCACAGGTGAAGTTAGTGCCCCTGCTCCAGCAGCGCCCTCACAGCAGGGGAAGTGTGTGACAGTTCGACAATGTAGCCCACGAGAGCACCACTCTTTACCTGTTAACGTGTCCAATAGATTTACCCTCCTCAAGTGATGCACCCACTGAGTAGTCTGTTGAAAAGCTCTGGTCATAGGTGACTATTTTACAACATGTGAAACTAATTGACTTTAGGGACACCAGCAGCTAGTGTTACATGTATCCTGGGAGCCAGAGTGCCAGACATTGTAATGAGCCTTAGTGAACTTGACAGCCGTAAATTCTCTATAATAGTTGTCCATGTAGGGGCTAATTATATATGCCTTCGCCAGTCAGAGGTTACTAAGACTAATTTGGTAGAAGTGGTAAGAGTGGCGAAGGCGATGTCCGATTCAGTAGTGTGCTCTGGCCCCATCCCAATGCGGCAAGGTGACCAAGTTTACAGCAGGTTACGGTCGTTGAATTGCTGGCTGTCCAAGTGGTGCTCTGAAAACAATCTGGGCTTTATAGACAATTGGACAACCTTTGAGGGTAAGCTTGGCCTTTTAGGATGGGACAGTGTCCATCCCACTCAGGAGGGTGCTGCTCTCATCTCCTGCAACATTGCCCATAGTCTTATGGCCGGATTGGTTAGGGGGTAAGGCAGCAGACAGACAGGCTTAACCAACTGTCTGTTGGTAGCCATGTACTGTCACCCAGAACTCACATTATTGAAACTGTGTCTGTTACCCGCATCTGTCCTAAACGCAAACGCTCTCAAAAAGTCTGTTTTAATAACCTCATTAGTATAAACAAAGATAGCTCCCATAGAAATAACAACCTTAGACTAAAGCTAGGATTACTTAACATCCCTCAAGGTCCTTATTCAGAATTTCTTCAGAAATTTTTGCTAACTTTCTTTCCTGCTTAGTACTTTCAACAGCTGAGGCTTTAATTTTAGGTGATTTTAATATTCACTTTGACAATGAGCAGGATCCACTTAAAATTGCTTTCAAGTCCATCTTAGAATCCATGAGTATCACTCAGAATGTGATGGGACCAACCCACCGCTGTAATCATACTTTAGATCTAATATTAACATTTGGTATTAATATGGATAACCGTGATGTTTTCCCACAAAATCATTTGATTTCAGATCACGTCTTTTAGTATTTTAGCTATAAATAAAATCCTTCTGCCTCGTTATCACACCAAACGCACTATTACATCTGCTACTCCAGCTGCGTTTAATAAAAACCTACCAGACTTGAAGCTTAATACACCTACGGAGCCCAATCATCTTGAGTGTGTAAATGACCAATTAGAATGTGTGTTTCGCTCAACCCTAGATATGATTGCTCCTGCTAGGGTCAAACGCATTAGGGAAAAAAGGCTAGCACCATGGTATAATGGCACCACCCATACCTTAAAGCAAACATTGCGGTGCCTAGAGCGCAAGTGGAGACATAGTTAATTGAAGGTATTTAAGATTGCTTGGAGGGACAGTATGGCAGAGTATAAGCATGCCCTCACTAAAGCTAAAGCTGCAAATTTTACCGCAATCATAGAGAAAAATAAGAGCAATCCAAGATTTCTCTTTAATGCAGTCTCCAAATGAACAGAGAACCCTACAGAAAGTGATTTTCACGTTCTGTGTAATTTTAACAGTAATGATTTCATGACTTATTTTAATGATAAGATAGAAAACATTAGGCATAAAACTTGATGCTCGTCACATCACCAAACTATTCAGCAACCTTCCAGATGCAGCACTAGTGAGGACATCTGTTTAATTAGCTGTTTAATAAGTCTAGAATCTTTTACTCCAATTAGTAATACTGAACTATCCGCACTGATCAGCTCGTCCAAGTCATCAACATGTTTATTAGATTCAATTCCTACACGTTTACTCAAAGAAGTGATACCTTGTATTATAGAGCCACTGTTAGTTATTTTAAATTCATCCCTTACCTTAGGTTATGTGCCAAAATCCTTTAAGTGTGCCGTTATCAAACCACTGATTAAAAAAGCCGCTCTTAACCCTTGTGTGATATCTAATTATAGACCAATTTAAAATCTACCATTTCTCTCCATAATCTTAGAAAAAGCTGTCTATCAGCAGCTCTGCAGTTACCTCCAAAGGGATGGTATTTATGAAACATTTCAGTCTGGCTTCAGGCCCCATCATAGTACTGAAACAGCATTAATTAGGGTACTAAATGATTTGTTAATTTCCTCAGATAATGGATGTTTCTTTTCTTGTTCTGTTAGATTTGAGTGTAGCATTTGGCACTATAGATCACGATGTTTTAGTAAACAGACTATAAAATACTGTAGGGGTTAAGGAATTGGCACTTTCTTGGTTTAAATCCTTCTTGACCAACAGGTACCAGTTTGTTCATGTACATAATCTACGCTGTAAGCTCTCAAAAGTGATATGACGTGCCTCATGGGTCAGTGCTTGACCCGCTTTCATTGTCTCTGCTTATTGTCCGCTTTTATATGCTGCCACCTGGCTCAATTATTTGTAATCATGGTATTAGTTTTCACTGCTATGCAGATGATACACAGCTGTACATATCAGCCAAACCAAATGACGGCCTTACAATCAACAAAATTGAGGACTGTGTAAAGGCAGTAAAAGATTGGATGTCATTTAATTTTCACTTACTTAACTCAGATAAAACTGAAGTTCTATTAGTGGGACCCAGGGCTGTGAGAGACAATTTGGCTACATTATCCTAAATCTAGATGGCTCTTCAGTATTGCCCGTTCCATCTGTAACACACTTAGGTGTCATATTTGATTCAGGTCTCTCCTTTGATCCACACATTAGCAACATCACTCAAATTGCTTTCTTTCAATTGTGTTATATTACTAAACTTAGAAATATCCTATCTTTTACCGATGTGGAGAAACTGGTTCATGCGTTTTTAACCTCAAGGTTGAATTACTGTAACTCTTTTCTTACTGTATGCTCTAGTAAATCTATAAATAAACTTCAATTACTTCAGAATGCAGCTGCCCAAGTCCTAACTCGAACTAGAAAATTTTATCATATCTCTCCTGTTCTATCATCGCTACACTGGTTACCAGTTAAATTCCGCATTGATTACAAAATACTTGTAATCACTATGATTTTACAATCCAGCACGTCTACTTCGTTCGCTGTATGCAGGACTTCTTTTGGTTCCTAGAATTAAAAAAGTCACAGCAGGGGGAAAGGCTTTCTCATACATGCCCCCCCCCCACCTATGGAATAAACTTCCCACTTTAGTTCGAGACTCAGACACTCTCCATATGTTTAAGTCGGGGGTAAAGACATACTTAATCACACAGGCTAGATTGACTAGATTTAGACTGGGATGCATATCTCAGGCAACTGGGGCTGGAGTCTGGAGTCATGTCTGGCCTGCCTGCCTTGTCTGTTAGCCGAGAGTGCCAGGTGGGCGGTCTGGCTGAACTGGGCTTCGGTCCTCTTGATCTTGACTTGTGTATCCTTGCCTTAGACTAAGGGCAGAGCTGGGGGTTCATAATTTAAGAGTCTTATGGTGATCAGAGATGTTGGGTTGCTGTCTTCTGCCTCCTGTGGGGTTGACGATGTCTCATGTGATTCCTCTTGGCTGTGTTACCTACCGGTTCTTCTCTTTCCAGCTATGCTGCTACAGCTAGTAATGCCGGGGTCTCATGCAACAGGTGGCATCAGTAATTGCTAATAGACACTGTGCTCTTAATCAGTAACTAATTACGTTTATTGTTTTCTCTCCGAGCTGTGTTCCGGTACCAGTTCCTGCCCCACACATGACGTTCATCTGCTTCAGCTTCACTCAAGCTGCTTCCTTTATCAGCTCCATTCCCAGTAACCCTCACCCTCCTCCGGTTATCTGGAGACAAAGTGCTGCCAAGGACTTTCCTGCTTAGACTCAAGATCCTGGAGTGACTCTGTGTATCAGACTACTTAATGCCGATGTGCATATTTTACATTTTACTTAAACTATGACTCCATGATTTCAGAGTTTAGATAAATTAATTTCATTCTTACATTTATCATTTACGCCACCCAAGGAGGTTGGGTCCCTTTTTGAGTCTTGGTCCTCCCAAGGTTTCTTCCTCATAACAATTAGGGAGTTTTTCCTTGCCACTGCCGCCCTAGGCTTGCTCAATTTGGGATTCGACGTAGATAGTAGTAGATAATCTAAAATTGTAAAGTTGCTTTGAGACAATGCTCCATTGTAAAAAGCGCTATATAAATAAATCTGACTTGACTTGACTTAAGTGTTGGGCCGGTCAACTGGAGTGGTAACCTGGCATAGGAATGGGTACAGACAGGACGAGTGGAAGGTGGGGGTATCTCCAGCCAGTAGGTGAACGAGTTGATCTGTCGGACCACCTTGAATGGGCCCACATATCTTGGGGCCAGGTTACTGGACTCTCCTCTGAGGGGGAGGCCCTGGGTGGACAGCCTCTGTCTGGGGTGGTAGGATGGAGCTGGTCTATGCTTATGCATTACCATGTTACTGAGCGTGTATTCTGATTGACGATCTTGTTTACTCTGCTCCATTCTCTGACTCTTCGCTCAATATGACCACTTTTGCCTGATAGATCTGCATTTTTTATATTGACATCTGGACTGTGCTTTGTTTTTGATCTGTGCATTCTGTATTTTCATTCTGATTATATATTAATAAAGATCCTGAACTACTTACTGTGCTTTCCTCTGTTTTCGGCCAGTTATGACAATTACAGTCTTTAAATAATAATAATAATAATAATAATAATAGTAATAATAATAATACTATTGAAGGTGGTGCTATTGACCATAGGATATAAATGTTGTTGATTCTATTATCCATGAGGAATAAAATACACGGTTCTCTAATTTTCCAATTTATTACCTCTAACAACAACTTCTATAATATATTACATTAAATGCATACATTCCAATTAGCTAAATCATAGGTCTAAGTACAGCCAAAGTACACCCTAATTTGAGAACACATATCACAGGATGTCATAGTCATAGCATTCCATATAGCTGACTTAACAACATTTTGTGCATTATTAAGCATCCATTTAAATAAAACAAACGCTCCAAACTCTATCATAAAAATTATCAGGTACAACAGTAGGGAACAGTGTCACTTCTGTTTAATGAAAAGAAAACCTCCCCTAATTTTCTCTTGTAATGATGGCAGTTGACTGAGTAGTGCCCTCAAAAATATTTAATTTGTACGTTTATTCAAACACATCATGTAAAATATTAGTACAGCCTTATACTGCTAGATGTTTTGTCATTATTATTGCAAGTCATGAAAAATACTAAATTCCTAGGTACAGCAAGGTAATATTATTCTGATATAAAACATTAACAAAAAACAATTAACAAGTTCAGATGGGAAAACAACTCACATATAAATAAGGCAGCACTGAAAAAGCTCATTATCATATAAAATATTTCCAAAGAGTAATTTGTATATTAATGAATGGTATAGCCTAATTTGATGATAATCTATTCACTCAGACCAATTTCTGAAGTTCTTCTTTCAGAGTGTTTTGAAGTGTTTACTTTTAAACTTTACCACAAGTTTACTTTCACTACCCCTGTGGACTAGTGCAGATTGTCCAGAAAATCCTGAATTTCCATCACAAGTTCCTGAAATGTTGGCCGTTCTTCTGGTTTCTGAAATGAAAAAGCAAGAAAATGTAACATACTTCAGTCCCTTTCATCTTCAGCATCACATTTTTAGCAGGACCTGTCCATCAGTTAATTCAGCACAATATGTACCTCATGCCAACACATAGTCATTATGGAGTAGACTCTGTCATTGGCCAACTGTGGACGATAGAGTCTATAGCCCGAAGAGATTTTTTCCACGATGTCATTATTATTCAGGCGTTCATACGGCATTCTACCCAGTGTGTACACTTCCCACATTAAAACACCTTCAAAAAACACATTGTAAGTGATACTGCATAATTAGAGACATACAACTCTGAAGTAAAATGTATGCTAGAAGCGTCATAGCTACTAACCGAATGCCCAGATATCAGACTTGCTGCTGAATTTGCAGTAAAGAAGTACTTCAGGTGGTGACCAGCGTACAGGAAACTTTGAGCCAGCAGAGCTGGTATACTCATCATCAAGGACATACCTGTAGAAACAGAAAGAACACGTATTAGGACAAACATAAACATCAAACATAAGCAAGTACCTTTTTATTGCTGCTTTAATTTATTGTTTTATTAAAGAGAGCATGTTTTGCAAAAAGCATAATGAAAGTGTTATACAAATGTGTGACAAATATTCCAGTAAGATGTTTTGTTAAGTTTCTAAATGAAAAAGAAAAAAATCAACCTCTGCAGGGAAGTTACACTACATAGTAACACTAGTGGATAATGCAGTGCTCAAACCTATACATTCCAAACTTTAAGTTTCTCTATTTTCAAATATAATATACATTTAAATGACCAGAACTGTGTCATGGTTAAGTTTGTTCCATGCAAAGGTTCTCAAAAAACATATTTTCAATTAGGTAAGACTGTACACTTTACTAATTTTCTTGGTAAAATGTATAGACTTCAGTGTTTGAGTTGAAAGAAATTGGAATTCTTCTTGGTCCTTGAAGACATTTCCTCTCTCTCATCTAATGTCTACTTCAGTTCTACAAGATGATGTCCCAGGTATTTAGCTGTCCCTGGTATTTAACCACTAGTGCCATTGTCACCTTGGAGGTGTCCTGAGTTTCCTTGATCCACCCCTTCAATAGATGAGTTGTTAGAATCACAGGGGCCAAGCTGTGACCCATTTCTGAGTCGTTGCACACCCTGGAATCATGTGAGTCATTAGGGTCACGTGGGTGGAGGTGCAAATGGTGTTTAGGAAGTGATCTCAAGACTACTTTGTAGGTAGTTGACAAGTGTCGTAAACTACCCCCTGTTCAACGATGGCCATTCTAATTGCACATAGATGGCCAAGAAGAACAATCAAGAAGTCCAATTGCCTTCAAGTCAAACACTCAGGTATACCATGACCTGGATGACTGACAACCTACACAGACCTAAAACGTGTAGGTTTTCTTACCTAGACAATCCAAAATCAGTGACTTTGACAGTTCCTTTTGAATCTACTAAACAATTTCTGGCAGCCTAAAACACAAATCTAAAATTAACAAATGTCATACTATTATTCAGAATAACATATAAGTTATATCATATTGTAAACCCACAAGGTCTCTGTGAATGTACTGCTGGGATTCTAGGTAAGCCATTCCTTCGCTCACATCTTTACACATCTCAAGAAGCTGAACAGCAGATGGATTTTGCAGGTACTCCCGAAGGTAGGTCAGTAGACATCCATTAGAAAGAAACTCTGTGACTATGTAAATAGGTCTTTGTTTCGTGCAAACACCATAAAGTTGAACCAGATTTTCATGATGTAGTTTCCTATATTTATAATGAACAGAGACATTAAGTAATGTTTCATTATATATCATTATAAGGATTATATAATACAGCCATCTGATGCCTCAAAAAAGTCTCACATCATGACCTTCGCCTCTTCAATGAAATCATCCTCTGACATAGAACCTTCTTTAATCATTTTGATGGCTACATCATGCCGTCCCTGCCACTTTCCATACTTAACTACTCCAAATTGTCCTTTACCCAACTCTTTGATAAAGGTGAGCTGCCGAGGATCAATCTCCCACACTCCTATATTAGAGACAAGATTAGATTCTTAACATCATGTTACAAATATCTTAAAACGAAAGTTTTTTTTGCATTTGGTGCATATTCCAGCAAAGATATAGTTACAAATATAATCTCACCATAACCCAAACCTGCTGTAGATGGGGCATTTTGAGCTCGAGTTGACACAATGTATTTTAGTCTGCTCACCAGTCCTGAAATCATAATAATAAAACAAAACAAAAATTTATAAAATAATCATTGAGACATGCCTTTGTGTCTATTGGGCAAACATGGGTATTACCTGCTGAATTGTGTTGGTGGTAATTGATCAGGTCTGGAATATTACTGAAAGAATGCTTTTCTGCCAGATAGAACTGTCCTTGTTGGGTTGTTAATATGTTGTAGTGTCGGCAGCTGCCACCCACCTCTCTGTAGAGAGACCAGAAACTTCTTTTAAGCCCAAGGTCCTGTAGAATAACTGTATAATTTATCTAAACTTATAAATAGTAAAGAGGATTTGGCTGTCAGCTGACAGTTCAGCTATTAGTATAGTGGTAGTTCCAGTTTAAAATGATTTTTACATGCCTTCCTCTTAATTCTGTCTTCTTTCTTATTCATATAATGTTTATGTCACACTCACCCAATGCCCTTAGTGAAAACAGAGACAGTGTATTTTCCTGTGTATTTTCCAGAGTCTCGCACAAGGAAACCACCATCTTTATTCTAAATTTAAAAGAATAAGCCCATAGCTAGTGAGTATGACTGTAACAGCAGGAAGTATTTATATTTGCTAGCTGCTTGTAATATAGTTAGCCTAGTCCTGTACTCACCTCATTCTTGAGTAAATTTTCTGCTTGACTGCGGTTCATGTTCTTACAATACCACCTACAGTTTAACAAAAGTTTAAAATCATTTTTTAAATTGGTGAGTGGATAATAAATACACAGATCAGCCAAAATATTATGACCACTTACAGATTGAAAAGCAATAATTATTGATTATCACATGACAATTGCACATGTCATGGTCTTGGTTATATTAGATGCTAAACGAGCAGAGAGTTCTCTGAGTCTATGTATTGGATGTGAGAGAAATGGGTAGGTATCTCATTAGGGCCAACACAGCAATGGTGATTACCTTCAAAGAAAGGACATAGCACGAACTGTGGCAGGATGTTAAGCACCCGTGACTCATCAATGCAACAAATACTATCCTATTTGGTCCAAATTGATAGAAGGGCTACTGTGGTACATGTTACAGAAATTTTTAACACTGGCTGGAATAAAGTGTCACACAGTGATTCATACCTTACTGAGTACTTGGTTGCATAGGCCTGCTAACTAAGTTTTACCTTGTCCACCATTTATAATTCTGGCAATGGTCACATCTGAACCTTGGAAGAGCTAAGGAACAAAATTTCCTCGTCCTATTTTCTTCTAAATGACATGGACAGCAAGCTACGTGTTCATCGATTACCTGAGGAAGCGATAGCACCAGAATGCTCTGTGAATAGGAGACAAGCCAGTGGAGGGACTGTGGCACTCTAGACAATGTTCTGCTGGGAAACCTTGGGGTATTCATGTTGATGTAAATTTGATGCAT
The DNA here is from genome assembly GCA_025084515.1 of Ancistrus triradiatus. Classification (NCBI taxonomy): domain Eukaryota; kingdom Metazoa; phylum Chordata; class Actinopteri; order Siluriformes; family Loricariidae; genus Ancistrus; species Ancistrus triradiatus. The sequence continues at coordinate 53,571 of JAJAGP010000297.1, forward strand.
GCCATTTATCTAAACATTGATGAGGATATCGTGGTCATAATGTTTTTGCCTTTCTGTGTTTCATGCAGAAACATCTATGGTCTAATTACATATTTTGCTGATTTTCTAAATGAAAAGAAGTTAACAGTCTCTGCACACAACAAACTTCAAATATCAGAACTTAATTGTCTAGTTAATCATTCATTTCAATTTCAGAAATATATCATATTTAATTTTGTTTACTGCAGAGATTTTACAATGAACTTCTGTTCATTTAAAAAATTACGTAAATATGATTTGAGCAGAAGTGGCCAATTCTTACGACTGTACATTGTACATACATTTATATGTGTTTTAAATTTAAGTCCATGCTCCCCTAAGTATACTCACTCAAACTTCTCCAATCCATTCAAGGCCTCAACTACATAGTTACTTGGAATATATCCTTCATTGCTGCAAAAGGCATAGTAAAAACATCATTCCCCTACATTCACATTACATTAAAAGGGACACAAAGTAAATACATTCTTGCCATCTGTTACACGTAGGGTAATTACTTCATTTTAAAAGCAAGAAAACTACCCCTGACCAGATAATAATAATAAATAATATATATGAATAATAATAAATAATAAATGACCTATGTAGAAGAATAAACTATTTATTTATTCCCCATGTTCTCCTGCCAGCCAATCTAGCTATCTGCTAATAAACTTTGTAGGATGTTTTTTTTCCACAGGGAGACATAAGTAGGATTTTGTATTTGTCTTGATGCTGTCAAACCTCACTATTTGAATATCTTTAAAATGTCTAACTAGCTATGTGAGCAACTGGCTTCTGCTATAACAAATGATGGTCAAAAATGTGATGTAAAAATCATTCTGCGTGAGTAAGTGAGCAAGTAGCTGTAACCGATGGTGTTCTGGTACTTACTGACTCCAATAAGATACATTAAAGCATTCAAGAGTTAGACAGCTTTTTTACTATTTGTCACCAAGCATCTCCAAAAATACAAAAAGTATGTCACTAAATCAAAAGTGTACAGATTTTTAATATCTTCTGTGATAGAACAAACAAATATAAGTCAAATTTCAGAGTTTTATAACTTCTTTGAATAAATGGGTCTGAATAAATATCTGCCTTTCACACGTTCCTCCCTTTCTCACCAAGCACACAGCATGACATGTGACAGCTGAATGGAGTGGGCTATGTGACTACTATTGGATGAAAGGGGTGTCAATCACTCTGGAACCTAAAAGCAAATGTTAGGAGCTGGTCTGATAAGGGTTTCAGACCAGTAAAAAAAACGCAGGATTTATGGCAACCCGCCCTTAGGCCGAATTCTCAAAACTGTGGGAACTAACAGCAAAAGAGCCTTATGTCCCAGTTAAATTGGAAATTGGAAATTAATGTTTTGATGATAAGTGAATTTTCTCTGACAAAAACTGGAGTTATTTTACATCATAAATATATATTTAAAAGGTTAAATTGTTGGGGAGGCATGGTTGCCTATGTTAACATTAACGGAAGACAGCTGTGTTCAGTACTTTTTGGCGAATGGTTGCATGTAGACGGTTGAAAATCAGTACGCAGGTAGACATACTAGTTCTAAGAAAAGTGAGTTAGTATGTTGGACTGTGGGTTAAGAATATTTGATGCTATTAAGCATTCTATTTTTGGGCCTGCTAGGGGGCGCATCTGCAAGAAAACGCTAGTTTATTTTTTGTTGTTTTATTCAGTGTTTATGTCAAAGGTGAAGCTCTAGAAGAAGAGAAACATTAAGCCACAATGCACTTGCAGCAAAAAGTTTTTAGGCAGTATCCTGCATGTATGAATGCATGCAAACAAAGCAATACATGTGAAGAATGCAGTAGAGGAGTAAAAGCATTTTCAACTTAATATACATATATATACTAACTACTAATAGACAACCCTGCATCTATAAATGACGGAAATGGAAAATGGATTTTAGAAGCAAAGTCTACATGTTAATACAAATAATGTATTGCTTTTTAGGCAAACAGACAAATATTACATATTAATCGTGATTTTGTAGCTAAGGTTATGAGCGTAGGATATGTGTGTCCTACGATTGATTGGCACCCTGTCTAGGGTTGTTCCTGCTTGTAACTGCTAATAATTTCAGAGTTTTCAGGTATCTTGTTATCCTCTCATAACTTCATAATTTCAAACATAATTGGCACAAAGTTGTGCTAAAAACCTTAAAGAGTGACATCCATATTGGGCTGGAACCTTACACTGCGTTTTAAAAAAAAAAAAAATGTGACTTTTACACAGTGATGACTAATTTCCACCAATTTGAATCTAAAAGTTGCATGGATCCACAGAGCAGTTAATCATTCTAACACCATGTTCTTGAGTTCAAAAAGATCTCAGGTCTTTGCTTTGTGTTTTTCGTTAATCTGTTTGTAATAATACATTTCTACCATAAGAGAATGAAAAAAGTTGCTGATATCATTTATATTGTGAATGATATGCATAACATTAATTTAACTATCTCAATTTCACAAACATTTCTTGGATAACAACCTTACCCGTACTTATCCTTAGCTCTAAACCAGTTGGCATCGCATATTTGCAAAATTGTGTACTCCTCATCTTTTTTCAGCTCCAGGTCTTGGGGAGTCATAGGTGTGTATTCATACTCAGCGATGACTGTCATTCCCACTGTGAAGCCATGCTCCTTTGGTGGCTGTGGGGGCAGAGATCTAGAGGGCTTTTCCTAAGGCAAACATGTAAACACATTTCTGACCAGGAACATAATAAAGTATTAGCTCTTAAGTAAGATGGTCAAAAATGTTAACTAGCTGACCTCTTCTGGTGTAGGTGGGAGAGGTTTTCTAGATTTACGCCGAGATCCTGTGGAAAATCCTTTAAAAGAGATGGAGACTATCCTTTATCTGAAGACCTTTATGAAAACTACTAACTTGCTTCTTTATGATTGAAGATATATTTTACTGCTATCCACATATTAAGCTATTTTATACCTACAGTGGTGCTTGAAAGTTTGTGAACCCTTTAGAATTTTCTATATTTCTGCATAAATATGACCTAAAACCTAAAAACATCATCATAAGACCTAAAAGGAGGTAAAGAGAACTCAGTTAAACAAATGAGACAAAAATATTATACTTGGTCATTCTTTTATTGAGGAAAATGATCCAACACTACATATTAGTGAGTGGCAAAGGTATGTGAACTTTCAGGATTAGCAGTTAATTTGAAGGCGAAATTAGAGTCAGGTGTTTTCAATCAATGGGATGACAATCAGGTGTGAGTGGGCACCCTAATTTATTTAAATAACAGGGATCTGTTAGGGTTCGCCATATTAAAAACTGTTCAAACCATGAAAACAAAAGTGAAAAGGGTTTAGGACCCAATTGCAGGAATTGGTGAACCAAAATATAAATAAATGAAAGAAACTAAATACACAATAAAATAACAAAAGGAAAATAAACTCTGTGCCACTAAGCCACTGAAGAAAAAGAAAGGATAAATGAAAAGACAAGATGGAATTGACATCAGTGCAGCGTCTTTTCAAACCGCTACCTTAATGGGGGCTCTACTTCCACCAATCGTGGTGGAGGAGGGTGACGCCGCAGCGAGTGAGCCTAAAAACCACAGAGGAAGTCGGCAACCATGAGGGTTAGTGAAATGCTCTCCCTGCATTATGACTAGGCCCTAACGGCTATCGGGCAGCCTCCTGACTGCCCACCTGTTTCCCTAACAACAAAAAGCGCTCGCAAAAAAGCTGTGTGAGGGCCAGGAATGTCCGCGGCAAAATACGTCACGTCAAGCGAAGTGCGGATGCAAGATGATGAAGTGATACCATCTGTGAAACAAGGTGGTGGAAGTGTCATGGTTTGGGCCTGTATTGCTGTATCTGGGCAAGGATGGCTTGCCATCATTGATGGAACAATGAGTTATAAATTATATCAGAGATTTCTGAAGGAAAATGTCAGGACATCTGTCCATGAACTAAATATCAAGAGAACGTGGGTCATGCAGCAAGAAAACAACCCTAAGTGCAGAAATCGCTCTAAAAAAGAATGGTTAAAGAAGAATAAAATTTATGTTTTGGAATGGCCAAATCAAGGTCCTGACCTTAATCCAATCGAAATGTTGTGGAAGGACTTGAAGCGAGCAGTTAATGTGAGGAAACGCTCCAACATCCCAGAGTTGAAGCTGTTCTGTACAGAAGAATGGGCTAAAATTGTTAAAACCTGCTTCTCAGCATTAAATAGTTGTTTGTAGTGGCCACCGACGCTGCACTGTCACCTTAGGCTACGTTTGCTTAGCTCTCATTGCTTCCATGCTGCTCGGAGTTTCTCCTTTCTTTCTCCAAGGGATAAAGGTATAGGTGGTTCCACGAAGGGGGCCACTTGAGTAGGGCTTAGAAGCTCGAGGTAACTGTCAGGGCCAATAAATAGGTAAGGGAAAGTTTTTTTTCACGCACTGGAACAGTGTTAGGCCATCCAGAGCATTTTTCTCTGAGCAGCTTCAGCGATAGCGGCTCATCCGCGCTTCTGTGCCTGCGTTCGCTTCCAAAGCACACAGCGGCTTCCTTGCTCGCGCTACCGGTCATGTTCCAAAAGGGCCTCAATGAGGACCTTAAGGACGACCTGGCCTCTCGTGATCCTCCCGCTTCGCTGGTTGATGTTTATGACATGGTCATCTCGCTCAATACTCGACGACGCAAGCAGTCCAAAGAGCATGCGCGAGCGTGGCACCTTGCCCCCGGGAGTTGGTTTCCCCTTGGCATCCCCGGCCCTTCCTCAGCCTCCCCCGGGGCTGATGAACCTATGGAGCTCGGTCGGGCCGGGATGGGTCGGGTTACTGGCTCATTATCTTCCTCCTCCTCGGAAATCGGGAAATGCTGGGCCCGGGTTCGGTCGGGGGGGGCAGTACCTAGGCACTTCCTGCATTCCCCCGTCGGGGCTCACCCTTCCAGCTACCCTCCAGCGGTTGGATGGGGGCTCGTATTTCAACACCTTGGTCTGGATTGACTCCGGGGTTGAGGGTAACTTCACTGACGCCGCCTTGGCGTCCCAGCTGGGTTTATGCCTGACTGATTTGGTCAAGCCCCTGGAGTTTCGGGCCCTCGACGTTCTCTGGGTTGTGGTCCGGTGCCCATTGTCCTCTAGGTCGGGTCTCACCATGAGACTTTGTTCCTCCTGGTCATGGAGGCCCCTCACCTCCATGTGGTCCTGTTTTATCCATGGCTGCTGGCCCACAACCCCTCTACCCGGGATCTCCCCATCAGGGCGTTTCCGGCAAGTTGGCCCCTAAATTTGTGGGGCTATTCAAGGTGCTACGCCGGATAGATCTGGTCGCGTACCGTCTGGACTTACCCGCCGCCATGAAGGTGCATCCCACCTTTCACGTCTCTCGCCTCAGGCCCTTCCTGTGTTGGGGCAGCACCCTGGCCGATCCCCTCCCTGGCCGCCGACCAAGGGCCCCCCACCGATGCCGTGCCCTGGATACTGGATTCCTGCAGGGTCCAGGGCAGCACGCAGTATATGGTGGACTGGAGGGGTTACGGCTTTGAGGAACGGTCCTGGGTTCCAGCTCAGCGTATTCTTGACCCCGGTCTTATACGTCAGTTCCGCAATGATAGAGCCGCAGGTCTGGGTACATCTGGAGCCACCCCTGGGGGGGTACTGTTACAACCCCCTCTTCCAACATTAGAGGGCAGCGTCGGTCTACTAATCGTGCCAATGCAGGATCGGGGCACACCTGCCGTCAGGACTCGGCGCGTACGCCTCCTAGTTTACAGGAATCTAACGCACCTGCTTCTCAGCATTAAATAGCCGCTTGTAGTTGCCCGATGCTGCACTGTCGCCTTAGGCTATGTTTGCTTAGCTCTCATCACTTCCTTGCTCGGAGTCCTTTCGTTCTCCCAGGGATAAAGGTACAGGTGGTCCCGTGAAGGGGGCCACTTGAGTAGAGCTTAGAAGCTTGAGGTAACCGTCAGGGCCTAGTAAATAGGTAAGGGAAAGTGATTTCACACCCTGGAATGGCGTTAGGCCATCCAGAGCGTTTTTCTCCAGAGCGTCCCTTCCTTCCCTTTTTATTTATCCATTATTTCCACCTCTTTCCCTCTCTCTCCTTTCTGCCTCCAGTTGGGGGGTGTTCAATCTCTCCCTGCACTTGGGTCCTCGTCCCCTCTTCCCATACTGTAACAAAAATTCCTCCAAGCCAGTGTGCAGGACTGAACAACAATTACAGGAAATGTTTAGTTGCAGTTATTACAGCATAGGGGGGTCACACCAGATACTAAAAGCAAATGATCACATACTTTTGACACTCACAAACATGTAATATTGGATCATTTTCCTGAATAAATAAATTACCAAGTATATTTTTTTCTCATTTGTTTAACTGGGTTCTATTTATCTATGTGAAAATCTGATGATGTTTTTAGTCATATTTATGCAGAAATATAAAAAAATTCTAAAGAGTTCACAAACTTTCAAGCACCACTGTACATAGATGTGTTTAGAAATGTCAGTGAGAGTAAGCTTATCTTTTGCCTGTTGAATTTACAGACCTCCATTTCTCATCTCCAATGCTTTGCAGCCCATAGCCTGCTTAACTTCTTGCTGGCAACACTTCCAAATGCCATCCTCCCAAAAACAAGGGTGGTATTTTTGCATTAAGTCCTTATTAAACCGCACCACTTTAAGAGATATATGGAAAGTCATTGTAATTTCAAGTTTAAAGATCAGAACAAATTTGAAAAAAATCTCATCTTAAAGAAGTATAAACTGACCTTGCTTAAGTTTGCTTATCCACTGCCTTCGCACATCATCTGTTTTGGCAAATATATAAAGCGGTCCCTCATCATAGACTATCTGTGGAAAAAAAAGAGAAAAGAGAAATCTTCCATTACTTCATATTTAAGAATTACTCATAGTCCATTTACATTCTGGTTCTTGCATAGACCCTGGTAAGGTGTATTTCCCGCACCAAATGATTATGAAAACATTTACATTTACATTTACAGCATTTAGCAGACGCCCTTACCCAGAGCGACTTACAATTGATACAGTCTTACAATCCAAGCAATTGTGGGTTAAGGGTCTTGCTCAAGGACCCAACAGTGGCAGCTTGGCAGAGGTGGGATTTGAACCCTGGACCTTCTGGTCCATAATCCAGTACCTTACCCACTAGGCTACCACAGTCCCCCAAAAAAGATCATGAGTTTATTGTAGTCAATGTTTTGACAGGGTGTCACCTCAGGGTGCACACAAGACAAACCCTGCTAAACAACAAAATGGTATGTGTAAAACTGACTGAGCTACATTCAATGGATTTCCAGGGGCCCCAGTGACCAGTCGGGGCCCGCAATGACCACGAAAGCATGATATGTCACCTCAGATTGGACCCGGGACAAAGCTAGCCGAATGTCGGGGCTGTAAATCGAAAATCAACTGAAATTCGGTCACTGACCAGTCAGTGTCCACAGTGCCCAGTTGGGGCCCTCAGGGACCCTATGGGCATCACATGGCACCTCAGATTGCACCCAGGACCAAGCCTGCCGAATTTCGTGGCCTTAGGTTGAAAACCATCTGAGTTATGGTCACTGACCAATCTGGGGTCCCAGTGCCCAGCCGGGGCACTTGGGGACCCCATGGACATCACGTCACCTCATATTGCACCCAGGACCGAGCATGCCAAATTTCGTGGCTGTAGGTCGAAAACCGACTGAGTCACAGTCAATGACCCGCCAGGTGCCCCACTGCCCAGCAGGGGCCAACAGGGGATCCATGAGCATGACATGTCACCTCAGATTGCACCCGGGACCAAGCATGCCAAATTTCCTGACCGTAGGTCAAAAACTGACTCAGTTATGGTCAATGACCTTGCAGGGGCTCCAGTGCCCAGTCGGGGACCTAAAAGGCCTCAAAGCCATCACGTGTCACCACAGCTTGCAAAAAGAGCCAAGCACATTTCTGTCTGTATCTGTACATCAAAGATTAACTGATTTATGGTCAGTGACCTTCCAGAGTCCCCAGTGCCCAATCGGGCACCTCAATGGTCCCAAAGGCATAACAGGTCACCTCAGAACCTCAGGTGCCACATGTTCATCGCTTGTCACCTCAGGGTGTATCCGGGACCAAGCCGACCTATTTTTGGGATATAGGTTGAAAACTGACTTAAATACTTTCATTAATCTGACATGGGCCTATGTGCCCTGTCAGGGACTGCAGGGGCCCCAATGTCATCAGGTGCAAAGTGTCAGTGTACCTGTGATTGAGCCTGTTGATTTTCATGGCTGCAGGTCAAAAATTGTCCTGGCAGGTACCTCTGTGCCCTCTGTGGTAGTATTGGAACAATGGACCTAATGGGTCTCATTTGAGGTCACTAGTCAGTCTGTTTGAATGACAGCTGCTCTGTGTGTGGGCGTGCCTGCATGTGCGTGTGTGTGTGTGTGAGAGACAGAGGGAGAGAGACATTGACATATTTGAAATCCTCACAGCCACATCATACCCAGGCCACTTAATGTCGATGTGCATATTTCAAAATCTATATGAATAATGACTCCATGTCTTTAGTTTCATTCTTAGATTTATCAACTACTACCCCCAAGGAGGTTGGGTCCCTTTTTGAGTCTTGGTCCTCCCAATGTTTCTTCCTCATAAGACTTAGGGAGTTTTTCCTTGCAACTGTAGCCCTAGGCTTGCACAATTTGGGATTGGACGTAGATATTAGGAGATAATCAAAACTTGTAAAGTTGCTTTGAGACAATGCTCCATTGTAAAAAGCGCTATATAAATATATCTGACTTGACTTATGTAAAATCTCTGTGTCAGACAAACGGTCATAACTCCAAAAATAATTAACCGATCATGTTTCTGAAAAGCTTGCGTGGGAGCGGACCCCTTGCTGATGGCTATGACATAAAATTGTGTGGATTGATGTGAAAGTATTAGAGATATGACACGTTAAAACACATGAAAATTTAGAAAAAGCCAAATCGGAGTTGAGGCAATTATAATGGGGGTCAATGAGAGGAATACCAGTACCTGGTCATAAACAAATCATCATAACTCAAAGAATCATTTGTTGAACGAATAAATATTGTGATGATTTATGAAGAGGAAGTATCTCTACCATATGAAGTTTAAATGGAGTTTCTAGATGAAAGTGTCAAGATTTTAGACAAGTTTGTTCAGTGAAAAAGTGAATTAATGTAATTCCCTAGAATCTCAGTTTCAAGCGATTTCTGACCTCTCAATCAAATGGCCATAACTGTAAAAATGTTTAACCAATTGCTTATCTGAAAAGCTTTTGTGGGAGTGGAGCCCTTGCTGATCGCTACGATATAAAATTGTGTGGATTGATGACAAAGTCTCAGAGTTATGACAGCTTAAACACACACGAAAATAAAAAAAGCCAAATCAGAGTTGCTGATATTAATATGGGGTTCTATGGGCAAAAATTCAATATGTAGTCTCAAACAGATCATCATAACTCGAAAAATAACTTGTTTACCGATGAAACATTTTGCAATCTTTTGATGAATTATGAAGGGGAAGTATCTCTATGATTTGCAGTTTAAATTAAGTTTCTAGGTAAAAGTATCAGGATATTAGACAAGTTTGTTCAGTGAAAAAGTGAATTAATCGATTTTCACTGAAAGCTAGAGTGGGCCACTCTAGCTTCTCCCATGTTGAATGAATGGAGTGATATTTAAAGAATGACAGAATGTGATCAAAGAGTGCAAGATGTCTGAAATTTGACATGATAGGTCATGGTAAGCTCAGGTCTGAACATGCTGAATTTAGTGTTTGTAACTCAAAAGGTGACCGAAATACGGCAGTTGAAATGAAATCCCATTCAAGTGAATAGGACTTGTTTTTTGCACAAATGCGAGTGTAGCGTGTGAATGCAACAACATTTCTCTTAGCTATCAACAAGCACACTTCTCCCAAACATACCAAACATTTTGGTGTTTGTCCCATGTCGATATCTCAAAAACTGTATGAGGAGATATGCGCAGAAAATTTGGTGGAATAATAAAAATAAAAATAAGTAGTGCAGTTCCTGCAGAAACTGTGATTGCATTGTGGTGCTGTATGCCCCTGCGACGTGCATCAGGGACTGAGTATGTAGGTCGAAAACCGCCTGTAGTCATTGTTTTGCCAGGGTGTCACCTCAGGGTGCACACAGTACCAAGCCTGCTGAACTACAAAACAGTATGAGTAAAACTGACTGAGTTTCAATGACATTTCAGAAGCCCAAGTGACCAGTCGGTGACCTCACGGACCACAAAAGCATGACATGTCACCTCAGAGTAGACCCGGGACCAAGCCATCCAAATTCTGTTGCTGTAGGTTGAAAACCGACTGAGTTATGGTCAACGACCAGCCAGGGGCCCCAGTGCCCAGCCGGGGCCCTCAGGGGCCACATGGGCAATACATGTCACCTCAGATTGCACCCGGGACCAAGTCAGCCAAATTTTGTTGCTGTACGTTGAAGATAAACTGAGTTATGGTCAATGACAGATTACGTATTTACGTAATTACGTAATATCGCTAAACTTAGAAATATCCTCTCTTTTAATGATGCGGAAAAACTTGTTCATGCGTTTATAACCTCAAGGTTGGATTACTGTAATGCCTTACTTACTGGATGCTCTAGTAAATCTATAAATAAACTTCAGTTAGTTCAGAATGCAGCTGCCCGAGTGCTAACTCGAACTAGAAAATTTGATCATATCACTCCTGTTCTATCATCACTGCACTGGTTACCAGGTCAAATTCCGCATTGATTACAAAATACTTCTTATAACTTATAAAGCTCTACATGGCCTGGCCCCACATTATCTGAGTGACCTCTTAGAGTTTTACAATCCAACTCGTCTACTTCGTTCGCAGGGTGCAGGACTTCTTTTAGTTCCTAGAATTAAAAAAGTCACAGCAGGGGGAAAGGCTTTCTCATACATGGCCCCCCAACTATGGAACAAACTTCCCACTATCGTTCAAGATTCAGACACCCTCCAAAGTTTGAAGTCTAGGCTAAAGACATACTTATTTATGCAGGCTTTTGACTAGATTTAGACCAGGTTGCATGGTTTGGGTTGCTGGGGCCGGAGTCTGGAGTCACGTCTGGCCTGCCTGCCTTGTCCGCTAGCCGGGAGTGTCGAGTGGGCGGTCTGGCTGAACTGGGCTTCGGTCCTTGTGATCTTGACTATGCATCCTTGCCTTAGAATAAGGGCAGAGCTGGGGGTTCATAGTCAAAGAGTCTTATGGTGATCAGAGACGTTGGGTTGCTGTCTTCTGCCGCTCGTGGGGTTGCTAATGTCTCATGTGATCCCTCTTGGCTGTGTTTCCTACCAGTTTCTCCTCTTTTCTAGCTTTTCTAGCTATGCTGCTATAGCTAATGCTGCCGGGGTCTCATGCTACACACTTGGCATCAGTGATTGACATGGCATCAGTGATTGTTAATAAACACTGTGCTCTTAATCAATATCTAATTACATTTTCTGTTTTTCTCTCCGAGCTGTGTTCCGGCAGTTCCGGCCCTACACATGATGTACATCTGATGGAGCTCCACTGTGCATAATTCACATTTATTCGACCATGACTCCATGACTTTAGTTTCGCTCTTAGATTATCATCATACCCCGGCCACTTAATGTCGATGTGCATACTTCACATTCTATTCAAACTTTGACTCCATGACTTTAGTTCGCTCTTAGATTATCATCTACGCCGCCCAAGGAGGTTGGGTCCCTTTTTGAGTCTTGGTCCTCCCAAGGTTTTCTTCCTAGAACTAGGAGTTTTTCCTTGCCACTGTCGCCCTAGGCTTGCTCAATTTGAGATTGGACGTAGTTATTAGGAGATAATCTAAACCTGTAAAGTTGCTTTGAGACAATGCTCCATTGTAAAAAGCGCTATATAAATAAATCTGACTTGACTTGACTTGAATGACTTGCCAGAGGCCCCAGTGCCAAGCCATGGTCATCATGGGCCCTATGGGCCTCATATGTCACCTCAGACAGCACCGGGGAGCAAGACTGCCAAATATTGTGGCTGTAGGTCGAAAACTGACTGAGTTACAATCATTGGCCCGCCAGGGGCCCCAGTGCCCAGCCGGCGATCTCTGGGGCCTTATGGGCGTCACATGTCATGTCAGATTGCACCCGGGACCAAGCCTGCTGAATTTTGTGGCAATAGCTCGAAAACTGACTGAGTTGCGGTCATTTGACCGCAAGGGGCCCCAGTACCCAGCCGGGGTCCAAAGAGGTCCCATGGGCATCACATGTCCTCTCAGATTGCACCCGGGACCAAGCCTGCCAAATTTCATGGCTGTAGTGCGAAAACTGTCCTGCCAGGTACCTCTGTGCCCTCTTTGTTATTTTGCAAACAAAGGCCCTAATACAGTAAGTGTCAGAAGAGCTGATCCAAGCCATTCTGTGAGAATGACAGCTGCACTGTGTGTGGGCGTGGCCAGCATGTGCGTGTGTGTGTGAGAGACAGGGAGAGAGACAATGACAGTTACATTTCAAATCCACACAGCCATATGTTTCATGTAAAATCTCTGTGTCAGACCTCTCAAGCAAACGGTCATAACAAAAATCATTAACCGATCGCTTATCTGAAAAGCTTGTGTTGGAGAGGACCCCTTGCTGATCGCTATGACATACAATAGTGTGAAATGATGAGAAAATGTCAGAGTTATGACAAGTTAAAAACACAGGAAAATTTAGAAAATGCCAAATCGGAGTTGAGGCATTTATAATGGGCGTCAATGGGAGGAAAATCAATACCTAGTCCCGAACAAATCGTCATAACTTGAAAACAAATTTGTTGAACGACGAGATACTTTGATGTTTCATTAAAAAGAAGCATCTCTACCATTTGAAGTTTAAATGGAGTTTCTAGATAAAAGTATAATGATTTTAGACACGTTTGTTTAGTGAAAAAGTGAATTAATAAAAATCCCTAAAATCTCAGTTTCAAGCGATTTTGGACCACTCAAACAAATGGTCATAACTCCAAAAATATTTAACCAGTCAATAAGCTGAAAAGTTTATGTGAGAGAGGACCGCTTGCGGATCATTAAGAAATAAAATGGTGTGGATTGATGAAAAAGCGTCAAAGTTATGACAGGTTAAACACAAATGAAGTTTTGGAAAACGGCTCCATGGAGTTCCAAAAATTAACATGGCTGTCAATGAGGGAAGTTTTAGTCCCTAGTCCCGAGCAAATCGTCATAACTCGAAAAATAATTTGTTTAGCGAGGCAATCGTTTGTTGAATTATGAAGGGGAAGTATCTCTACCATTTGCAGTTTAAATGGAGTTTCTAGGTGAAAGTATCAGGATTTTAGAGAAGTTTCTTCAGTGAAAAAGTGAATTAATCCATTTTCCCTGAAATCTAGAGTGGCACACACTAGCTTCTGCCCTATTCAATGAATGAAGTGGTTTTTAAAGAGTGATAGAAAGTGATGAAAGAGTGTTATCTTGAGATGATGGATCTCAGTCAGCCCAGGTCCGAGCATGCCAAGTTTCGTGTTTACAGCTCAAAAATTGACCGAGTTATGACACTTTAAAAAAAAATTACAAGCAAGTGAATGGGACGTTTTTTCGCACAAATGCGAGAGTAGCGTGCGAATGCAACAACATTTCTCTTAGCTATCAACAAGCACACTTCTCCGGAACATGCCGGACGTTTTGGTGTTTGTCCCGTGTCGATATCTCGAAAACTGTAGGAGATACGAACCGAACATTTGGTGGAATAATAATAAAAACTAGAAAGTGCAGTTCCTGAAGAAACTGCGAGTGTGTTGCGGCGGTGCGTGCCCCCGGCGACGTGCATCAGGGACCAAGTATGTAGGTCGAACGCCGACTGTAGTCATTGTAGTATGTAGGTCGAAAACTGAGTGAGTTACGGTCATTGGCCCACCTGGGGCCCCAGTGCCCTGCTGGGGTCTACAAGGGCCCCATGGGCATCACATGTCAAATCAGATAGCACGCAGAACCAAGCCTGCCAAATTTCGTGGTCATAAATCAATTACTGACTGAGTCACGATCATTGGCCCGCCAGGGGCCCCAGTGCCCTACCGGGGTCCACAGGGGCCCCATGGGCATCACATGTCACCTCAGATTTCACCCGGGACCAAGCCTGCCAAATTTCATGGCTGTAGGGCAAAAACTGTCCTGCCAGGTATCTCTGTGCCCTCTGTGTTACTATGCAAGCAATGTAACTTCTTACTCCAGACTTAGGAAGTATGCAAGTCCGAAGTTGGCGTACTTGGTATTGAGCAACGGCTGTAGTGTCATCTTTACTGCATTAAATATTAATCTGTATACATTATTCTTTCATGCCGATTTAGTAAAGCCATGTAGTAATTGTCATGTAATGCGATTTACATAACAGCTGTCTGGCCCTTTAAGAGTGTAGGAGGGAGCTAGTGTGTAGTGAACAGTAGTGAATTGACCGTTTCCGGCTGTGCGTGAATTTGCATGTTTTACTCTGTGCTAGTGTGGATTACAAGTGACGTTCATGTTTAACAAGACTTAAAGGTTTGGACTGTTTAATTAATTACGATATTTTACATTAATGATCAAGCCTTCTTATTAAACAAATTGATGCAAATTTAAGGTTAAAGAATCCATCTTTGATTGCGATCTGCTCTCCGTGTGTGGGCGTGGCCTGCGTGTGTGTGTGAAGCGAACCCCCTCTGTGCTGTGCTTTCTTTCATGTGAGAGCTGTCAAACAAACGGTCATAACTGGAGAACTAATTTGTTGAGATATTTGGATGTGTGATGAAGGGGAAGTATGTCTACCATTTGAAAGTTAAATGGAGTTTGTAGGTGAAAGTATAATGATTTTACACACATTTGTTCCGCGAAAAAGTGAATGAATGTCCGTGTAAAAAGTGAGTTTCAAACCATTTTGAACCTCTAAAACAACTGGTCATAACTCGAACAATATGTAACCAATCAATTATCTGAAAAGTTTGTGTGAGAGAGGACCCCATGCTGATCTAAGATGATGTGGATTGACGAAAAAGCCTCAAAGTTATGACAGGTTAAACACAAATGAAATTTTGAAAAAAGGAGCCTCGCAATTCCCAAATTTAACATGGCTGTGAATGAGGGAAGTTTCAGTCCCTAGTCTCGAAGAAATCGTCATAACTCGAAAAGTAGTTTGCTTAGGGATGCCATCTTTTGAGTTATGAAGGGGAAGTATCTCTACCATTTGCAGTTTAAATGGAGTTCCTAGGTGAAAGTAACAGGGTTTTAGACACGTTTGTTCAGTGAAAAACTGCATTAATGGATTTTCACTCAAAGTTAGAGTGTGCACTCTAGCTAGTGGCCATAGAGAATGAATGGGGTGATTTTTAAAGAGTAAAACAAAGTGTTCAAAGAGTGCAATCTCTGCGAAACTTGACCTGAGAGGTCTCGGTCAGCCCAGGTCCAACCATGCCAAGTTTGGTGTTTGTAGCTCCAAAATTGACCAAGTTACGGCAGTTTTTTAAAAATCCCATTCAAGTGAAAGGGACTTTTTTTTTGCACAAATGCGAGTGTAGTGTGCGAATGCAACAACATTTCTCTTAGCTATCAAAAAGCACACTTCGAACCAAAATTCAGGTGGAATAATAATAAAAATAATAATAATAACTAGAAAGTGCAGTTTCTGCAGAAACTGCGAGTGTGTTGCGGCGGTGCGTGCCCCCGGCGACGTGCATCAGGGACCGAGTATGTAGGTCGAAAGCCGACTGTAGTTATTGTAGTCACCTCAGGGTATGTCATGTTACCTCAGATTTCACCCTAGACCAAGCCTGCCCAATTTTGTGGTCATAGGTCAAAAACTGCCTGAGTTATGTTCATTGGCCCGCTAGGGGCCCTAGTGCCTAGCCGGGATCCACAGGGGCCCTATGGGCATCACATTTCACCTCAGATTTCACCCTAGACCATGCCTGCCAAACTTTATGGTCATAAATCAATAACTGACTGAGTTATGCTCCTTGTCCCACCAGGGGCCCAAGTGCCCTGCCGGGGTCCACAGGGGCCCCATGGGCATCACATGTCACCTCAGATACCACGCAAGACCATGCCTGCCAAAATTCGTTGTCAAAAATCAATAACTGACTGAGTTACGATCATTGGCCCACCAGGGACCCCAGTGCTATACTGGGGTCCACAGGGGCCGCATGTGCATCACATGTCACCTCAGATTTCACCTGGGATGAAGCCTGCCGAATTTTGTGGCCGTAGGTGAAAAACTGACTGAGTTACAGTCATTGGCCCGCCAGGGGCTCCAGTGCCCTGCTGGGGTCCACAGGGGCCCCATGGGCATCACATGTCACCTCAGATTTCACCTGGGACATAGCCTGCCAAATGTTGTGGCCGTAGGTCGAAATCTGATAGTTATGGTCTTTGGCCTACTAGGGGCCCCAATGCCCAGCCGGGGTCCACAGGGGCCCCATGGGCATCACATGTCACCTCCGATTGCACCCCGGACCAAGCCTGCCAAATTTTGTAGCCGTAGGTCAACAACTGACTGAGTTATGCTCATTGTCCCCCAGGGACCCAAGTGCCCTGCTGGGGTCCACAGGGGCCCCATGGGCATCAAATGTCAACACAGATTTCACCTGGGTTGAAGCCTGCCAAATTTTGTGGCCATAGGTCGAAAACTGACTGAGTTGCGGTCATTGGCACGTTAGGGGCCCCAGTGCCCAGCCGGGGTCCACAGGGGCCCCAAGGGCATCACATGTCACCTCAGATTTCACCCTAGACCAAGCATGCCGAATTTTGTGGTCATAAATCAATAACTGACTGAGTTATGGTCATTGTCCCAATAGGGGCAATTGATTTGATTTATGACCATTTCGTGGTAATAAATCAATAACTGACTGAGTCACGGTCATTGGCCCGCTAGGGGCCCCAGTGCTCAGCTGGGGTTCACAGGGGCCCCATGGGCATCACATGTCACCTCAGATTTCACCCGGGACCAAGCCTGCGACACTTTGGGGTCATAAATCAATAACTGACTGAGTTACGGTCATTGGCCCGCTAGGGGACCCAGTGCCCAGCCGCGGTTCCCTGGGCCCTTATGGGTATCACATATCACCTCAGATTGCACCCGGGACCAAGCCTGCTGAATTTTGTGGCAATAGGTCGAAAACTGACTGAGTTACGGTCATTGGCCCGCCAGGGGCCCCAGTGCCCAGCCAAGGTCTTCATGGGCCCCATAGGCATGACCTGTCACCTCAGATTTCACGCATGATTAACCTTGCCAAATTTTGTGGCCATAGGTCAAAAACTGACCGAGTTACCGTCATTGGCCCACCAGGGGGCCCAGTGCCCAGCCGGGGTTATCTGGCGCCTTATGGGCATCACATATCACCTCAGATTGCACCCGGGACCAAGCCTGCCAAATTTCATAGCTGTAGGGCGAAAACTCTCTTGCCAGGTATCTCTGTACCCTCTGTTACTATGCAAACAATGGCCCTACTAGGTGTCAGAAGAGTTGATCCAAGCCATTCTGTGTGAATGATATCTGCTCTGTGTGTGGGCGTGGCATGCATGTGCATCTGTGTGTGAGAGAGACAGAGGGAAAGACAATGACAGTTACATTTTAAATCTACACAGCCATATGTTTCATGTAAAATCTCTGTGTCAGACTTCTCAAACAAACGGTCATAACTCCAAAAATCATTAACCGATCGCTTTTCTGTAAAGCTTGTGTGGGAGAAAACCCCTTGCTGATCGCTATGACAAAAAACTGTAGATTGATGAGAAACTATCAGAGTTATGACAAGTTAAAAACACATGAAAATTTAGAAAAAGACAAATCAGAGTTGAAGCAATTATAATGGGGGTCAAGGAAAATCAATACCTAGTCCCGAACAAACCGTCATAACTCGAACAATAATTTGTTGAACGATGAGATACTTTGAAGTGTCATTAAGGGGAAGTATCTCTACCATTTGAAGTTTAAATGGAGTTTCAAGGTGAAAGTATCACGATTTTAGAGAAGTTTGTTCAGTGAGAAAGTGAATTAATCGATTTTCCCTGAAATCTAGAGTGCACACTCTAGCTTCAGCCCTATTCAATGAATGGAGTGATTTTTAAAGAGTGATAGAAAGTGATCAAAGAGTGATATCTGTTCGAAACTTCAGATGATGGGTCTCTGTCAGCCCAGGTCTGAGCATGTCGAGTTTGGTGTTTATAGCTCAAAAATTGACCGAGTTACAGCAGTTTTAAAAAAAATCCCATTCAAGTGAATGAGACGTTTTTTCGCACAAATGCAAGTGTAGCATGCGAAAGCACCAACATTTCTCTTTGCTTTCGACAAACACACTTCTTCGGAACATGCCGGACGTTTTGGTGTTTGTCCCGTGTCGATATCTCGAAAAGTGTAGGAGGAGATACGAACCGAAAATCAGGTGGAATAATAATAATAATAAAAACTAGAAAGTGCAGTTCCTGCAGAAACTGCGAGTGTGTTGCGGCGGTGCATGCCCCCGGCCTTGTGCATCAGGGACCGAGTATGTAGGTCGAAAGCTGATTGTAGTCATTGTAGTCACCTCAGGGTATGACATGTTACCTGAGATTGCACCCGAGACAAAGCCTGCCAGATTTCGTGGCCATAGGTCGAAAACTGACTGGGTTACGGTCATTGGCCCGCTAGGGGCCCCAGTGCCCTGCCGGGGTCCACAGGGGCCCCATGGGCATCACATGTCACCTCAGATTTCACCCGGTACCAAGCCTGCCAAATTTTGTGGCTGTAGGTTGAAAACCGACTGAGTTACATTCATTGGCCCACCAGGGGCCCAAATGTCCAGCCGGGGTCCACCGGAGCCCCATGGGCATCACATGTCACCTCAGATATCACCCGATACCAAGCCTGCCAAATTTTGTGGCCGTAGGTTGAAAACCGACTGAGTTACATTCATTGGCCCGCAAGGGGCCCCAGTGCCCATTCTGGGTTCTCTGGGGACTTATGGGCATTACATGTCACCTCAGATAGCACCCAGGACCAAGTCTGCTGAATTTTGTGGCCGTAGATTGAAAACTGACCGAGTTACGGTCATTGGCCCGCAAGGGGCCCCACTGCCCATTCGGGGTTCTCTGGGGCCTTATGGGCGTCACACGTCACCTCAGATTGCACCCAGGACTAAGCCTGCTGAATGTTGTGACCATAAGTCAATAACTGACTGAGTTACGGTCATTGTCTCGCCAAGGGCCACAGTGCCCAGCCAGGGTCCTCATGGGCCCCATGGGAATCACATGTTACCTCAGATTGCACCTGGGACCAAGCCTGCTGAATTTTGTGGCAATAGGTCTAAAACTGACTGAGTTGCGGTCATTGGCCCGCAATAGGCCCCAGTACCCAGTCGGGGTCCACAGGGGTCCCATGGGCATCACATTTCACCTCAGATTGCACCCGGGACCAAGACTGATGATTTTCATGGTCATAAATCAATAACTGACTGAGTTACAGTCATTTTCCCACCAGGGGCCCCAGTGTCCTGTCGGGGTTCACAGGGGCCCCATGGGCATCACATGTCACCTCAGATTTCACACTGGACCAAGCCTGCCAAATTTTGTGGCCGTAGGTTGAAAACCGACTGAGTTACGTTCATTGGCCCGCCAGCGGCCCCAGTGCCCAGCCGGGGTCCACAGGGGCCCCATGGGCATCACATTTCATCTCAGATTTCACCTGGGACCAAGCCTGCCAAATTTTGTGGCCGTGGGTCGAAAACAGGCCGAGTTACGGTCATAGGCCTGCCACGGGACCCATTGCTCAGCCGGGGTTCTCTGGGGCCTCATGGGCATCACACATCACCTCAGAATACACCCAGGACCAAGCCTGCTGAATGATGTGGCCATTGGTCAATAACTGAATGAGTTACAGTCATTGGCCCGCCAGGGGTCCCAGTGCCCAGTCGGGGTCCTCATGGACCCCATGGGCATCACATGTCACCTCAGATTGCAGCCGTGATTAACCTTGCCAAATTTCGTGGCCGTAGGTCGAAACTGACTGAGTTGCAGTCATTGGCCCGCAAGGGGCCCCAGTACCCAGTCGGGGTTCACAGGGGTCCCATGGGCATCACATGTCACCTCAGATTGCACCCGGGACCAAGCCTGCCAAATTCCATGGCTGTAGGGCGAAAACTGTTCTGCCAGGTACCTCTGTGCCCTCTGTGTTACTATGAAAACAATGGCTCTCATACCTGTCAGAAGAGCTGATCCAAGCCATTCTGTGTGAATGACAGCTGCTCTGTGTGTGGGCGTGGCCTGCATGTGCGTTTGTGTGTGTGTGAGAGAGACAATGACAGTTACATTTCAAATCTACACAGCCATATGTTTCATGTAAAATCTCAGTTTCAGACCTCTCAAACAAACGGTCATAACTCCAAAAATCATTAACCGATCGCTTTTCTGTAAAGCTTGTGTGGGAAAGGACCCCTTGCTGATCGCTATGACAAAAACTGTGTGGATTGATGAGAAATTGTCAGAGTTATGACAAGTTAAAAACACATGAAAATTTAGAATAACACAAATCAGAGTTGAAGTAATTATAATGGGGGTCAATGGGAGAAAAATCAAATACCTAGTCCCGAACAAACCGTCATAACTCAAAAAATAATTTGTTAAACGATAAGATACTTTGATGTATCATTAAGGGAAGTATCTCTACCATTTGAAGTTTAAATGGAGTTTCTAGATGAAAGTATAATGATATTTAGACACGTTTGTTCAGTGAAAAAGTGAATTAATAAAAATCCCTAAAATCTCAGTTTCAAGCGATTTTGGACCTGTCAAAGAAATGATCATAACTCGAAAAATATTTAAGCAATCAATTATCTGAAAAGTTTGTTTGAGAGAGGACACCTTGCTGATCACTATGATATACGATGATGTGGATTGACGAAAAAGCCTAAAAGTTATGACAGGTTGAACACAAATGAAACTTTGGAAAAAGTGTCCTCGGAGTTTCAAAAATTAACATGGCTGTCAATGAGGGAAGTTTTAGTCCCTAGTCCCGAACAAATCATCATAACTTGAAAAATAATTTGTTTAGCGATGCAATCTTTTGATGAATTATGAAGGGGAAGTATCTCTACCATTTGCAGTTTAAATGGAGTTTCTAGGTGACAGTATCAGAATTTTAGACAAGTTTGTTCAGTGAAAAGGTGAATTAATCGATTTTCCCAGAAATCTAGAGTGCACACTCTAGCTTCTGCCCTATTCAATGAATGGAGTGATTTTTAAAGAGTGATAGAAAGGGATCAAAGAGTGATATCTGTCCGAAACTTGAGATGATGGGTCTCGGAGAGCCCAGGTCCGACCATGCCGAGTTTCGTGTTTGTAGCTCAAAAATTGACCGAGTTACGGCAATTTAAAAAAAATTCCCATTCAAGTGAATGGGACGTTTTTTCGCACAAATGCGAGTGTAGTGTGCGACTGCAACAACATTTCTCATTGCAATCGACAAGCACACTTCTCCGGAACATGCCGGGCGTTTTGGTGTTTGTCCCGTGTCGATATCTTGAAAAGCGTAGGAGGAGATACGAACCGAAAGTCAGGTGGAATAATAATAATAATAATAATAATAAACTAGAAAGTGCAGTTCCTGCAGAAACTGCAAGTGTGTTGCGACGGTGCATTACCCTGTGACGTGCATCAGGGACCGAGTATGTAGTTCGAAAGCTGACTGTAGTCATTGTAGTCACCTCAGGGTATTACATGTTACCTCAGATTGCAACCTGTGACAAAGCCTGCCAAATCTCGTGGTCATAAATCAATAACTGACTGAGTCACGGTCATTGCCCTGCCAAGTGCCCCTGTGCCCTGCCGGGGTCCACAGGGGCCCCATGGACATCACATGTCACCTTCTCATTTCACCCCGGGACCAAGCCTGCCTAATTTTATGGCCGTAGGGACGAAAAACTGACTGAGTTTACGGTCATTGGCCCCGCCAGGGGCCCCAGTTCCCTGCTGGGGTCTACAAGGGCCCCATGGGCATCACATGTCACCTCAGATAGCATGCAGCACACCAAGCTTGGCGAATTTCGTGGTCATCAATCAATAACTGACTAAAGTCACGGTCAATGGCCTGCTAGGGGCCCCAGTGCCCTGCTGGGGTTCACAGGGGCCCCATGGGCCTGACATTTCACCTCAGATAGCACGCAGGACCAAGTCTGCCGAATTTCGTGGTCCTAAATCAATAACTGACTGACTTACGGTCATTGGCCCACCAGGGGCCCAAGTTGTCCTGCTGGGGTCCACAGGGGCCCCATGGGCATCACATGTCATGTCAGATTTCTTGTTGGACGAAGCCCTGGCAAATTTTGTGGCCATAGCTCGAAAAACTAACAGAGTTACGGTCATTTTCCCACTTGGGGCCCAGTGCCCAGCCGGGGTCCACAGGGGCCCCATGGGCATCACATGTCACCTCAGATTTGACCCTACACCAACCCTGCCAAGTTTTGTGGCCATAGTTTGAAAACCGACTGAGTTACGGTCATTGGCCGCCAGGGGCCCCAGTTCCTTGCTGGGGTCTACAAGGGTTCCATGGGCATCACATGTCACTTCAGATAGCATGCAGCACCAAGCTTGGAGAATTTCGTGGTCATCAATCAATAACTGACTAAGTCACGGTCAATGGCCTGCTAGGGGCCCCAGTGCCCTGCTGGGGTTCACAGGCGCCCCATGGGCCTGACATTTCACCTCAGATAGCACGCAGGACCAAGTCTGCCGAATTTCGTGGTCCTAAATCAATAAACTGACTGACTTACGGTCATTGGCCCACCAGGGGCCCAAGTGTCCTGCTGGGGTCCACAGGGGGCCCCATGGGCATCATATGTCATGTCAGAGTTCTTGTTGGACGAAGCCTGGCAAATTTTGTGGCCATAGCTCGAAAACTAACAGAGTTTCGGTCATTGGCCCGCTGGGGGCCCCAGTGCCCAGCCGGGGGTCCACAGGGGCCCCATGGGCATCACATGTCACCTCAGATTTGACCCTACACCAACCCTGCCAAGTTTTGTGGCCATAGTTTGAAAACCGACTGAGTTACGGTCATTGGCCCGCCAGCGGCCCCAGTTCCCAGCCGGGGTCCACAGGGGCCCCATGGCCATGACATGTCACCTCAGATTTCACCCAGGACCAAGCCTGCCAAATTTTGTGGGCCATAGGTCGAAAACTGGCCGAGTTTTTAATTCATTGGCCCGCCAGGGGCCCCAGTGCCCAGCCGGGATTCTCTGGGGCGTCATGGGCGTCACATGTCACCTCAGATTGCACCTGGGACCAAGGCTGCTGAATGTTGTGGCCATAGGTCAATAAATAACTGAGTTACAGTTTAGTAAAGCCATGTAGTAATTGTCATGTAATGCGATTGACATAAGAGCTGTCTGGCCCTTTAAGAGTGAAGGGTCAGCTAGGGGTGTAGTGAAACAGTAGTGAATTGAGCGTTTCCGGCTGTGCTGGGCCATGTTTTAGTCTGTGCTCCTATGGATTACAAGTGATGTTTAACCCGACTTGAAGGTTTGGACTGTTTAAATTAATGACAATATTTTTACAGTAATGATGAAGTGTTCATATTACACATATTGATGCAAATATAAGTTCAAAGAATCCGTCTTTCATTGCGATATGCTCTCCGTGTGTGGGCGTGGCCTGCGTGTGTGTTTGAATGGAACAGAAACGGAGCGCGTCTGAGCTCTTCCTTCGTGCATTTCGTTGCAGCCCTCAAACAAACGGTCCCTAGTGTCGAACAAATCGTCAAAAAATAATTTGTTTTACCGATGCCATCCTTGGATGAATGATTAAGGGGGAAGTATGTCTACCATTTGAAAGTTTAAATGGAGTTTCTAGATGAAAGTAATTTTCTTGTAACGCGATTTACATAAGAGCTGTCTGGCTCTTTAAAAGTATAGAAGGCAGCTAGTGTGTAGTGAACAATAGTGAATTGAGCGTTTTCTGGCTGTGACGGCCATGTTTTACTCTGTGCTCGTGTGGATTACAAGTGATGTTTATCCCGACTTAAAGGTTTGGGACTGTTTAATTAATTACAATATTTTACAGTAATGATCAAGCCTTCGGATTAAAACATATTCATGCAAATCTAACTTCAAAGAATCCGTTTTTCATCGTGATGTGCTCTCCGTGTGTGAGCGTGGCGTGCGTGTGTGTTGAATCGAATGGAACGGAGAATCGTCTCTGGTCTGCCTCTCATTTCAGAGGTGTCAAACAAACGCTCATAAACTGGAGAAGTAATTTGTTGAATGACGAGATATTTGGAAGTGTCATGAAGGGGAAGTATGTCTACCATTTGAAATTTAAATGGAGTTTCTAGGTGAAAGTATAATGATTTTACACACGTTTGTTCCGCGAAAACAGTGACAGAAAGAGCGTTGAGAGTGACTTTCAAGCGATTTTGCACCTCTCAAACAAATGGTTATAACTCAAAAAATATGTAACCTATCAATTATCTGACAAGTTTGTTTGAGAGAGGACACCTTGCTGATCGCTATGATATAAGATTATGTGGATTGACGAAAAAGCGTAAAAGTTATGACAGGTTGAACACAAATGAAACTTTGGAAAAAGCGTCCACGGAGTTTCAAAAATTAACATGGCTGTCAATGAGGGAAGTTTTAGTCCCTAGTCCCAAACAAATCATCATAACTCGAAAAATAATTTGTTTAGCGATCTTTTGATGAATTATGAAGGGGAAGTATCTCTACCATTTGCAGTTTAAATGGAGTTTCTAGGTGAAAGTATCAGGATTTTAGAGAAGTTTGTTCAGTGAAAAAGGCCCCAGCATAATATTTGGAAGAACAATTAGTGTGTCGCTTGCGCGACACACTAATAATAATAATAATACGAAGAACAATTTGTGTGTCGCTTGTGCGACACACTAATAATAATACGAAGAACAATTAGTGTGTCGCTTGCGCGACACACTAAATAACAATAATAGGGAGAACAATTAGTGTCGCTTGCGCGACACACTAAATAATAATAATAATAATACGAAGAACAATAGTGTGCTGCATGCGCGACACACTAATAATAATACGAAGAACAATTAGTGTGTCGCGCAAACTAAATAATAATAGGAAGAACAATTAGTGTGTCGCTTGCGCGACACACTAAATAATAATACGAAGAACAATAGTGTGCTGCTTGCGCAACACACTAATAATATTTGGAAGAACAAAAGTGTGTTGCTTGCGCAACACACTAATAATAATACGACACACTAACTAGAAAGTGCTTGCGCGACACACTAACTAGAAAGTGCAGTTCCTGCAGAAACTGCGAATGTGTTGCGGCGGTGCGTTACCCTGCGACGTGCATCAGGGACCGAATATGTAAGTCTAAAGTCGACTGTAGTCACTGGCCGTTTCTCAATATGCATGCTTGTCTGTGCTTATACTTGTGAAACATGATCAGTTGCAGCCCAAGTACTGATTCATTTCTAAGGCCGGGACTGTGGCCGAGCGGTTAAGATACTGGACTATGGACCAAAACGTCCAGGGTTCAAATCCCACCTCTGCCAAGCTGCCACTGTTGGGTCCTTGAGCAAGACCCTTAACCCACAATTGCTTGGATTATAAGATTGTATCAATTGTAAGTCGCTCTGGATAAGGGCGTCTGCTAAATGCTGTAAATGTAAATGTTTCTCAATCTGCGTCCTTCTCCGTGCTTGTGTTGTCGTGTACTTGTGAAACGTCATCAGTCGCAGCCCAAGCACTGTTGCATTTCTAAATTCGCATCTAAGCAAGTACGCGCCAATTCCTCGGATGTGTTCTCGATCCGCCCATATTACTGAGGATGCATCAGAGCAGACTTGTGTGGTCTTGAACAGCGAAATATCACACAATGCATTGCCATGTCGGTAATGGTGGATGAGAGGATTCCCAACTGAATGTCTAATTTCTAAAGTAATACTGTTATTGTGTCACGAAATGAAGTTATAACAGTTTTTTAGGCGACAATGTAGTTGTTTAAAATTCAACTATGCGGTCAGTTTATCAGTCAAGATAAAGGTTACATTAAAAAAATGATCAGACGATTTCGGGGGTGTGACGTAAAGTTATTAAAACATTTATTATGCATTATATTTATTATTTGTTCAGCCTGTATTGTAAATATGAATCATCTGATATAAACTGAACTTCAGAATTAAATTCCCTTGTAACATCAGACTTGTGTGGTGCTTGCTTATGTTTGGGAAGGTTTTTATTGATGCTTAAATGCGATCAGTCCGTTGTTACACGTAGATTAAACTATTGAAAGGACAGTAAAAGTTCGGAGCACGTGTTCCACTCCTGACAGGACAAGATGTTGTAGTATGTTATGTAAGTGCAAGCCGTGTTGTGTCCATACCCAAATATGCTGCTGTTCCAATTGCAGAATAACCGAACTGCGTGCTCCATTCATCTGGAGAATGTACTCGCAATTCTAAGTTCCTACTCCAGACTTAGGAAGTATGCAAGTCTGAACTTGGCATACTTCGTATTCAGAAACAGCCCTAGTGTCATCTTTACTGCATTTTATATTAATCTCTATATAATTATATCCTGTCGATGTCCTGTAGCGACGCAGTAATGATCAAGGCTTCACGTCTCAGATACTTCTGGGTTTAAAACGCGCACAGAACTGAACTGCGCTGCAGCTGTGAAAGATTTAAAGTAATATAGCGCTTTCGTTTGTAGATGTTCCGCTGTTTTGCGCTGTCGTAGTAAAGATACTGCTGTCAGTTCATACTAAGGGCTGTACTTTCAGCTCCGAACTGCCGTTCTGTGTTTTTCCGAGCTCTGTGTCTATGGGCGTGGCCTGCGTATGTGTGTGAACTGGAGAGCGGAGCCCCGTCTGTCCTCTGCCTTCTGTGTCAAAGCTGTCAAACAAACGGTCATAACTCCAAAAATATCGCTATCGCTTATCTGAAAATGGCCAAGTTATGACAAGTTAAAAACGACATGAAAATGAAAGTAAATGAGAGTTTTATGACTACGTGGTCCCGAACAAATTGTCGTAACTCGAAAAATAATTTGTTCAACAACGAGATATTTGGACATATCATTAAGGGGAAGTATGTCTACCATTTGAAGTTTAAATGGAGTTTCTAGGTGAAAGTATAATGATTTTACACACGT
Organism: Ancistrus triradiatus; assembly: GCA_025084515.1. Lineage (NCBI taxonomy): Eukaryota > Metazoa > Chordata > Actinopteri > Siluriformes > Loricariidae > Ancistrus > Ancistrus triradiatus. The sequence goes on from JAJAGP010000297.1 coordinate 80,702, forward strand.
TTGTTACGCGAAAAAGTGACTGAATGTACAAGTGTACAATGTCAGCTTCAAGCGATTTTGGACCACTCAAACAAATGGTCATAACTCGAAAAATATGTAACCAATCAATTATCTGAAAGGTTTGTGTGAGAGAGGACCCCTTGGTGATATGATATAAGATGGTGTGGATTGACGAAAAAGCTTCAGGTTAAAAACAAATGAACCTTAAAAAAAAAAAGCCGCCTCGCAGTTCCGAAAATTGACATGGCTGTCAATGAGGGAAGTTTTAGTCCTTAGTCCCGAACAAATCGTCATGACTCAAGAAATAATTTGTTTAGCGATGAAATCTTTTGATGAATTATGAAGGGGAAGTATCTCTACCATTTGCAGTTTAAATTGAGTTTCTAGGTGAAAGCATCAGGGTTTTAGACACGTTTGTTCAGTGAAAAAGTGCATTAATCGATGTTCACACAAGGCTAGAGTGTGCCACTGTACCTAGTGGCATAGAGAATGAATGGAGTGATTTTAAAAGAGTGATAGAAAGTGTTCAAAGAGTGCAATCTGTGCGAAAGTTGACCTGAGGATTCTTGGTGAACCCAGGTCCGACCATGCCAAGTTTCGTGTTTGTAGGTCAAAAATTGACCGAGTTATGGCAGTTTTTAAAAAAAATGCCATGCAAGTGAATGGAGTGGACTGCGAGTGTAGCGTGCGAATGCAACAACATTTGTCTTAGCTATGAACAAGCACGAAAACCGGACGTTTTGGTGTTTGTCCCGTGTCGACATGTCAAAAACTGTAGGAGGAGATACGCACAGAAATTTTGACGGAAAAATAAAATCGAAGAACAATAGTGTGTTGCTTGCGCAACACACTAATAAAGATAACTAGAAAGTGCAGTACCTGCAGAAACTGCGAGTGTGTTGCGGCGGTGCGTGCCCCTGCGAGGTGCATCAGGGACTGAGTATGTAGGTCGAAAGCCGACTGTAGTCACTGTAGTCACCTCAGGGTGCACACGGGACCAAGCCTGCTGAACTACAAAACGTTAGGTCTAAAACTAACTGAGTTACATTCAATGACCTTCCAGAGGCCCCAGTGACCTGTCGGGGACCTCAAGGACAGCAAAAGCTTGACATGTCACCTCAGATTGCACCCAGTATCAAGCCTGCCGGATTTCGTTGCTGTACATTGAAACTCAACTCAGTTATGGTCAATGACCTGCCAGGGGCCCCATGGGCATTACATTTTACCTCAGATAGCACCCGAGACCAAGCCTGCCGAATTTCGTGGCCGTAGGTGGAAAGTCATCTGAGTTGTGGTCACTGACCCGCCAGGGGCCGCAGTGCCCAGCCATGGCCCTTAGGGGCCCCAAGGGCATGACATGTCACCTCAGACCAAGCCTGACAAATTTCATGGCTGTAGGGCGAAAACTGTTTTGCCAGGTACCTCTGTGGTACTATGCAAACAATGTAACTTCTTACTCCAGACTTAGGAAGTATGCAAGTCCGAAGTTGGCGTACTTGGTATTGAGAAACGGCCGTAGTGTCATCTTTACTGCATTAAATATTAATCTCTATATTATTCTTTCATGCCGATTTAGTAAAGCCATGTAGTAATTGTCATGTAATGCAATTTACATAAGAGCTGTCTGGCCCTTTAAGAGTGTTGGAGGGAGCGAGTGTGTAGTGAACGGGAGTGAATTGACTGTTTCCGGCTGTGCTTGAGTTTTTATGTTTTACTCTGTGCTTGTGTGGATTAAAAGTGACGTTCGTGTTTAACCCGACTTAAAGGTTTGGACTGTTTAATTTATTACAATATTTTACAGTAATGATCAAGCCTTCGTATTAAACATATTGATGCAAATCTAAGTTCAGCGCCGAAAAGCACCGTCTTTCATTGCGATCTGCTCTCCGTGTGTGGGCGTGACCTGCGTGTGTGTGTGAACCGAACAGCGGAGACCCGTATGTCCTCTGCCTTCTTTCATGTCAGAGCTGTCAAACAAACGGTCATAACTCGAGAACTAATTTGTTGAACGACGAGATGTTTGGATGTGTCATGAAGGGGAAGTATCTCTACCATTTGAAGTTTAAATGGAGTTTCTAGGTGAAGGTATAATGATTTTACACACGTTTGTTCCGCGAAAAAGTGAGTGAAAGTACGTGTACAATGTCAGTTTCAAGCGATTTTGGACCTCTCAAACAAATGGTCATTACTCGAAAAATATGTAACCAATCAATTATCTAAAATGTTTGTCTGAGAGAGGACCCCTTGGTGATCGCTAAAATATAAGATGGTGTGGATTGACGTAAAAGCCTCAAAGTTATGACAGGTTAAACCCAAATGAAACTTTGGAAAAAGCCGGCTCGCAGTTCCCAGAATTAAAATGGCTGTCAATGAGGGAAGTTTTAGGCCCTAGTCCCGAACAAATCATCATAACTCGAAAAATAATTTGTTTAGCGATGCAATGTTTTGATGAATTATGAAAAGGAAGTATCTCTACCATCTGCAGTTGAAATGGAGTTTCTAGGTGAAAGTATCAGGGTTTCAGACACGTTTGTTCAGTGAAAAAGTGAATTAATCGATTTTCAGTCAAAGCTAGAGTGTGCACTCTACCTAGTGGCATAGAGAATAAATGGAGTGATTTTTAAAAAGTGAAAGAAAGTGTTCAAAGAGTGCAATCTGTGCGAAAGTTGACCTGAGGGTTGTTGGTGAGCCCAGGTCCGAGCACGCCGAGTTTCATGTTTGTAGCTCAAAAATTGACCGAGTTACGGCAGTTAAAAAAAAAATCCCATGCAAGTGAAGGGGACTTTTTTTCGCACAAATGCGAGTATAGCGTGCGAATGCAACAACATTTCTGTTAGCTATCAACAAGCACACTTCTCTGGAACATGCCGGACGTTTTGGTGTTTGTCCCGTGTCGATTTCTCGAAAACTGTAGGAGGAGATATGTACCGAAAATCAGGTGAAATAATAAAAATCAAAGAACAGTAGTGTGTTGCTTGCGCAACACACTAATAATAATACAAAGAACAATAGTGTGTTGCTTGCGCAACACACTAACTAGAAAGTGCAGTTCCTGCAGAAACTGCGAGTGTGTTGCGGCAGTGTAGATTATGTAGGTCGAAAATCGACTGTAGTCATTGGCCGTTTGTCAATATGCAGGCTTCTCTGTGCTTGTGTTCTCGTGTAGTTGTGAATGGAACGCCCAAGTGCTGTTCCATTTCTAAGTTCGCATCTAACCAAGTACGCTTCACATCCCCGGATGTCTTCTCGATCCGCCCATATTACTGAGGATGCATCACAGCAGACTTGTATGGTCTTGAACAGCGAAATAAGCCACAATGCATTGCCAGGTTGGTAATGGCGGATGAGAGGAATCCCAACTGGATGTCTAATTTCTAAAGTATTACTGTTATTGTGTCACAAAATGAAGTTCTAAGAGTTTTTTAGGCGAGAACATAGTTGTTTCAAATTCAACTATGCGGTCAGTTTATCAGTCAAGATACAGCTTACATAAAGAAATCATCAGACGATTTCAGAGATGTGACGTAACGTTATATTATTTATATTATATTATATTAATATTTATTATGCATTATTTTTGTTATTTGGTCAGCCTGTATTGTAAATATGAATAGTCTGATCTAAATTGAAGTTCAGAAATAAATTCCCTTGTAACATCGTACGTTTTTGGTCCTTGCTTATGTTTGGGAAGGTTTTTATTGATGTTTCAATACGATCGGTCCGTTGTTAAACTTACATTAAACTATTCAAAGATCAGTAAAAGATCGGAGCACGTGTTCCACTACTTACAGGCTTTATACAAGATCTTGTAGTATTTTATGTAGGTATAAAAAGCAAACCGTGTTGTGTCCATATCCAAATATGCTGCTGTTCCAATTGCAGAGTAGCCGAAGTGCGTCCTCCCTTCATCGGGAGAATGTACTCGCAAGTCCAACGTCGTACTCCACACTTAGGAAGTATGCAAGTCCGAACTTCGTATACTTGGTATTGAGAAACGGCCCTAGTGTCATCTTTACTGCCTTTCATATTAATATCTATATTACTGTTTGTTGCCAATTAAATATAGCAATCCAGTAATGATCAAGCCTTCACTTCTCACGTATGTCCGGGTTTTATGTACCAAACGCTCACAGAAGTGAAACACGCTGCTGCTTTGGATTTGAATGAGAGCAGCTGTGAATCTGCCACTGCGTCTCTCCTCAGCCATGTTTAATGTAAAGTGTCTGTGTCAGACCTCTCAAACAAACGGTCATAACTTGAAAAATATTTCACCAATCAATTATCTGAAAAGCTTGTGTGGGAGAGGACCCCTTGCTGATCGCTCTGACCTAAAAAAAAGTGTGGACTGATGAGAAAATGGCTGAGTTATGACAAGTTAACACATGAAAATGAAAGTGAATGAGAGCCTTATCACTATGTAGTTCCGAACAAAACGTCGTAACTCGGAAAATAATTTGTGGAACGACGAGATATTTGGAAGTGTCATGAAGGGGAAGTAGCTCTACCATTTGAAGTTTAAATGGAGTTTCTAGGTGAAAGTATATTGATTTTACACACGTTTGTTCCGCGAAAAAGTGACTGAATGTACATGTACAATGTCAGTTTCAAGCGATTTTGGACCTCTCAAACAAATGGTCATAACTCGAAAAATATGTAACCAATCAATTATCGGATCAACACACTAATAATAATACTTTCGGATTTCTATATAGGCAATCACACTAATAATACGAAGAACAATATTGTGTTGCTTGCGCAACACACAAATAACTAAAAAGTGGCTGAGGATCAAACCTTGGGCGCTAGCATCGGTGATGGCTGTTCAAACCGAACGCAATTTATAAACGGCTGTATAAACGGCGTAACAGGTCTGCGCTTGCACCGAGCATTGGTACCCGAGCGATGTGTCATGGTACTCCCGTGGCTTACGGAGCATGTCTCGAAAGCGGAAACGAAAGGACAAGGCTGATTTAAAGACAGCACAGCGTCCATTCGAAGCGCAATCACATGAAAGTGCTATTTCGTGATGAGGAGGGGTGACTTAAAGCCCACAGGGCTACCGGCGAACAAGGAAGAAGGCGGGGGGCTCCTGTATTGCCACAGCAAGCGAGCCAAAGTCGCAGAGAGACGGCGAGGCCACGGGGACGGCTTAGGGGAAATGGATAGCGGAATCTTGCCCTACATTATCAATAACTATGCCCTAGCGGTAACTTCACTCCTCTAAGCCATATAATTGCTGGTGTTCAGCTACACCTCTTTCCCTAATAAACAAAAATGCAGTATAACACAAGCATGTGAGACGGATGAGGTCTCGGGGTCATTCAAGGATACGACACCTGACAGGGCTAGAGCGTGCACTTAAATACTCTGGCCTGCCGGTGTTGCCAATTGAGCAATCAGCACCAAATGAGCGCTGGCGCATGCGCGATTGCACGAAGCATGTCCAGGCTGGAACGTGACTCAACACTGCCCTCTAGTATCAGAGGACAGGGTCTGCGCATCACATAATTATTCTCACACCTTCAAATTAATAAAATGACAGCAGTTGAAATGCTGACAAATGACCTATACAAATAAAGGGAAAATAAAAAAAATTACCTTTGCATTGGAGTCCAGTTATTCACAATCGATACATCACGTCTCATGCAGTCACAAGTGGTCTAGTTGTTTGGAGCAATTAATGTCAATACATAAAAACAGGCTAATGAACTGGTATACTCTAATAAATTAGTAAACACATCAAACAAAAGAATGCTTAAGTTTGAATAATTTTTTTACTTAGTGGCCATAATGGAGCTTAATTTGACATTAACTGGTACACTTTTCTGTTTTACTACAAAGTGTTGCCAATTCCCACTCACCCAAATACACTTATGGCTGAAAAATTGGGGTCAAAGCTGGCATACTCTACTTCCTGCAGAGATTCGGGAAGTATGGTCTCTCTCCCAAAATTCTGTCCAACATTTACACATGTACAATAGAATGTATGGTAGAGGTGGGCGGATCGATCCAAATATCGATAATATCGATACCAATGCTGGTATTGATATTGAGCAATACTCGTGTAAAAAGATCAATACTCAAGCTTTTTTTCTCTCCTGCACGCACTGACTGCTGCGCACGCAGATTTATCAAAGTCTGCTCTCTGTCTGTAAGAGTAGTGTCACACAGCACGAAGCAGCGTACCCGCCCCCCTCTCCTCTTTTGTTGTTGGACCGTCACATGGCTCAGCAGCGCCAGCCAATCAGCCATGCAGGTAGGCTCAGCCTGGCCCGCCCACTAAGCGCTCTCCTCTGTTACTTATTGTTTTTATTTTGTTTAAAGCCAGAAGTGCACTGAAGGGAAGAAATTCCTTGTTCTTTGTATTATTTTTTTACACTCTTTATTTAAGAAAAAACATAGAGAAGTGCACTGAAGGAAATCCCTGATTTTTAAAATTATTTTATTGTATTGTTCGACTTGAAAAACAGAATACGTTTGAAACTGTTTACAGTATTTGTTGTGGTGTGTTAATTTTGTTGGATTGTGGTTTGTCAGCCCTCTACCTCAGGAGATTTTGTTTTAAGTTGTGTTGAGTGATATATTTTTAAGAAAAAACAGAATTGCACTGAAAGGAAGAAAATTCCTTATTTTTTATTGTTTTTCCTAAGAATAATTCCATTTGAAAAAGAAACAAAAAAGAAAGAACTATAAAAGATGTCTAGTGAGGGGAGAATTTTTATTTTATTTTTGTATTGTAGTTTCTCCTTTTCTACCTCAAAAAAGATTTATTTTCCTAATGTTAAGGCAAACTTTGTTTTGTTACTAACAAAAATGTTGATTGTGATAATAAACTATTTTGTTGCCACGTACAATGTTTGGTGAAATTTTATCCTAAGTCTTTTGGATCCTTAAATATTAAAGAGTATCGATATTGGTATCGGCGATACTGGTCCTGCATTTACTTGGTGTCGGATCCATACCAAAATTCCCGGTATCGCCCACCTCTAATGTATGGCTGTATGGTTTGGCAGCTGCTTCGTCCACCATTGCAAGGCTTTACAGAGAGTCTTGAGAGCTGACATCATCATTGGCAATAAGCATCATTGGCAAAAAACATTTGCATAGCAACCCCGTCTCCCCATGATCCTGAATTTGATTACGCGAATATGAATGTTTGGCTAAATATATACTTATTTTAAAAATTAAATCTTTACTGATGTAATTAAGCAATTTTATACTTCAGTTACACTCATCAGCCTCTTTATTAAGTACACCTTGCTAGTACCGGGTTCGAATCTCTTTTGTCTTCACTGGAAACATTCCTTAGAGATTTTGATCAGCAGTAATACTTAGACAGGCTGTGGTGTTTAAATGATGCTCAGTTGGTATTAAGGGGTCCAAAGTGTACCAAGAAAATTTCCCCAACACCATTATACCATTATGCCTCATGCAAAATCACTTAAATCAGCTTTCTTCAACATTCTGATGCTTGGTTTGAACTTCAACAGGTTGTCTTGACCATGTCTACATGCCTAAATTCACTGGATTGCTAACATGTTATTTGCTGATTAGATATTAGTAGTTCAACGGGTGTACCAATACAGTGACTAATGTACATACAAGATTCAAGAAAATATGTTGTCCATTTTTTATCATGTCAAATTTATTGTAATTGATATTCCCAAATTATATACGCTATACAAGAACATAGGAACTTGGCTGAAGAAATGCTGCATATCGCATACAAGGAGTGGATAAAATAAAGCAATACACAGAACACTATGTTAATAATAAGTAGCTAATAAGTTTAACAGCTGCCCTATTATTTTGTATTGGAATGCTCTCACAGAACTGTAATTACCAAAAATTTTTTCCCAAATTTCAATAAAAGTTAATTATTGTTTAAATGTTTCTTGTAATTGGGGAGTCTATGGAAAGCAATGGACTCTCTCCTGACTTTGATCTAGAGTGTTTAGCTCTAGTATGTTTAAACAGTTGCCTCGCCATCACAGTACTACATCAATCATATCAATCATGGCTTTTAATTAATGCAATTTTATTATACTAAGACAAAATAATTATACGAACATAAAAAATAATTAAAAGGTGCTGTGTCCTCACCTGAAATGGGAACAATCGTTCAGGTGGAGCATTGTCTTCTGGAATCACAGTCTCAACACACTTAATCTTGTCAACATCCACAGACCCCTTTAACCCTTTCTTTTTCTGTAATAAAAAGAGTTATTACAGTTTGAATTTAATAAAATAGATAAATTCAGTAAAATATAAATTACTGGATAGAAAAGGTTTTGCTTACCCCTTTTTCAAAATCATAGTCGTAGTATGCAATCTTATCTTGTGTGAGCACAAACAACCTTTCTTTAAAGTTTAAGGGCGAAGTTTTCTTCTTTTGCTGGGAGCGTTTTATGAAAACTTCTTCCATTATATTATTTGACATTTTTCAGTCAGATGTGTTCTTACCTTTAAAAAACAAATGTTGTTATGATGGGTTATGCAGAGTATCCTTGACATCTTGTTGAAAATATTAATCACATCTTATATGCCCTTACATAGTTGTCAAACTCTACAATGTGGCTTCTTTTTAAGTAATTTTGCACATGATGAGGACATGTTTCACTTACAACAATGCTTGAAGTTTTGTGAACCCTTTACAATTTTCTATAGTTTTAAATAAATATGATCTAATGACTATTAGGAATCACATTAACAATGTTTCGAATGAATTAGCCTTGTAAAACAGCATTATTCCTTCAGAAATTACTAATATTCTTTCCTACATACAGTGGTACTTGAAAGTTTGTGAACCCTTTACAATTTTCTATATTCCTGTATAAATATGACCTAAAACATCATCAGATTTTCACAAGTCCTAAAAGTAGATAAAAAGAACCCAGTTAAACAAATGACACAAAAATATTATACTTGGTCATTTATTTATTGAGAAAAATGATCCAATATTACATATTAGTGAGTGGCAAAAATATGCTTTCCACCTTTGCTTTCAGTATCTGGTGTGATCCCCCCTGTGCAGCAATAACTGCAATGAATTTTTTCCTATAACTGTTGATCAGTTCTGCACACTGGCTTGAAGGAATTTTAGCCCATTCCTATGAACAGAACAGCTTCAACTCTGGAATGTTAGTGGGTTTTCTCATATTAACTGCTTGTTTCAGGTCCTTCCACAACATTTCGATTTGATTAAGGTCAGGACTTTGACTTGGCCATTCCAAAACATGAGCTTTATTTTTCTTTAATCATTCTTTGGTAGGGTTGTTGTGTTGCTGTATGACCCACCTTCTCTTGAGATTCAGCTCATGGAGAGATGTTCTGTCATTTTCCTTATGAATTCTCTGTTTTAATTCAGAATTCATTGTTGCATCAATCCTGGCCCAGATGCAGCAAAATGATACTATGGCCACCATGTTTCACAGATGGGGTAAGGTTCTTATGCTAGAATGCAGTGATTTCCTTTCTCCAAACATAAGGCTTTTCTTTTAAAACAAAAAGTTTTATTTTTGTCTCACCCATCCACAAAACATTCTTCCAATAGCCTTCTGGCTTGTCCATGTGATTATTAGCTGCAGACTTGCAACAATGTTCTTTTTGGAGAGCAGTGGCTTTCTCCTTGCAACCCTGACATGCACACTATTGTTGTTCAGTGTTATTCTGATGGTGGACCCATGAACATTAACATCAGCCAATGTCAGAGAGGCCTTCTGTTGCTTAGAAGTTACCCTGGGGTCCTTTGTGACCTCGCCAACTATTACACGCCTTGCTCTTGAAGTGATCTTTGTTGGTCGACCACTCCTGGGGAGGGTAACAGTAGTCTTGACTTTCCTGCCATTTGTACTCAATCTGCCTGACTGTGGATTGGTGGAGTCCAAACTCTTTAGAGATGGTTTTGTAACCTTTTCCAGCCTTATATGCTGCTGCGCTTGGTGGGCACCAGCAAGCTGAGTGAGCACTGGTCTTCCGTGAGTTGTGTAATGGCTCATGTTACTTCGTCCAGCTGAGCTTGAAGCTCTGACAACTGGTTACTGAGCATCAGAACTGGATTGGAATGAGTTGTGTAATGGCTCATGTTACTTCGTCCAGCTGAGCTTGAAGCTCTGACAAATGGTTACTGAGCATCAGAACTGGATTGGAGTCTGATCAAGGACCCACTGCTTCCAAGCATGGCTAAGTCTTCTGTGACGCCGGGTTAGGGAGGCACACAGGGAGTGTATCAGACCAAAAGGTGGCATATATTAGGAAAAAACTGGCAAACTAAATTAACACAACGAACCACGGACAAACAGATGAGATGAGGGAATTCCAGAGGCAAGTAGGGAGAGACAAGAGACGAAATCAAGGATATAGAGGAAACGAAACTAGGTACTTGAAGCGGGATAGAAACAAGATACGAGAAGCGATCAGTATTGGCTTAGATTTCTACCTTTTTATGTGATAGTTCATCACAGATGCCTCTAAGCCCAGAGAAGTCAACACTGCCTCTAAACTTGGTTGACTACTATAAGGCTTCCCTTTTGCACAGTAAAGTTTAAAGTGGCATTTGTGAATGTAATTCCGTGGTGTAGTTCTTGACAAAGGTTTACTAAAGAAATTCCTTACCCATGTGGTTATATTAAATATTGATGAATGACAGATGTTGGTGCAGTGCCATCTGAGGGTTTAGAGATGATGAGTCCATTTGAAATCACATAATTATTTAGCTTTTTTGTTGTTTGTTGTTTTTTGTTGTTGTTTTTTTTTAACTTCAGTGCTAGCCATAAATTCTCCAACGTTTTTGGAAAGTAAATCCCATAAATCCCAACTTTTTTGGAAAGTGTTGCAGGCTTGGAATGCGGGAATGGATATGTATTAATACATAATGTTTTGCAATTTCAGTTTTCCATACTGCCTTAACTATAAAGCACAGCAGTAAAATATTTTATTCATTCTCATTGTGTAATAATTTTAGCTGTGGTGTTGCTCTGAAATTCCAGAGCCATGGTTAGAGAGTATGAACCTTACCATATAAAATCTTCAGCATGGACAGTACTATGCAAATTTCTTAGGCATTCTATATTTTTTAGTTTTAATTCTACTTATTCTTTATTTAACTTTTAGTGGTAACTGCACTTTGTAGATCTATAATTACAGACTGTAGTCCATCTGTTTCTCTACATACTTTGTCAATCCAATTTACTCTATTCTCTAATGTTCAGGACCACCACAGATCAGGTACTATTTGGGTGGTGAATATATATCTCCACTCAGGTCAATGGCAATTTAGAGTAAACAATTAACTTAACATGCATGTCTTTGGACTGTGGGAGGAAACTGGAGTACCCTGAGTAAACCTATGCAGACACGGGGAGGACATGCAGACTCCAGACAGAAAGGACCCAGGCCACTCCACCCTGAAACTGAGCCCAGAACCTTCTTGCTGTGAGGCGGCAGTGCTACCCACCGAGCCACCATGCTGCCCTGTTAGTGTGTTGCACTGATATGAGTGGCTCAAGGACTGCAGTGTTGCTTGAGTTTAAACCACCTCAGTGTCATTGATGGACTGAAAATTGTCCAAAAACGTCCAGCCACCAGCATCCTGTGAACCCTTATGAAGGATTAGAAGATGACTAACACAAATTCTACAGCAACAGATGAGTTACTGTATCTGACTTTACATCTACAAAGTGCAGCAATAAGGTGAATGTCTCTTTTAAAGTGGACAGTAAGTGAATAGTATTTTAAAAATCCAGCAGCACTGCTGTATCTGATCCAATAGTAGTCCGCTCAACACACACTAAAAATCAGAAAATCAGATTTTGTCAGTAGTCGATGAACAAGTACACATGTTACTTGAGTAATCAGATAATGGGAAACCTCCAGGTTTACATGACTCAGGTAATAATCAGATTTTTACTATATATATATATATATATATATATATATATATATATATATATATATATATATATATATATATATATATATATATATACACATACATACATACATAAATAAATAAATGTATATTTCTAGGTTGAGAGGTGAAGTGTACTTTTTTATAGCATACCATGACATGATTCTCATTAGTTACATTACTCACTCTTTTACTTATAATATGTGATAAGTAGTCTTTTGCCACCACTGTTTGACAGACACACAGAAAGAGAACTGTTTATTTTAAACACCATCTCAGCATTTCCTGGTTTCTACTGTTTCCTGTTTTAACCACTACTGCCAACTCTTTTAGCAACTCTCAACCATTCACTTTTCAGTGTTAATGATTTCTAAAACAAATGGTGGGCTTTCCAGCATTTGTTTAATCTTTTATGTCAATAAAGTTTAATTAATTAGTACACGGTACAACTACTGTATAAATGCATCATACATAAGATTTTGCTGCAATAAATGCTGAACTTGAAGTAGAGAGTGTGTTACACATTTAAGAATGACACTGCGGCCGATCCTTGGTGTAACATATTAAATTTTATTTCTGTAGAAACATTAAGATGAAAAATCGTCAGGACTGGGCGTCTGTGCTGTTTATGTAACTTTTTCAAATTACAGTAATGTAATCATGTACTGCTGTATCATATAAACATTCATTTTAAATCAAACAAACATCTTGCACGAACTTCTTTTCTTTTAAACTCTCCATTAACTCTAAAACTGTTACCTTTTTAACTTCTCTTATATACATCTTAGACCATCAATATTTATTATCGTCTTTCACAATAAACAAAACATTTATGCACTGCAATACAAAGATAATGTCCTCCATTTTGAATTGTAATAGCCACACCCATGTTATATACATCCTCGGCATTACGCGGCGAATCGGGCTACCATCCATTACCACGTGCTTACTCGTCTCCACTTAAAGCTATGCTCAAATTCATCACCCGTAACTGTCAACCATAGTCTAAGGCGTTTACCTTTATTATTTTTCATATTATGTTCCGGTTATAGTTTCATTTTACCTGTAGAAACACTAAGATGAAAAATCGTCAGGACTGGGCGTCTGTGCTGTTTATGTAACTTTTTCTTTGTGTAGCCCAACGTCTCACTCTATTAGTGACAGGCGTTGGTAATTAACACCTTACGCGCACAGCACCCTCTACTGACCTGGTACTTCAATGTACCTGTGAAACCAAACCAGACCATCTAGAAAACAATTAAATGGGCAAGAGGTTTTAAACTCTAGTCTTTTTAACTTCAATGTCTCTGAAAACACTTTTTGCTGTTTCTGAAAACACACAATGCCACATGTTCATTAATATGGTATGATCAGTAACAACCTGTGGTTTAGAGTTATTACTGTATTCTGTTCTTACTTGGCCATGACTAACTAGCTAAATCATGAAACACATCATGGAGCAAGAGAAATTTGCAAAAATACAGCTTTTTTAATTTACTGATCTTGTAAAGAAAATTCATTTGGTAATGAACGTTATCAGGCAAATAATATTTATTATATTAGAGTCCATTGTTAATATAGAATGAATTTGTTGCATACATGAACGTAAGTAGTCCAGTTTGTTTATGCAGTTTGTTTATCCAAAACAAAGGATTTTATTGAAACAGTTTTATTATTATTTATTGCAATAGATTTATTAATTTTATCATCACCATAACGGTGCCGCAGCAGTTAGCTGGCCTCAGAGCTTCAGTGTCCACAGTTTGATCCCCACTTCGTATGGCGCCTGTGTGGAGTTTGCATTTCAAAGTCAAATTTATTTTTACAACACTTTAAACAATGTACAATTGACTTATAGAAACTTTAGAAACATCTGGGGTTACAGCTCCAAATGGGCAACAGTGGCAAGGAAAGTGAGGAACTATAAAGAGGTCTACCTAAGAAATCAAAATGTTACAACCCTAAATCAGAAAAAGCTAGGACAGTATGGAAAATACCAATGCAAAAAACAATAAAATAAAATACCCACAGTGTTTCTGTCTTAAGTTCATAATGTCTGTGATTAAATAAGTCAAAGTAACTATAAGACAAACTGTGTTTACTATTTGCATTTTCTGTACCGTCCCAACTTGATTTGGGGTTGTATTAATGTGGTTATTATTATCCATGCACAATTAAGACATTCAACTTATTATTAAGGTTTTAAAGAAATAAAATAAATTACATGTTTTGTTTCTGCCAGCAATGTCCCTCACTGGTTGAGTACACGAAATGTTCAGAAACAAAAATTGTTGTAATGAATGTAATTGTTTTCTTTGCCAATGTTTTGATGAGAAAATGGACAGTAATTTAACAAATTCAATAACTATATATCTGCCCTAATATTACACTACATTCAGTAAATGATGAGATTTTCTGTTATTTATTAACTTAGAATTTCATTGCAATTGCTCCAAATAAATGACTACCCCAGTCATGTTTAAAGGCTGTTTTTTGTAAATTACTACTACTCTTACTATATGTGTTAGAAATGACTGAGTTGGGATTGTGACAACTACAATTTGATTAAATAACTATTAATTATGAATTAATAATTACTAATATTAATGATAATAATTGGCATTGTTATTATTATTATTATTATTTTGTTGTTGTTGTTGTTATTATTGTTGTTGTTATTATTATAATTATTATTATTAATAATAATAATAATGACAATGCCAATTATTATCAATATTAGTAGTAATTATTAGTATTATTATCATTATTATTATAATACTTTAAAGGACTTCCATATCAATCTTAGTATCTGTATGCTTAAATGTACCTACCAGCACCCACACATGCATTTACATCATTGTATTTCATGCAAAGTTCTTACTGGCAATACAGGTACGGTTACTGTATTTTATGGAAGTAATGTACAAGAGGTTTAGAGGAAGTGTCTTACCGTTGCAGCATGAACAGCTTCATTGTGTGGACTTGAGATGAATGAAACATGCTGATTCATGATGAGTACATATGGTAGAATCTAATACAAAGGATGCATTCAGCTTGCGTTGCATTTCATGTTCAGTGTAAATGTAGCACTAAATACCTTAAGGTCTGTGTCTAAAGTTATAAATAAAGCAAACAATGGAAGTCCCCAGGGCACTCAACAATGTCCCTAATCCATGGCAGCTAGCTGATTTATAACATTATTATCTACGTCACTAGTTTTCACATTAATGTGCGTGTAGGAAGCAGCCAGTGTACATCCTATTAGGTATAATGGGGCAAATAAGTATTTAGTCAGCCACTGATTGTGCAAGTTCTCTAACTTAGAAAGATGAGAGAGGTCTGTAATTTTCATAATAATTCAAACTTCAACTATGAGAGACAAAATTGGATATAAAAAATCCAAGAAATCACATTGTAGGATTTTTAAAGAATTTAATTGTAAATTGTGGTGGAAAATAAGCATTTGGTCAATAAAAGTTCAACTTAATACTTTGTAACCTTATAACCTTTGTTGGCAATGACAGAGGTCAAACGTTTCCTGTAAGTCTTCACCAGGTTTGCACACACTGGAGCTGGTATTTTGGCCCATTCCTCCATGCAGATCTCCTCTAGAGCAGTGATATTTGGGGGCTATCGCTGGGCAACACGGAACTTTCAACTCCCTCCACAACTTTTCTATGGGGTTGAAGTCTGGAGACTGGCTAGGCCATTCCAGGACCTTGAAATGCTTGTTACGGAGCCACTCCTTCGCTGCCTGAGCGGTGTATCGGGGATCATTGTCATGCTGGAAGACCCAGCCATGTTCCATCTTCGATGCTCTCACTGATGGAAGGAGGTCTCACGATACATGATACATTCATTCTTCCCTTAACACGGATCAGTCGTCCTGCCCCCTTTGCAGAAAAACAGCCCCAAACCATGATGTTTCCACCCCATGCTTCACAGTAGGTATGGTGTTCTTGGGATGCAAATCAGCATTCTTCTTCCTCCACACATGACGAGTTTTTAGCAAAATGTTCTATTTTGGTTTCATCTGGCCACATGATATTCTCCCAATTCTCTTCTGGATCATCCATATGCTCTCTGGCAAACTTCAGATGGGTCTGGACATGTACTGGCTTAAGCAGGGGGCACTCGCCTGGCACTGCAGGATCTGAGTCCCTCTCAGCATAGTGTGTTACTGATGGTAGCCTTTGTTATTTTTGTCCCAGCTCTTTGCAGGTCATTCATCAGGTCCCTCTGTGTATTTCTGTGGGACTGTGGTAGCCTAGCGGTTAAGGTCAAATCCCACCTCTGCCAAACTGCCACTGTTGGGTCCTTGAGCAAGACCCTTAACCCACAACTGCTTGGATTGTAAAATTGTATCAATTGTAAGTCGCTCTGGATAAGGGCGTCTGCTAAATGCTGTGAATG
This sequence comes from Ancistrus triradiatus, assembly GCA_025084515.1. Classification (NCBI taxonomy): domain Eukaryota; kingdom Metazoa; phylum Chordata; class Actinopteri; order Siluriformes; family Loricariidae; genus Ancistrus; species Ancistrus triradiatus. Next base: position 97,023 of record JAJAGP010000297.1, read on the forward strand.
TAAATGTAATGTAAATGTATTTCTGGGATTTTTCCTCACCGTCCTCATGATCATTTTGACCCCACAGGATGAGATTTTGCGTGGGGCCCCAGATCTATGGAGATTATCAATGGTCTTGTATGTCTTCGATTTTCTTACAATTGCTCCCACAGTTGATTTATTCACACCAACCTGCTTGCCTATTGTAGAGTCACTCTTCCCAGCCTGGGTGCAGGTTTTTGCTTGTTTGTTGGTGACCAAATACTTCTTGTCCACCATGATTTACAATTAAGTTCTTTAAAAGTCCTACAATGTCATTTCCTGGATTTTTTTTTTACATTTTGTCTCTCATAGTTGAAGTGTACCTATGATGAAAATTGCAGACCTCTCTCATCTTTCTAAATAGGAGAACTTGCATAATCAGTGGCTGACTAAATACCTTTTGGCCCCACTGTAGAATGGCTTGTAACCATTACTTTTGGCCATGTGCTGTATTGTGTCTTCATACTTTTGGCCTCATGCTGGGGCATCTCCGGATACTTTTGGCCATGTGCAGGGGTGTGTCCCAAAACTTTTGGCCATGTGCAGAGACGTGTCCCAATACTTTTTTTTACAAACAGCTCACTTGAGTCTCACAGACACTGAGTGCTCTGTGATAACACCACATGTGTAGCATGAGACCCCGGCAGCATTAGCTATAGCAGCATAGCTACAAAGAGGAGAACTGGTAGGTAACACAGCCAAGAGGTATCACATGAGACATCGGCAACCCCACGGGAGGCAGAAGGCAGTAACCCAACGTCTCCGATCACTATAAGACTCTTTGACTATGAACCCCCAGCTCTGCCCTTAGTCTAAGGCAAGGATGCACGAGTCAAGATCACGAGGACCGAAGCCCAGTTCAGCCAGACCGCCCACTCACCACTCCCGGCTAACGGACAAGGCAGACAGGCCGACATGACTCCAGACTCCGGCCCCAGTGACCCAAGCCATGCATCCTGGTCTAAATCTAGTCAAAAGCCTGCGTAAATAAGTATGTCTTTAGCCTAGACTTAAAACTTTGGAGAGTGTCTGAGTCTCGAACGAAAGTGGGAAATTTATTCCATAGTTGGGGGGCCATGTATGAGAAAGCCTTTCCCCCTGCTGTGACTTTTTTAATTCTAGGAACTAAAAGAAGTCTTGTACCCTGCGAACGAAGTAGACGAGCTGGATTGTAAAACTCTAAGAGTTGACTCAGATGATGTGGGGCCACATTAGTGATATGAGTAATATGATCAAATTTTCTAGTTCAAGTTAGCACTCGGGCAGCTGCATTCTGAACTAACTGAAGTTTGTTTATAGATTTACTAGAGCATCCAGTAAGTAAGGCGTTACAGTAATCCAACCTGAGGTTATAAATGCATGAACAAGTTTCTCTGCATCATTAAAAGAGAGAATATTTCTAAGTTTAGCGATATTACGTAATTGAAAGAAAGCAATTCGAATGATGCTGCTAATGTGCGCATCAAAAGGAGAGATCTGAATCAAATGTGACCCCTAAGTTTTTTTTTTTTTTACAGGCGGACTGGGCAATACTGGACAGCCATCTAGATTTAGGATAGATGTAACCAACCTGTCTTCTCACAGCCTTGGGTCCCACTAATAGAACCTCAGTTTTTAACTGAGTTAAGTAAAGAGAAATTAAATAACATCCAAATCTTTTATTTCCTTGTCACAGTCCTTAATTTTGTTGATTGTAAGGCTGTCATTATGATATGTACAGCTGTGTATCATCTGCATAGCAGTGGAAACTAATGCCATGTTTATGAATAACTGAGCCTAGTGGCAGCATGTACAGAGAGAATAAAAGCGAGCCAAGCACTGACCCCTGAGGCACGCCATACTTCACTTTTGAGAGCTTAGACCTTAGATTATTTATATGAACAAACTGGTACCGGTCGGTTAAGTAGGATTTAAACCAAGAAAGTGCTAATCCCTTAATACCTACAGTATTTTCTAGTCTGTTTAGTAAAATGGCAAGTTCTATAGTGTCAAATGCTGCACTTAAATCTCACAGAACAAGAAAAGAAACACATCCCTTATCTGAGGACATTAGCAAGTCATTTAGCACCCTAATTAATGCGGTTTCAGTACTATGATGGGGCCTGAAGCCAGACTGAAATGGTTCATAAATTTCATTCTTTTGGAGGTAACTGCAGAGCTGCTGATGGACGGCTTTTTCTAAGATTTTGGACAGAAAGGGTAGATTTCAAATTGGTCTTTAATTAGATATCACACAAGGGTCAAGATTGGCTTTTTTAATCAGTGGTTTGATAACGGCAGACTTAAAGGATTTGGGCACATAACCAAAGGTAAGGGATGAATTTAAAATAACTAACACTGGCTCTATAATACTAGGTATTACTTGTTTGAGTTAAACGTGTAGGAATTGGATCTAATAAACATGTTGATGACTTAGACGAGCTGATCAGTGCGGATAGTTCAGTATTAGTAATTGGGGTAAAAGATTCTAATCTTGATTTACAGCTCATTAAACAGATGTCTTCACTAGTGCTGCATCTGGAAGGTTGCTGAATAGTTTGGTGATGTGATGAGCATGAGTTTGATGCCTAATGTTTTCTATCTTATCATTAAAGAAAGTCATGAAATCATTACTGTTAAAATTACACAGAACGGGAGAATCACTTTCTGTAGTGTTTTTTGTTAATTTGGAGACTGTTGTAGCGTGGATCGCTGTATCTCCCCTCTCTTTACCTTCTTCCCCCAAGTCATAAACTTTACAACATCTTGGAATGCAAGAAGGCCCTACATCTGGACAGGAATCTTAACCCCCCACCGTTTGACTCCAACAGTTAAACTCTTTCCCAAACCGACATACAACCTTCGACATCTCCAATCATAAACTAGTCCATGTGCTAATCTTAAGTTTTTCAACGGTCCAGGCCACCAAGTTTTTTCTCAATTTCCCTTTTTAAAACTGATTGTGCAGCAGAGATAACGGTTTACTTCACAGTGAACCTTTCATCACAGCTCTCTTGCAAACCTTATCACCCAAGCCTGGCGCCAGAAAGACACCCCTGGATTTATGACACAAAGAACTCAGCTTTTGTTCTAAAGAGACAAACTTTAATAATTGTATTAAACTCCTGATGGGAACAGTTTTATCTTTCATCGAAACCTTTTAATTACATAACAAATAATATTTGGATCCTGAGAAGTCCAAACATGCTATATACATTTAAATTGATTCATACAAAGAGTGGATCAAGGATATTCTTTTATATCCACACATATAATTATACATATTATACATATGTATGTTAATGAATTTATGTATCTTCATATCTACTTGATTAATGTTTTAGTATAATTATCTTATTTTTTTGTTTTGATATTTAGTGATCCCGTTTAGTATGATATATAGAAATAACAGCTTTTGCCTATGTGTTTTGATCGATCGGGTTTTAATAATTTGTGCAACAAACATGAAGTTATTTACAATGTACCGTTTCCTACAGCTTGTATTAATCATAGTATTGTTTAGTTAAAAGTATAGTAAATGCCTGTGCTGTAGTTTAGAATGCTTTAACGATGTTCTAGGTTACCAATTCAAGGTGCTTTTGATCATCTGAACCTTACAACGAAGTCTGCATCTAAACTTGTAACTTTGAGGATTTTTGGTTATTGTGTGATACTTTTAAATCTCTTTTAGATACGTAGGAATATTATTTAATCCAAGTTAGACGTCTGTGGCTTATGGTGAAATAAGGCAACCGCGATAGGAGAGCTTTACTGAGGAGTCAGCTTCTCATTGGCTAAGTAAGGGCAACTCCTTATGTCCCGCCTCCAGCCGCCCCCTGAGCTGGAACATTTAAAAAGCAAACGGGGACGACCAGGAAGCTAAGCTAGCTTCAAATTCGTGTGTAGTCTCTTGTGTCTTTATGTGTGTACTTTTAATCTTTTAGATATGTAGGAATATTATTTAATCCAAGTTAAACGTCTAGCTCATATGGTGAAATAATAGACTTAACCATGATAGGAGGGCTTTACTGAGGAGTCAGCTTCTCATTGGCTAAGTAAGGGCAACTCCTTATGTCCCGCCTCCAGCCGCCCCCCGAGCCGGAACATTCAAAAGCAACGCGGGACGACCGCGTGGTGACCTAGCTTCAAGTTTCGTGGGTCAAGTATTGTGTCTTTATGTTCTTTAAAGTCTTTCTTTTGTCTTTTATAGTTTTTCCTTTTTGTAACGTTTTTGATTATTCATTTTACTCAAGTTTTCGCGTTTACTTTAAAGTTTCCTGTATACAGCAGTCTTAAGTAGTTCAGTATCGCTGAACTAGAAGATAGTTAAAAGACCAACCAGACTCTAAGCTCGACCATTTTTGTTTCATACAAGTTTTTCAAGTTTTTGTTGAAGCTCGTGGTCTTAGAAACGCGCCAATTCCACCTTTATCTGTGGCCAAGATAAATCCTGAGTTGTACGCATGCGAGACGCCGAGTACGCGTGAAGCCCTCAGCCTAAATCGGGAAGGACGCCATTTTAAGTCACCAAGTCAACGTGGTCAAACCATCGGCAAGAACCCAAAGAGCTAAGCCGCTGAAGATGCCTGGTCGGAGTTACGGTGTGCCAGATGGACGCTAAAGCTCCCCAATATCGTGCCTTTGGATGGCTGGGCCAGGGTGGAATGCCCCGAACCTCTCGAGTGACCTTCCAGACGAGTACCATTTATGGCTTTTCTGGGTTCCCTGATGCTCGGGTCTTAATTTGTTAATCTTTAAACCATGCTTCAACATAGACTTATTCACGCCTAAGTAATTTTTACCACACTATCTACATTCAACGTAATTAAGGTTACCAGTAACATCTCAACGTTAGTAATTATTGCGCGACCGATAAGTTACATAGAGTCATCTTGTTTTTTTTAATTTTATTACTGTAATGTGTACGCTTGCCATTATTCCCTGTTCTCCATACTGTGATATATACATGTTCATCGTCATTTTATGATTTTAACTCTGTGATACACTCGTTATTACATTAGATAATCTGTCGGTATTGCCTTGGTTGTAGTTAATAAACTTGTTTATAAACCTTTTGAATTTGCCGCCTGGTTTGAGAGTTCATTCATTCAAAGATCGAGAAAACTACTTGGAATTCACTATTCAGAACTAGACTGATCAAGTGTTGTTGTTTCTTTTTCCTGGTTTCCAGATCGGCCAGTGAATTATTTATATTTTATAATCGATTTGGTGGTGCCCCGTATTTAATTAATTAATATATAATTTAATTAATAAAGTTTAATTAAAAATTAATCCAATTAAAGTGTAGTCTTAGTTTGCTACACTGTATTAAAGAGAAATCTAGGATTATTCTTATTTTTCTCTATGATTGAGGAGAAGTATCCAGCTTTAGCTTTAGGAAGGTCATGCTTATACTCTGTCGTGCTGTCCCCTCCAAGCAATCTTAAACACCTCCAATTTACTATGTCTCCACTTGCGCTCTAGATGCCGTGTTCTTTGCTTTAAGGTACGGGTGTGGTCATTATACCATGGTGCTAGCCTTTCATCCCTAATGCGTTTGACCCTAGCAGAAGCAAACGTGTCCAGGGTTGAGTGAAGCACACATTCTAATTGCTCATTTACACACTCAAGATGATTGATCTCCGTAGGTGTTTAAATTTCAAGTCTGGTAGGTTTTTAATAAACGCAGCTGGAGTAGCAGATGTGATAGTGCGCTTGGTGTGATAACGAGGCAGAAGGATTTTATTTATTAGAGATAGCTCAAATACTAAAAGATAGTGATCTGAAATCGAATCACTTTGCGGGAAAACATCAAGGTTATCTATATTGATACCAAATGTTAATATTAGATCTAAAATATGATTACAGCAGTGGGTTGGTCCCATCACATTCTGAGTGATACCCATGGATTCTAAGATGGACTTGAAAGCAATTTTAAGTGGATCCTGCTCATTGTCGAAGTGAATATTGACATCACCTACAATTAAAGCCTTATCTGTTGACAGTAGTAAGCAGGAAAGAAAGTTAGCAAATTCCTGAAGAAATTCTGAATAGGGACCAGGAGGGTGGGAAATTGATGTTTTTTTGTTTTGTTTTGTTTTGTTTTTCTCATTCCTGCTCTCATGGAAGGTGGACACACTGTTCCTCGCTCCCTTATCTCTCCTGCTTGGCTTCTTTGTATCCGTCTCGTCTACTCTACTCTACTCCATAGCACTTCTCCTCAAAGAACAAATTATGGAATTGGTTAAATGGTCTCTGAATGCTATTGACACCATCTTCTCATTAAGAAGTTCAGGTTCGGAAAGCAGATGGCAGGATACGCGATGGACTCATGGGGGAAGTGGGGAGTCGTGTGCCTGGATATCAAGGATGTTTATTTATTCGGAACTTTGATTGTGGGGTTTCTGCTGATTGGATTCGGTGTTACCCTGCTGTATCGGGAAATTAAAAGAGTTGGGTCAGTTGTCAAAGGTCCCCAGAAACTGCCCAATTTGATTGAAATGTTGGGCAGAGCCATTGGAACTCAGACTGCGCATATTAATCGCACTATGGAATCCATCACGGAGAAACTAACGGCTTTGCGAAATGAGGTAAATATACATTGATTCTGAGTGTTAAAATTTTAGAGTTCAGTCAAAACAAAGTCATTTCTGCTCTTAGCTTCCCTGTTATCAGCAATGGCCTCACTGATAAGAAATTCCTCCAGAAGATCTGCTGCTACGTACCTACCCCGCATCCACTGACTGTTTTCATTCTGGGCAGTAAGCGCTGTATACTGCGATGTTATCACGAACTTTGTACAGAGTTTTTTCTTGCTGCGAGAATGAGGACTGACAGAACTTTTTCCCAACCCAAATCAAACGCCTTCCACTCTAAGCTTAATCCCACCAAGACGACGGGACGGATCTGCAGGGCGCGCCGATCGGCTGCGAACACGGATGGCTGCTTGTCGTAGTTTGGTTACTTTTCCCGATCCCCACATCCCTAACCTGTGGCTAGTTGTGTGTCTATGTTATGTTTATGCGCTTGTGTGCTGGAAGGAGTTCTCCTTCTTTCCCAATGTGTTCATTATTTCCTGTTTCTTCTAAAAATGCATTTCGTTGCCTTGTACTTGTACATGTGTAATGACAGTAAATTGAATCTAATCTAATCTAAATAGTGATAAGCTGAAAAGAGTGTGGTTTTGACTTCCATAACGATGGATCAGTCACATTAAGAATCAGTATTTCAAAAGAATTAACCTTGTAATGAGATTTAGTTATAACACCTAGCTCTTTGTCAAAAATTGTGGCTATGCCTCCCCCCGACCATTAGGACGAGGGCGATTATCATGACTGTATCCAGGAGGTGAGGCTTCATGTAAGGCTAAATATTCATCAGGTCTAATCCAAGTTTCAGTGAGACAGAGAGCGTGTAAGCATTTATCAGTGATTATTTCATTTACAATCACTGCTTTGTTTGTAAGTAATCTAATGTTAAGTAATCCTAGTTTTAGTCTAAGGTTGTTATTTCTTTGGGAGCTATTTGTGTTTATACTAATGAGGTTATTAAAACAGACTTTGAGAGCATTTACGTTTAAGGCAGATGCGGGTAACAGATACAGTTTCAATAATTTGGGTTCTGGGTGACGGTGCATGGCTACCAGCAGACAGTTGGTTAAGCCGGTCTGTCTGCTGCCTGACCCCTGCTCTGGATAGTCAGCCCCAACCAATTGGGCCATAAAACTATGGGCAATGTTGCAGGAAATGAGAGCAGTACCCTCCCGAGTAGGATGGTATCCTAAAAGGCCATGCTTACCCTCAAAGGCTGTCCAGTTGTCTATATAGCCCACGTTGTTTTCAGAGCACCACTTGGACAGCCAGCAGTTCAGTGACCATAACCTGCTGTAGGATTGGTCACCTCGCCACATTGGGATGGGGCCAGAGCACACTACTGCATCGGACATCGCCTTCGCCACTCTAACCACCTCTACAAAATTAGCCTTAGTAACCTATGACTGATGAAGGCGTATATCATTAGCCCCTACATGAATAACTATCCAAGAGAATCTGCGGCTCTCGTGTTCACTAAGACTTGTTACAATGTCCGGAACTCTGGCTCCGGGGATACAGGTAACTCTAGCTGCTGGTGTCCCTAAAGGGGTAGCTAGTTTTAAGTGTCGTAAAATAGAGTCACCTATGACCAGAACTCTTTCAACAGGCTGCTCAGTGGGTGCATCACTGAGGAGGGTAAACCTGTTGGACACGTGAACAGGTAAAGAGTGGTGCTCTCATGGGCTAGCCTTACGACTACGTCGCCGAACCGAAAAAAAAACAAACAAACAAAAAAAACCCCATCATGGTTTGGGCCTGTTTTGCTGCATCTGGGCCAAGACAGCTTGCCACAATTGATGCAACAATGAATTCTGAATGATATCAGGAAATTCTAAAGGAAAATGTCAGGACTCTTCATGAACTGAATCTCAAGAGAAGGTGGGTCATGCAGCAAGACAATGGGTCATGCAGCACATAAGTCATTCTAAAAAAAAACGGGTAAATTTGAATAAACAATATGTTAGTAGAAAAGTAAAATGGAATGATGTTAATGTTTTAGAATAGCCAAGCCAAAGTCCTGACCTTAATCCAATTGAAATGTTGAGGAAAGAGCTGAAGCAAGCAGTTAATGTGAGAAAACCCACCACCTTTCCAGAGTTGAAGCTGTTCTGTACAAACAATTGGGCTAAAATTTCTCCAAGCCAGTGTGCAGGACTGATCAACAGTTACAGGAAACAGTTAGTCACAAACTTTCAAGCATCACTGTATACCTGCATTAAGCATTAGTTCCCAGGGTCAAAGCACAAAACAGTCCAATGAGGCACTCTAAGTGAGTGTGGGACCATTCCTGAGACACAAGCCACACTATGGGTAGTTTGTGTACATGCAACATTTATAATTGTGGTCTCTGCTATTTTTAATCAGTCAGTATGTAGATACAGTGGTGCTTGAAAGTTTGTGAACCCTTTAGAATTTTCTATATTTCTGCATAAATATGACCTAAAACATCATCAGATTTTCACACAAGTCCTAAAAGTAGATAGAGAACCCAGTTCAACAAATGAGACAAGAACATTATTCTTGGTCATTTATTTATTGAGGAAATAATCCCATATTACATATTAGTAAGCAAGTATGTGAACTTTTGCTTTCAGTATCTGGTGTGACCCCCTGTGCAGCAATAACTGCAACTAAACATCAGTCCTGCACACCGGCTTGGAGGAATTTTAGCCCACTCCTCCGTACAGAACAGCTTCAGCTCTGGGATGTTGGTAGGTTTCCTCACATTAACTGCTCGCTTCAGGTCCTTCCGCAACATTTTGATTGGATTAAGGTCAGGACTTTGACTTGGCCATTCCAAAACATTATAATAATAATAATAATAATAATAATAATAATACGTTTAATTTATATAGCGCCTTTCACAGTACCCAAGGACGCTTAGTTGGAGAAGACAGCATGAAAGTTTTCAGAAGTGATTTAAATTGTGGAAGGGTAGATGCAGACCGAACAGATGCCGGAAGAGAATTCCAAAGGGTGGGAGCTGTCACAGCAAAGGATCTTCCCACCCATGGTGGAAAGGTTAAATCTAGGGACAGAGAGTAGGTTGGAGCCGGTGGAATGCAGCGACCGGGACTGATGGACTAATGTGCGGAGATACAGTGGAGCAAGACTATGGAGGGATTTAAATGTCAGAATTAGAATTTTGTATTGGATGCGTTTGTGAACCGGGAGCCAGTGCCGTTGAAATAAAACAGGAGTGATGTGATCGAATTTTTTGGTTTGTGTAAGAATCTTGGCGGCAGAGTTCTGGATATACTGGAGAAGACATGTAAACAGACACACTCGCGATGGTCATTATAGAGCCCATAGGAAGCAAGTAAACTGTTAATAAAATAGGACCAAGAACGGAGCCCTGTGGGACGCCCCGTTCCGCAGTAACAGTTTCAGACACAGTATTCCCTAGGCGAATGAAAAAGCGCCTGTTAGTCAGATATGATTTAAACCAGGTTAATACTGTGTCTGAAAGTCCAACATCCGAGAGGCGTGAAACTAGAATATTGTAATCAACAGTGTCGAAAGCAGACGCGAGATCAAGAAGAACCAAAACGGACGCATGACATCGATCTGCTGCAGTAAGTAAGTTTTTAAGAACATAAAGTAGTGCAGTTTCAGTGCTATGCTGACGACGAAAGCCAGATTGAAAAATTTAAAAAAATGCTGTTAGTGTTGAGAAAGTCCACCAGCTGAGAGGCCACGACCCACTCCAAAATCTTGGACATAAAAGGAAGGTTCGAAATGGGGCGAAAATTACTGAGAACAGAGGAATCTGAATCAGTTTTCTTAAGGACAGGGGTTATAAGCAGCAGTTTTTAAGCCAACAGGTACGATGCCTGAGGACAGCGAAAGATTCACCATCTGACAAATAGAAGGAGATAGAACCAAAGCACACTTCTTGAGAACAGCAGTAGGAGCAGGATCAAGAGAGGAAGTGGATGGTTGAGAGTCAGAAATGACCTTGGAGATGTAATTTTCATCAACCAAGGAGAAAGAGGAGAACCTACTGGTAGGTTGTGGACCAAAGCTATCAGAAGAAAAGGAGTTAGTAGGCGAAGTAAGGTCACGACAGATGGAGGAAGCCTTATCTGCAAAGTAGTGAAGGAAAGAGTTACAGAGATCAGTGGAAGAAGAGACCTGGTTTGACAGAGGGTTGACAAGTTTATTAACAACAGAAAAAAGTATACAAGGGTTAACACCAGAGGACTGGATGTGAGAAGTAAAATATGCAGAGCGCACAGTGTTTAGTGCTGCTATATACTTTACAATATGTTCGTTGTAGGCTAACTGGTGAACTTGTAGGCCAGATTTTTTATACATTCGCTCAAGGCGCCTTCCTGCAGTTTTTAAAGTCCGAAGCTCAGAAGTAAACCAGGGAGACATATGAGTGGAGGGGAGCAGAGATGGTGTGAACCGGGGCAAAAAAGTCTAGAGTGGAAGAGACAATATTATTATAGGAAGCAACAAGATCATCGAGAGAGAGAAACTGGGAGAGACAGGTCAAGGAAGATCCTAAGGAAGAGGAAAACTGCTGAATGTCAATCGATGAGAGTTTACGGTATGACAGCTGTTTTTTAGTAGGGACTTTAACAGTCGAAACAGAAAGAGAAGCCATGATAAGCTTATGGTCTGATACCGGTAGAGAGAACCCTGAAACATTACTGATGACCTTTGGAGCAGAACAAATTAGGTCTAAAATATGGCCACGGTTGTGAGTGGGAAATGAAACATGTTGCAAGAGATCAAAGCAGTTGAGTAAAGAAAGAAAATCATTGGTTGCAGCAGAAGGAACTTCAAGATGAATATTAAAGTCACCAAGAACAATCAGAGATGCAAAAGATGAACTCATAGTGGATAGCAAATCAGCAAACTCAGACAAAAAAAATATCAGGAATAAGAGTCTTTGGAGGACGATAGACCAGTAGCAGACCAGTTGGACTGGATGTTGACTGTAACCTTAGTGCCCTCAAAAGTGTCCATATCATAGAGTTTATGTTGAGATATTCTTACAGTGTTATTAGATATAACAGCCAAACCACCACCACGACCAGCAAGCGTCGTGGCACAAATGTAGCTAAAACCAGTAGGAGTAGCCGCATTTAGGTGATAAAAGTCACCAGGAATCTGCCAGGTTTCAGTCAAACACAGAATATCAACCTTATGGTCAGATATAAGGTCATTGATCAGCACAGCCTTGTCCGATAATGATCTGCAGTTTAACAGAGCCAGGGTAGAAGCTACAGCCGGTGTAGACCCACTTGTAAGAGTATTAGCAGATCGTGGGAGCTCCCGTAGGACCCCATAATCTACTCCACGAGTCAGCTTAGAAGTACACCTAGGCCACCGCGAAGCAGACACAATAGTGGGAATGAAGAGAGTAAGTGGTGTGTTAGCTGAGGTGGTGGACTTTTTCCGGCAACATTTTCCTTTAGAATTCTCTGATATAATTCAGAATTCATTGTTGCATCACTGATGGCAAGCCGTCCTGTCCCAGATGCAGCAAAACAGGCCCAAACCATGGTACTACCACCACCATGTTTCACAGATGGGATATGGATCTAATGCTGGAATGCAGTGTTTTCCCTTTCTCCAAACATAATGCTTTTCTTTTAAACCAAAAAGTTCTATTTGGGTCTCATCCGTTCACAAAACATTCTCCAATAGCCTTCTCCCTTGTCCACATGATCTTTAGCAAACTGCAGACCAACAGCAATGTTCTTTTTGGAGAGCAGTGGCTTTCTCCTTGCAACCCTGCCATGCACACCATTGTTGTTCAGTGTTCTTCTAATGGCAGACACATGTACATTAATATTAGCCAATGTGAGGCCTTCAGTTGCTTAGAAGTTACCTGGGGTCCTATGTGACCTCGCCAACTATTACACTCCTTGCTCTTGGAGTGATCTTTGTTGATCGACCACTCCTGGGGAGGGTAACAATGGTCTTGAATTTACTCAATTTGTACACAATCTGTCTGACTGTGGATTGGTGTAGTCCAAACACTTTGGAGATGGTTTTGTTTCAGCCTGACAAGCATCAACAACTCTTTTTCTAAGGCCTTCAGAAATCTCCTTTGTTCATGCCCTGATACACTTCCGCAAACATGTTGTGAAGAGCAGACTTTTATAGATCCCTGTTCTTTAAATAAAACAGGCTGCCCACTCACACCTGATTGTCATCCTGTTGATTGAAAACACCTGACTCCAATTTCACCTTCAAATTAACTGCAATCCTAGAGGTTCACATACTTTTGCCACTCACTAATATGTAATATTGGATAATTTTCCTCAATAAATAAATGAAAAGGATAAGATTTTTGTCTCATTTGTGTAACTGGGTTCTCTTTATCTAGTTTTAGGACTTGTGTGCAAATCTGATAATGTTTAGGTCATATCTATGCAGAAATATAGAACATTTTAAAGGGTTCACAAACTTTCAAGCACCACTGCAATTACATGAGGTGGAAGCAGTATCTGCTCATGATGGGAATTTCTGGGCTGCAGGAATGTGAAGTTTTGGAATGGGTCCCAGAGATAGCTTAACTTATATTGATTGGTTAATAAGGTGTTGTATTAGATTGATGTTTCATTTACATGGGCTAAATAACTGATTTGGTAAGTTTGGATGCTATTTACTCAAATGCTACAGTTAATGGATTTAATTTTTGATCATGTTCATAGTATAAACCAAAATATGCAGCGTTTTTGTCTAGTTGTTGGGAATTGTCATTTTTATATGTTGAAGTGAGCTCATGTGTCAATCACATGGAGTGTGAAACACTAACTTGATTGAATGATTCGGTAACTGGCTGCCTGTTACGTTAAAATTCTACAATAAAAGGAATTCACATTTGCTTTGTCCGATAGAGTTTAAACAAGAAAATACTGTTTTTGTTGTCTGTGTATAATTAGGAGTCATTTTATAAATTGTTGTCAATGCGATGGGATGCAAATTTCTACAAACTTTATGAAGCAGTTTGGTAACTTTGGCTGGAAATAACTTTAACATGCGTCAGTAAAATTAATTCATTTTTTATGTGTGCATAGCATGACATGCCCTGAGACCAAATATGTCCTTGGATATATGTTTAGACTATATCTTGGAAATGTTAGTTTTATAATGTGCTAAATTTGCAAATATTTTCAACTTGTGAAATTATTGTTTTAGCATCCTGCATTAATCTGTCCACTGAATTTTGCACCATGTTTCAACATAATTCATTGAACAATTATTATAAACATCAACAATACAATATCTTCTGATCACTGCACTACTTTCCTGAAAATGTGTATAAATGAGTATTTCACTGACTGAAAAACAACCAATTCTATGATCAAAGTTGTTCAGACTGAAAACTTGATTATTTTAACACCATTTGCATTTCTATAATTTAAAATGAGGGAAATATATTTTAACTGCACATAATGAATGATTCTATATTGAAGAGCTCCCTGAAGGTCAGTTTATAAACCATAAACTGGTCGTAATTGGCATGCTTACTCAGAAAATAATTTATGTATGTCTATATCAAGTTTGGTCTGATTCTGATTTTATGGCCAGTTTTGAGACTAAGAATTTAGTCTCTATGTCATATGGGGTACGAGATATGGGCCTCGAAGGTTGACGTTTTGCTATAGCACCACCATCAAGTCAAATTCAATTGCCTGACTAGCAGGGGCTGGGTGCTGGGGGGCTACTACTGGTTGATCAAGTCTCATGTTTGTACACCTTACTGTTTGGTCTGTGCATTTTGACTGGAATGCTATACTTGCTATAAACCTTACATTGATCATTTGCTTGTGTTTTATTTTGACTTCCACTCACTTGCATATTGTGCATAGTTGTGATTCTGGTGCAAACCCATTCCCATTCTGACACTGATTATTCACTTTCACAGTAGATGACTGGCACTGGTTGTACAGTGGTGCTTGAAAGTTTGTGAACCCTTTAGAATTTTCTATATTTCTACATAAATATGACCTAAAACATCATCATCATTGCCATTAGTGAGTGGCAAAAGTATTTGAACCTTAGCTTTCAGTATCTGGTATGATCCCCCTGTGCAGCAATAACTGCAACTAAACGTTTCCGATAACTGTTGATCAGTCCTGCACATTGGCTTGGAGGAATTTTAGCCCATTCCTCCATACAGAATGGCTTCAACTCTGGTATATTTTTGGGTTTCCTGCTCACTTCAGGTCCTTCCACAACATTTTAATTGGATTAAGGTCAGGACTTTGACTTGGCCATTCCAAAACATTAGCTTTATTCTTCTTTAACCATTCTTTGGTAGAAGGACTTGTGTGCTTAGGGTCATAGTCTTCCTGCATGACCCACCTTCTGTTGAGATTCAGTTCATGGACATATGTCCTGACATTTTCCTTTAGTATTCTCTGATATAATTCAGAATTCATTGTTGCATCACTGATGGCAAGCTGGCCCAGATGCAGCAAAACAGGCCCAAACCATGATACTACCACCACCATGTTTCACAGATGGGATAAGGTTCTTATGCGGGGATGCAGTGTTTTCAAAAAGTTCTATTTTGGTCTCATCCGCCCACAAAACATTCTTCCAATAGCCTTGTGGCTTGTCCACGTGATCTTTAGCAAACTGCAGACCAGCAGCAATGTTCTTTTTGGAGAGCTGTGGCTTTCTCCTTGCAACCCTGCCATGAACACCATTGTTGTTCAGTGTTCTTCTGATGGTGGGCTCATGAACATTAACATTAGCCAATGTGAGAAAGGCCTTCAGTTGCTTAGAAGTTACCCTGGGGTCCCAACTATTACACGCCTTGCCCTTGGAATGATCTGTGTTGATCGACCACTCCTGGGGAGGGTAACAACGGTCCATTTGTACACACTCTGTCTGACTATGGATTGGTGGAGTCCAAACTATTTAGAGATGATTTTGTAACCTTTTCCATCCTGATGGGCATCAACAACTTTTTTTCTAAGATCCGCAGAAATTCCCTTTGTTCGTGCCATGATACACTTCCACAAAAATGTGTTGTGAAGAGCAGACTTTGATAGATCCCTGTTCTTTAAATAAATCAGGGTGCCCACTCACACCTGATTGTCTTCCCATGAAGTCTTCCCTGACTCTACACCTGACTCTAATTTTACCTTCAAATTAACTGCTAATCCTAGAGGTTCACATACGTTTGCCACTCACTAATATCTAATATTGGATCATTTTCCTCAATAATTAAATGACCAAGTATAATGTTTTTGTTTTATTTGTTTAACTGGGTTCTCGTTATCTACTTTTTGGACTTGTTTGAAAATCTGATGATGTTTAGTTCATATTTATGCAGAAATACAGAAAATTCTAAAGGGTTCACAAACTTTCAAGCACTACTGTATATAGTTTTTACATGGTCAAAAAAGCTTTACTTCTTGTTTTGAGTAACTTTCTTGTTTTAATTTTAGGTATGTTGTAATTACTCATATTTCGTTGCATAGACAAAGATGCACTTTCACTCTTGTAAATGAGTTAACGTAATCATTGAGTAACCTCCTTGGATATGAGGTGCACTATAGTGTCTGAATATCATTATTTTATAATTATTTTTGAGTAGAGTGTGTGCTATAGTATATCGTGTGTGCTAGGCTTCTCGCCCCCACCAAGCTTGAAATGTGACAAATGCCTTCCTAGCAATGAAGTTCTTTCCCGCTAAGCCGTCAAGTTTCAGACCATCGGTAGGTGGTACTTTAATCCTACTTTAAACTTGCAGCACCAGATGATGTACAGCCCCTGTCTGAATCAGAGACGTTATATAAGGAATGTTAATCGTAACAGCCAACATGGTGACTGTAGTACAGAAGCCCCGCCCCATCATTAGAAAGAGCCACCTGGAATAATAGTAAATGTGTCAGAGAGGGGGGCAGCAAGGTCACGCAGGCTGCTGAGTACAACTGAATATGTCAGCATCAGGTATGAATGTCACTTTGTCTAGTTTTGTAACCTTATTAAGTTGCCAAATGCGTCTTTCACCAAAAATAGCCATGGTACAGACTTGGGAAAGATATAAGATTTTGTGTTTCCTCTCAACAAAAGCTGTAACCAATGATGTCAATAATATTTTGCTATTCTTTATGGAGGCATGAACATTTATAGAGTCAGATCAAATATAATTCAGGTTCACTGTCATAAGAATTTTCATTTAAAAAATGTGGGAAAAAACTTTCCAAGCCTTATTTTAAAATAAACTGAGATTCATAACAACCAATACAATACAATACCTTGTAGACTACCAAAATTGTCACCATTAGATAAATAAGAAAATCTGAGGGTGTTTCTTTAGATCCTTTCATTGTGAGAAAGCAAATAAACTCCACTGGTCTGAAATTATGTGTAGCTCACAAGAAGCTGTTACTGGAAAAAAAAACCCAGAAAATTGAAGAAAATATGTAAAACTTGACATCTATCTTAGTTGTGAAGTAATGTTTCATGAAATGATTGAGAACATTGGGGAGATATTTGTTTTTGGTTAAAGGCATCATAAATACTGAAAGGTATAACAAATGAGGCAACACATTCTAAATAAATATTTGATTAGGAAGAAATTTTTAACTCTTAAATCTCTGGAAAAAAAAACAGAAGCTGTAATAAAGTTAAGATTTGACACAATAAATACTAAAAAAATCTCTCATCTATTTTTCCTTCTGCTTTTCATAGTGATGGTTGTGGTGTACTGAAAAAAAATTATATCATGTTCATTTGTTGTTAAACACTTTTTTGATAACTGACACTGATAAATCAATAGTTTTAAGGTAAAGGTGGTTTAGCCTGGACATTAAATTAAATTAAATGCATTGGTGGCCTCTGACTTTTTGCAGAGTGATGTAATTTCAGAAAAGCTGCTAGCATGCTTAATATGCAATGATGAACTATTCGAAATGCATTACAAATTTGTTGAGATAACTTGTATGTTCTTTTTCTAAAGTGAAATATAAAAAAACAAAACCAAAAACAAAGAAGCAAATAAACTTGGCAGTGATTAAATTCATAATATATTTGTCTACTTGAACAAACTACATAATCTGATACTTATGACATCTACTCTAAAAAGGCCATAGCTAACACAATAATTTTCATATTGGATACATATTTTCAACATATAAAGAAACATTTTTGAACTAACCCTGTTTGTGTTTAACTACTATAATTGCTTTCGCTATTGTAGATGGTAAACCACCATCTGTTTATGTGTATACCATGGTTATTCTACATGAGAAAAATATAACACAAATATAGCATGTGGAAATATAACTTAATATAAGAAACTCTGAGATTGAGAATTTTAGCTACTTATATGTTATGATACTTATATGTTATTAGCTACTGATATGTTCCCTGAATTATTTGCATAAATTGTAATTCATGGGGCAAAGACCTATGTAGCAAGCATCAAAGAACCCATCATTATAGAAAATTATATTCACAAAAGATCACAGATATTTCAAGTTATTTTATCATTGATTATTAGCAATTATGCAAATTGATCTTTTTTGTGTATGTCATGTATATATAGTTGTTATAGATAAGAAAACAAGTACTAAATACTTTCCTACCAATATTTAAATGTTCTTTAATCTGTTCCCAACAGAAGGATCAACTTAGAATCAAACATCAAAAGAAGCAAGAGGTACTTACCTGATTCTTTGATCCAACAGTGAATACAAACTTAGAAACAGTTTTGGTAGTGGCACATAAGTTCAACTTCTCTGTTCTTTCTGTTCTGCAACTGTGTATGTGCGAACAGTTGAGTCAACCCCACCCTTTCACAGGACTTCTTTACCAGTTCCCCTTTTGTTTCCTGTTCATTTTCATATCAGCACTTGTTGTGCTGTTGAACATATATGGCATTAAAGCCATATAGTCTTTCTCAAATGTAGCAGTTTGTAATAATCTTAATTATATATTAAATTAGTTTAATCGCTAGAATAATTCATTTGCATTTAGATGACTGACATTTAAAGCTGCAGTCAGCCTTTTGTGCACAGAAAAACCCAGAGAGGCCCTTGAGCTGCTGCTTTTTGCCTCTCATTAATATTTCACCTCAATTCCTGTTACATACAGACACACACCACACACAGAGTTCAAAATGTAATGACACAACACTTTCATATTTCTATTTGCCCTTCACCATTAAAACAGCAGCATTTATGATCAAATTTTTCTATAAATGATAATTTTAAGTGGATTGACTTCTATTTACAGTCTGACTACATGAACTTTACATAGCAAGACTTTCAGATTATTACTACTGATCCTACAGTGTTGTCAAGGTTCATCATCACAGAAAAAAGGCAAAGCTTGTCCACTGTGACGAGGTATGTGAAGATATCCGTATATCTGATCAGTGGCTGTTAATTAATAATCACAACAGATTCCTATGTTAATTGCCGCTCACTAATATGTAATAATGGATCATTTTCCTCAATAAATAAATGACCGAATATAATATTTTTGCCTCATTTGCTTAACTGGGTTCTCTTTATCTACTTTTAGGACTTGTGTGAAAATCTGATGACGTTTTTGTTACGGCTCGCCATGTAAAAATAATGAACCGTGTTAAACAAAAATATAAATGGGTTGGGACCCATATGCAGTTAGCTCCAGTTGGTATTTATAACTGAAATGAGATAAATAAAAGCAAATGAAATCAAAGATATAAATAATTAAAGAAACTAAATAAAGGATGATTAATAATTAAAACTAAATAAACTAAACTGCACGACGTACTTTAATTCGCAGCATGCTTACAACGTGCCTCCGTTGCGCAATATAAGCGGCGGGTCTGCGCAAGAGCAGCGCGCAGCAACCCGGATGGAACTTCTGCGAGCATGAGGGCTCCACCGCGGTTCAAATGCGGCCGCGGCGGGGTGGCACGGTCAGGAAAATGAAAAACAAAAAGAAAAGAAAAGAAAAGAAAAAGGTGAATGAAGAGGACGGGTGATAACACTCAACGTCCTCTTCTAACACGCGATTGGGGAGGAGGGGTGACGGCGTGAGGAAAAGACGGCGGGATAAAGGCCAAAAGCTGCAGGTGCAGCTTGGTGAAAAGTAAAAGATAATTAACAAATAAAATGCTGACCCTACCCTATCGAGGGCCGTACCAATACCGAGCTGCCTCCTAGCAACCTCCCGTGTGAGGGACTTGATTCCCCCAGACTACCTTTATCCCTAGCCCCTAAATAAATAACAAATAAAAGAAATGAAATGCGCCGTAAAAAGCCGGAGAGCAGCGAACGCGACAGTGCCTTCAAAAACACCGGGTGCTTCAGAATGTCACGTGAGCGCCAGTCACGTGACCGAGGGCGAGGCAGTGGCAACCACTGAGTCCCTAAGGTGTGTTTATATAGGTAAGACTGCAGGTGGCGCCACTTACCCATTAATGGCCCGGGAAAACTAGCTCACGCCGTCAAACTGGTACAACTCCTGGCCAAACGCGGGCAGAGAGTGATCCCTAACAGTTTTAAGTCATATTTATGCAGAAATATAGATCATTCTAAAGGGTTCACAAACTTTCAAGCACTACTGTATATAGTTTTTACATGTTCAGGAAAGGTATGTTGTAATTACTCATATTACATTGCATGGACAAAGATGTACTTGTAACTCTTGTAAATTAATTAACGTTATCATTGAGTAGCCTCCTTGGGCATGAAGTGCAGTATATTGTCTTAATATCATTATTTTATAAAAAAATTTTTTAGTAGACTGTGTGTGTTGAATATCGGTTGCAATTTGGGATGAAACGTGTGATACATTTTCCTGCATATTTAGAAATACTTCTATATCCTATGTGATTATGTGTTTAAGTATGCAACCTTCCATGGTTTAACACTAGGTGATGCCTGTATTAAATCACTGCTACTCAGGTTTTCTGTGTCTTTACCAGTCTAAAATTATATTGTGTTAAAACACACAAGCTTTTAAATTACTTAAATTTAAATTTGACACTACTTTCACTGAGGAGATTATCTTCTCCATGATGTCACCATTTGTTAATATTTAATGTGTTTTATCTGTCCAGATTTTATATAACAAACACTGCTTTACTTGAGGAATTATTTAATGGCAGGACTTAAGTAACGTTTTGCTAGTATCCCCAGTGCTGCAAATCCTTAAGTGCTATTAACTTTAACATAGAGTAGTTGCAAATGCCTGCAATAACCTACTGTCCGTTTGATAAACAGAAGAGAGAGATTACCCAGTTTAATCAATAGGTTGTCAAATCACTAATTGATTTTGACAGGGGTGTGACGGGTGATTGATTGATGAGGTGGGCGTTACCAGGAGGGGGGTTTGGCATTTCCGGGGGATGTATTAGTGGGAACAGTGTATTATTGTTTTATTAATTGCTGAGGTGGGCGTTACCAGAAGGGGACATTTCCGGGGGGGGGGTTGTATTGGTAGGGACAGTGTACTATTGTTTTATTGATTGATGAGTTGGGTGGTACTATTTCCGGGGGGATGTATTGTTGGGGACAGTGTAAAATTGAAGAGTTAATTATCATGATGACATCCTAGCTATTAAATGTCATAAAGGTCAGAGTTGATCTGCCCTCAAGCAACTGTAGGATTTGCTAATTATCCGGTATATCCTGGTCATAGGAAGTGTGTACTATTGTTTTATTGATTGATGAGAAGGGGTGTTACTATTTCTGGGGGGGATGTATTGGTGGGGACAGTGTACTATTGAAGAGATAATTATCATAATGATATTTTAGCTATTAAATGTCATAAAGGTCCGAGTCGATCTGCCCTCAAGCAACTGTAGGATTTGCTAATTATCCGGTATATCCTGGTATCCTGGTCATAGGAAGAGTGTACTATTGTTTCATTGATTGATGAGAATGGGTGTTACTATTTCCGGGGGGGGGGGGGGGGGGGGGGGTATTGGTGGGGGGACCATTGAAGAGGTAATTAACATAATGATATCCTAGATATTATATGTCATAAAGGTCAGAGCTGGTCTACCCTAATTTGTTAATTATTTGCTAATTATCACACACACACACACACACACACACAAATTTATTATTTGCTAATTATCCCTGGCACACACATATACACCTCTGCCACCCTCCAGCCACCCACCAACCCACCTCTACCCCCCACTGGCACACACACATACACCTCTGCCACCCCCAAACCACCCACCCACCTTTAGATGCCCCAACACCCCCCCCCACACACACACCCTCACCTCTGTTCCCTCTCACACACACACGCACACACGCACGCACACACACACACACACACACACACACACACACACACACACACACACACACACACACACACACACACACACATCCAAAGAGACCCCCCCTATAAAAGTTAGAGCCATTATCACTTGGCACACGGCCTCAGCAACCTACTGCAAACTTTGAAAAAGTTCTGAAGACTTTTTGAGGACCTTCAAAACCATCAACCATGGCCTTCTTAAATGGTAAGAATGATCATTCGTTTATTTAAACTTAATAAGTAAAATATATTTATTGCAAAAGTAGTGTAATGACTTTAGTCATGTGCGTACAAAACTATTGTTCTATACGTACTATATGTTCAATTCTATGAGTTAGACTAGCATACTTTATAAATATTTAAATCTACTTTTAGGATCTCACCAAAGAACTTCAAGATCTGCTGTTCCTCCCAGATCCTTGGGTGAAAACTTCGGTATGTAATTACCTTTCTACATAATTGTTTTTTTAAAGTGTTTACTACGGCATCTGACTTCAGTCTTTTACTGTTATATACAGAAGATGTTATAATTATTGAACAACCCTGCGAACTTATTCAGATCAGTGACACTGACAGCAGCGATGAAGAACTATATGAAATTCCTCAACTTTTGACCGGTAGGTTTATCTTGTATTTTGTATTAATGTCAGAAACTTAGAAATTAAACCATATTTAGAAGTGTAGCGTGATCGCTGCAGCTCCCTCTCTTTACCTTCTTCCCCCAAGTCATAAAACTTTATGACATCTTGGAATGCAATGGCCCCTTTGACAGGATCTTACCCCACCACGTGAAGACCCAACATCTGGGAAAGACTCTGGCTTAACAGGCCAGATAAACAACCTTTTTCCTCAAAACAACAGAAGAAGCTTAAAACATGGCCAAGCCCAGATAACCTGTGCATCTCGCCATCATAAAATAAACCAATGTGTGGTTTTAAAAGGAATTTTGACAAGTCCACCCTAGACTCAACCTTCCCAAGAGACATCTCCCCCAATTTCTCCTAAGGAAAGCAAACATGCTTCCACCTAGGTTGCATTTACGACCTCTCAGCCTGGCGCCAGAAAGACAGCCCTGGATTTATGACACCAAGAAATTATCAAGCTTTTGTTCTGAGACAAACTTTAATAATTGTATTCAACTTTTTCTGGGGACAGATTATCTTCATCGAAACCTTTTAATTACATAACAAATTATATTTGCTTCATGATGAGTCCAAACACGCCCATACGCATCGCACCCCCATTATAAACACACGTATGTGCATGTACTGATTTGTTATGTATTTCATAAATACTTGGTTAATGTTTTAGTATAATGATCTTTTTGTTTTGATACTTATGATCCCGTTTGAGTATGATTAGAAATAACAGCTTTTGCCTATGTGTACCGATCGCTCGGGGTTTAATACTGTTCATACTTATAAAGAACCGAAATGAAGTTATTTAGAATGTACTGTTTACTACATCTTGTATCGATCGTATTATGTGTTTAAAGGTATAGTAAATGTATGTGCTGTAGTTAGAATGCTTTAAAGATGTTCTAGTTTATCAATTCAAGGTGCCTTTGATCATTTGAACATTACAACGAAGTCTGCATCTAAACTTGTAACTTTGAGGATTTTTGGTTATTATGTGATACTTTTAATCTCTTTTAGATATGTAGGAATATTATTAATCCAACTTAGAACGTCTCTGGCTCATATTTTGAAATAAGACACAACCACGATAGGAGAGCTTTACTGAGGAGTCAGCTTCTCATTGGCTAAGTAAGGGCAACTCCTTATGTCCCGCCTCCAGCCGCTTACGAGCCGGAACATTCAAAAGCAATGCGGGTCGACTGCGTGGTGAGCTGCTTCAAGTCTTGTGTTTCTTTGTTTTCTTCTTTTGTTCCTGAAAAGTTCCAGTCTTCGTTTTTGTCTGCTTTTAAGTTTTCGTGTTTAAAGTTTAAGTTTCTGCGTTTCATTTTTACTCTAAGCTTTATGTAACCAGCAGTCTTAGAAGTTCGGTATCGCCGAATTAGGAAATAGAGGAAAACCCAACCAGCTAAGATCTCCTCTATACTAGACTACCGTCTTGTCTCAGTCTGTCGCAGCTCGTGGTACGCTAACGCTGTAACTCTACCTTCACCGCTGGCCAGGGTGGAAATCTGAGTTATATGCCTGCAAGTCTAGAGATCCGGTAGACCCCGACCACCAACACAGGGAAGAAAGCCGAACCGAAGCGAGGCTCTCAACACATCTGTGGCTTCACGAGTCGAAGGCGGGTAGCCGATCATCACGAGTTCCACCGAACTGTCACGGTCCAATCGGAAGAGAGACTGCTGACGTTTCTCCGTGCGATCTCGGACGACAGGCCCGACTCCGTTCCATCTTCTTCGCGTGAGTCCCCGCAAAGAGGCAAGTAGTACCTCTTGGTGTGTTTTATCTGGGTCCCTGATTCTAGAAGCTTGTGTTTAAGCTAAAACCACGCATTGACATAGACTTACCTACATCTAAGTAGTTTCCACCATACTTTTCTGAACCAGCATAATTTGTTTCACTAGTAAGTTACTGCCATACAAGTAGTCTATAACGCTTCCTCGAGATAGATATATTTCGACCACTTAGTTGCCCCTAGAGTCATTTTGGTTTCTGATTTTAATTACTGTGATATGTCCACTTGCCACTATTTCCTGTTTCTATACTGTGATACATACATGTTCATCGTCATTTTATGATTATATATATTTATAATAATTATTTCAATAATAATAATTATTATAAAGATTTGGTGGTGCCCCTTTTTCTTCATTAATTAATAAATTTATATAATTTTAATTAATAAAGTTTAATTAAAATTAATCCAATTAAAGTGTAGTCTTAGTTTGCTACATAAGCAAAATGCAAGTTCGCAAAACAATGTTATAATCCTCTTGGTAACAAAAGAAGAGTATAAAAGCAATAAATTTGTATTACTGAAATGTATTTATGTTTACAAAAATCAACTGACCTTTTTTTAACATGATCTTTTTTCATTCTTAACTGAATATTGAAAACAAACAAACAAACAAAAAAAACTTACCCCTCTATTTATTTTCAACACTGATATAGACGAAGGAGCAGTGCAGCAAACGGACAATGAGGAGAACTCCGTCAATCTACATTCTGAACATGATGTGGGACTTGAGAGATGTGCTTCACAAGTGATGAACGAACTTACTGAACAAGTAACAAATCTAAATCGCACTCTTATTGTCACGGGTCCCCCCCCGCCATTCTCTACGTTTCTGTGCTCCTCCTGGCCGCTGGGGGGCGACCCGGACACTGACTCTTGTAGCGCCCCCCGATTGGCAAAGCCGCCGAGGGAGAAGCCAGGACACTTACCTTTATGACTTTCAGCTGTTAGTGACGGTATATAAGGAGCGTCCTGGCTTTCCCCTGGCGCGGGGACTTGTTTTGGGTAATACCCTTCCGACTGTGACAGCGATTTTGTGGATTATTCTCGTTTGCACGCATTATCCCGGTGAGCTCGCTTCTGTGGAATGTCCTGCAGTAGCCGGGAGTATTTCTGTTTGTAGTTATATTCGGTGAGCCCGCTCTTGTTATTGTCCAGCGGTAGCCAGTGTCATGATTTCAGTTCGTTTGTGCTTCTTGTATGTTTTGCCTACGTTGTGTTCGGGTCTGGTCTCTATAGGCAGTATACTTATTGATGTTTGTAATTAAGTTGTGTTTGAGCTTGTTGCCATTTAGCTTTGTGGTTATTTACGTTTGTATTGTGTTCGGTTTTGATTCAAGTAAAGATTATGGTCATTATTATTGAACCTGCGCACGTCTCCTCCATGCCTGTTAGGCACCCCTTCCGTTACAGAAGTCCCCGCCAAACAAAGGAGACGGCAGGTAATCACACTACCCCCATGCGGTCCGTGCCAGTAGTCAGGGCTCCCCTACCTGATGAATATGACGGGGACCCTTTTAAGTACAGAGATTTCTGAGGCAGTGCTCCTGGTATTTTCGGTCTAGACAATGGTCTTCTGAGTACGAGCGGGTACTGTTTGCATATTGGCGTTTGACGGGACCAGCATTGATTTGGGCGCTTGATAACCAGTCCCAGCTGGAATCTGGTTCCTGTGCCCAATTTTTTGAACGGCTATGGGAGAAGTTTTTCCTCCCTTCACAGACGAAGGCAGGGGGTTGGGAAAATTTGTTACCTTGCTTTCGTACCTTACCGGATAGGCCGCTTGTGAGCCATTTGCAGGACACCCCATTCGTGAGTTGCAGTAAGGCCTTAGTCAAACGTAGGCCAATGATCCGTTGTACTGAGTTTGAGCATTCCACGCTCAGGGACTCCAAGGATGAGCAAGGAGTGCCCCGTGGCTCAATACCTCAGCAAGTAAGGCTCAACAGCCCTAATCTCGAGCCAGTAAGCTTCGTTTCTGACCACGCTAGTTCATCGTTTGAACCGATAGTTGTGGATACTCGGGTTCCCGACCACACTAGTTCATCGTTTGAACCGATAGTTGTGGATACTCGGGTTCCCGACCACACTAGTTTCGTGTTTAATCCTCTAGTTGTGGATAGTTGTGATTCAGGCCACACTGGTTCCGTGTATAATCCTCTAGTTGTGGATTGTTGTGATTCAGGCCACACTGGTTCCGTGTATAATCCTCTAGTTGTGGATAGTTGTGATTCAGGCCACACTGGTTCTGTGTATAATCCTCTAGTTGTGGATAGTTGTGATTCAGACCACACTAGTTTCGTGTTTAATCCTCTAGTTGTGGATAGTTGTGATTCAGACCACACTAGTTTCGTGATTGAACCTCTCGTTGGGGATACTCATGTTTCCGGCCACACTAGTTTGGTAGTTGAGCCTATGGCATCTCATCATGGTGTAGCGGAACTCGCTGGCGATGTGCCAACTCCAGCACCTCGGACATTCCTGCTTACTCCTGCACCACGGACAATTGTGCCAGCGGCGTCTGCAGTTCCAGTGCCAGCGCCGAGGGCGTCTGCAGTTCCAGTGCCAGCGCCGAGGGCGTCTGCAGTTCCTGTGCCAGCGCCGAGGGCGTCTGCAGTTCCAGTGCCAGCGCTGAGGGCGTCTGCAGTTCCTGCGCCAGCGCCCAGGGCGTCTGCAGTTCCTGCGTCAGCGCCGAGGGCGTCAGCAGATCCTGCGGCTGCGTCGAGGGCGTCAGCAGATCCTGCGGCTGCGTCGAGGGCATCAGCAGATCCTGCGGCTGCGTCGAGGGCGTCAGCAGTTCCTGCGGCTGTGCCGAGGGCGACATCCGATCCAGAGGCCTCGCCAGGGGCCGTCCGTCCACCAGAGGCCTCGCCAGGGGCCGTTCATCCGCCAGAGGTTGTCCATCCGCCAGAGGCCTCACCAGGGGCCATCCGTCCGCCAGAGGCCTCGCCAGGGGCCGTCCGTCCGCCAGAGGCCTCGCCAGGGCTCCTGTGGCTGTGTCGAGGGCGTCAGCAGATCCTGCGGCTGCGTCGAGAGCGTCAGCAGATCCTGCGGCTGCGTCGAGGGCGACAGCCCCTGATCCAGAGGCCTCGCCAGGGGCCGTCTGTTCACTATAGGAGGCCTCGCCAGGGGGCGTCAGCAGATCCTGCGGCTGCGTCGAGGGCGACAGCCGATCCAGAGGCCTCGCCAGGGGCCGTCTGTTCACTAGAGGCCTCGCCAGGGGCCGTTCATCCGCCAGAGGCCTCGCCAGGGGCCGTCCGTCCGCCAGAGGCCTCGCGAGGGCGTCAGCAGATCCTGCGGCTGCGTCGAGGGCGTCAGCAGATCCTGCGGCTGCGTCGAGGGCGTCAGCAGATCCTGCGGCTGCGTCGAGGGTGTCAGCAGTTCCTGCGGCTGTGCCGAGGGCGACAGCCGATCCAGAGGCCTCGCCAGGGGCCATCCGTCCGCCAGAGGCCTCGCCAGGGGCCGAGAGTTCGTCTGGGGCCTCCCAAAAGGGGGCCCAGCCATGTTTGGTGCCCGAACAGGTACCTCAGAAGCGTCCGGAGAGGAAGCCTCCCGATGCTGTGGTGCGCCCTGGTGGAGGAGGGCGTTTAAAGGAGCCCTAGCTCTGTCTTGGGCTCCGTGGGGGGGGGGGTATGTCACGGGTCCCCCCCGTCCTCTACGTTTCCGTGCTCCTCCTGGCCGCCGGGGGGCGACCCGGACACTGACTCTTGTAGCGCCCCCCGGTTGGCAAAGCCGCCGAGGGAGAAGCCAGGACACTTACCGTTATGACTTTCAGCTGTTAGTGACAGTATATAAGGAGCGTCCTGGCTTTCCCCTGGCGCGGGGACTTGTTTTGGGTAATACCCTTCCGACTGTGACGGCGGCTTTGTGGATTATTCTCGTTTGCACGCATTATCCCGGTGAGCTCGCTTCTGTGGAGTGTCCTGCGGTAGCCGGGAGTATTTCTGTTTGTAGTTATATTCAGTGAGCCCGCTCTTGTTATTGTCCAGCGGTAGCCAGTGTCATGATTTCAGTTCGTTTGTGCTTCTTGTATGTTTTGTCTACGTTGTGTTTGGGTCTGGTCTCTATAGGCAGTATACTTATTGATGTTTGTAATTAAGTTGTGTTTGAGCTTGTTGCCATTTAGCTTTGTGGTTATTTACGTTTGTATTGCGTTCGGTTTTGATTCAAGTAAAGATTATGGTCATTATTATTGAACCTGCGCACGTCTCCTCCATGCCTGTTAGGCACCCCGTCCGTTACACTTATTCAGCTGGAAGAAGCCTACAGTAACGAGTCTACTGATCTATTGATTACAGCTTTATATAGTACTCTTGATTGTTTAATGCAGTCTGCTACAGTGACTCTAGCAGCAATAATACACCTCCGTGAATATCATGGCTCAGTCTAACTCGGATAAAGTATCTCAGGATGTGCACGATACAGAACACTGAACCCATTTTTAATCGAAGCTGTTGATGAGTTGAATCAAATGCAACCCCGGCAGTCTGGCACTGATGCATCTAATGAAAATCTTAGTGAAAATCTTAACCCGATTGACATTCTTACACCAGCGTCTTAATGTGACATCTTTTATGAACTTAATCAAAGCCTGTTAGCATTACAGCATCAATCAGCTGACATTAACGATCATTTAATTGAAGCTATTAATAGGTTGAAGGAAAGTTTTGACCAACTCCCTCATGTTGATACACCGATTGAAAATCTTAGTCAAAACCTTAGCCCTATCGAAATACATGCAGCGTCTTAACGCTCTCAACGTGACTTCTTTTATGAACTCAGTCAGAGTCTGTTAGCGTTACAAGGCAGTTTAAATCAACACATGCAAATTGTAGAAATGAATCCTCATTTAATCCATGCCGTTAACCTCTTGAATGAAACATTGTCAGTACCTCATGATTACATTGATGGTATTCCGTTACCCCTCGAAAGCACAGCCGAAAGCAGACCAATATTGTCTCAAGAATTGGTTCATAATCTTAATGAAAGCTTGTTAAGGTTAAAAGAGCATCTGCATAACCTATTACAATCACCTGTCACAAGATAATCTACAGCATAATTACGGAATTGACGGCCCTCCCCCAGGTAATGCCCATGCAATGGAAATCGAAGCGTCAACGCATGTACTTTCCGATAACGAACTTAACACCCCTGCCCCTGTTAATGTTATGGAATCCTCAACAGTTCTGCCTTCCGATAGTGAGCCAAGCATCTCCGATCATGAAGATATGCAATTTGAACCGTCACCCCAGATAGTTTCTGATAATGACCTTGACAACTCTCCGACCGATAATGTTATGGAATCCTCAACAGTTCCACCTTCCGATAGCAAACCAAGCGTTTCTGATCATGAAGATATGCAATTTGAGCCGTCACCCCAGGTAGTTTCCGATAATGACCTTGACAACTCTCCTGATAACGATAATGTAGCGTGATAGCCGTACCCCCGCTCTCTCTCTCTTACCCTCTTCCACAAGCCATAAACTTTACAACACTTCGGAATTCAAAAGGCCATCTGGACCGGATCTTGCGGACTCAATCAACAACGGTTGATTCTGTCTACACACGTTTCAAAGAGGTCTGTTTAAACAAGACCTGTAACCTCAGATTATCTCGACTATAATAAACCGGGAGTCCATGTGTAACTTTAAAAGGGGGACTCATCTTTTAAACAGGTTCCCCCTTTTAAAAACAGATTGTTGCAGAAGATAACGGTTTCCTTCACAGTGAACCTTTCATCACAGCCTCTTGTAAGCCTTATCACCCCAGGAAAGGCACCAGAAAGACAGCTCTGGATTTATGACACCAAGAACTCCGCTCTTGTCCTAAGAAGCACAACTTTAATAATTGTATTCAACTTTTTCTGGGAACAGATTATCTTCATCGAAACCTTTTAATTACATAACAAATAATATTTGGATCCATGAGAAGTCCAAACATTGCTATAATACATTTAAATGATTCATACGAAGAGTGGATCAAGGATATTCCTTTATATCCACACACCATTATAGATTTACATACATATGTATGTTACTGAAATTTATGTATCTTTCATATCTACTTGATTAATGTTTTAGTATAATTATCTTTTTTTGTTTTGATATTTAAGTGATCCCATTTTAGTATGATATATAGAAATAACAGCTTTTGCCTATGTGTTTTGTATCGATCGATCGGTTTTTATAATAAATTTGTGCAACAAACATGAAGTTATTTACAATGTACCCGTTTCCTACCAGCTTGTATTAATCATAGTATTGTGTTTAGTTTAAAGTTATAGTAAATGCCTGTGCTGTAGTTTAAAAATGCTTTAACGATGTTTGTTCTAGGTTATCAATTCCAGGGTGCCTTTGATCATTTGAACCTTCCAACGAAGTTTGCATCTAAACTTGTAACTTTGAGGATTTTTTGGGTTATTGTGTGATACTTTTAATCACTTTTTTAAGATATGTAGAAATATATTTTTTAATCCAAGTTAGGACTCTGTGGCTCACATGATGAAAAGGAGACACAACCATTATAGGAGGGTTTACTCAGAAGTCAGCCTTCTCATTGGCTGAATCACGGCAACCCTTTGTGGCGTGTGCGCCCGCTACGTTCAGGACATTCAAAAGCAACGCGGGGTAGACCCTCGTGGGTAGCTAGCTTCAAGTCTTGTGTCTTTAAATGTTCTTTAGAAGTCTTTCTTTTGTCTTTTTATAGTTTTTTCCTTTTTGTAGCGTTCTTGATTATTCATTTTACTCAAGTTTTTCGCGTTTTACTTTAAAGTTTTCCTGTATACAGCAGTCTTAAGTAGTTCGGTATCGCTGAAACTAGAAGATAGTTAAAAGACCAACCAGACTCTAAGCTCGACCATTTCTGTACCATACAAGTTTTCCCAAGTTTTTGTTGAAGCTCGTGGTGTTAGAAACGCGCCAACTCCACCTTTATCTGTGGCCCAAGATAAATCCTGAGTTGTACGCATGCGAGACGCCGAGTACGCGTGAAGCCCTCAGCCTAAATTGGGAAAGGACGCCATTTTAAAGTCACCAATAGTCAACCGTGGTCAAAACCATCGGCAGGAAGTCAAGTCAAAGTCAAGTCAGATTTATTTATATAGCGCTTTTTACAATGGAGCATTGTCTCTTCAAAGCAAGCTTTACAGGTTTAGATTATCTCCTAATAACTACGTCCATCTCAAATTGAGCAAGCCTAGGGCGACAGTGGCAAAGGGAAAACTCCCTAGTTCTAGGAAAGAAACCTTGGGAGGACCAAGACCAAAAAAGGGACCCAACCTCCTTGGGCGGCGTAGATGATAAATCTAAGAGCGAACTAAAATCAATGGAATCAAAGTGCGAATAAAATGTGAAGTATGCACATCGACATTAAGTGGGCCAGGTATGATGATAAATCTAAGAGCGAAACTACAGTCATGGATTCATGGTCGAATAAAATGTGAATTATGCACATCGACATTAAGTGGTCCGGGTATGAATGGGGGCTCTGGGCTGGAGGCTGATGACGGAAGGCAGCTTGAGTGGAGCTCCAGTCAGATGAACATCATGTGTGTGGGCCGGAACTGCCGGAACACAGCTCGGAGAGAAAACAGAAAATGTAATTGGTTATTTGATTAAGAGCACAGTGTTTTTATAAACAATCACTGATGCCATGTCAATCACTGATGCCAAGTGTAGCATGAGACCCCCCGGCAGCATTAGCTATAGCAGCATTCATAGCTAGAAAGCTAGAAAGTGAGGAGAACTGGTAGGAAACGACAGCCAAGAGGGATTACATGAGACACATTGGCAACCCAACGTCGCTGATCACCATAAGACTCTTTGACTATGAAACGAACCCCAGCTCTTGGCCCTTATTCTAAAAGCAAGGATGCACGAGTCAAGATCACGAGGGACCAAAGCCTAGTTCAGCCAGACCGCCCACTCGGTTCGCCACTCCCTGGCTAACGGACAAGGCAGGGCAGGCCAGACATGACTCCAGACCGGTCTGTCCGGCCCCAGTGACCCAAGCCCATGCAAAACCTGGTCTAAATCTAGTCAAAGCCCGCGTAAAATAAGTATGTCTTTAGCCTTAGACTTAAAACTTTGGAGGGTGTCCTGAATCTCGAACGAAAGTGGGAAGGTTTTTTATTCCATAGTTGGGGGGTGTCCTTGTATGAGAAAGCCTTTCCCCCCCCTGCTGTGACTTTTTTAATTCTAGGAACAAAAGAAAGTCCTGCACCCCTGTGACGAAGTAGACGAGTTTGGATTGTAAAACTCTAAAGAGGTCAACTCAGATAATGTGGGACCAGGCCATGTAGAGCTTTATAAGTTATAAGAAGTATAGGTTTTTGTAATCAATGCGGAATTTGACTGGTAACCAGTGCAGTGATGATATAAACATGAGTGATATGATCAAATTTTTTCTAGTTCGAGTTAGCACTCGGGCAGCTGCATTCTGAACTAACTGAGTTTATTATAGATTATAGATTTACTAGAGCATCCAGTAAGTAAGGCGTTACAGTAATCCAACCTTGAGGTTATAAACGCATGAACAAGTTTTTTTCCTTTCTGCATCATTAAAGAGAGATATTTCTAAGTTTAGCGATATTACCGTAATTGAAAGAAAGCAATTCGAGTGATGCCTGCTAATGTACGCATCAAAGGAGAGATCTGAATCAAATGGTGACCCCTAAGTTTTTTAACAGACGGACTGGGGGACAAATACTGGATAGCCATCTAGATTTAGGATAGATGTAGCCAACCTGTCCTCTCACAGCCTTGGGTCCCACTAATAGCAATCACCTCAGTTTTATCTGAGTTTAGTAAAGAGAAATTAATCCAATCTTTTATTTCCTTTACAAGTCCTCCTCCGATTTTTTTGTTGATTGTAAGGCTGTCATTGGTTTTTGGCTGATATGTACAGCTGTGTGGTATCATCTGCATAGCAGTGGGAAATTAATGCCATGTTTACGAATAAACTGAGCCTAGTTGGGATGAGAGCATGTACAGAGAGAATAAAAAGCAGGCCAAGCACTGACCCCCTGAGGCACGCCATACTTCACTTTTGAGAGCTTAGATCTTAGATTATTTATATGAACAAAATGGTACTGGTCAGTTAAGTAGGATTTAAAATCAAGAAAGTGCTGATCCCTTACTACCACCGTACAGTTATTTTTCTAGTCTGTTAAGTAAAACATCATGATCTATAGTGGTCAATGCTGCACTTAAATCTAACAGAACCCAAGAGACCCGCTGAAGACGCCTGGTCAGAGTTTTACGGTGTGCAACGAAAGAAACGGACGCTAAAGCTCCCCAAAATCGTGTCTCTTTGGACGGCTGGGCCAGTCGATCTGGAAAGTGCCCGAACCACTCGAGTGACCTTCCAGGCGAGTACCATTTATGGCTTTTTTTCTGGGTTCCCTGATTGCTCGGGATCTTAATTTGGTTAATCTTTTTAAACCACACGCTTCAACATTAGACTTATCCACGCCTAAGTAGCTTCCCACCATATTCCCTCACGTTCAATGTAATTAGGTTCTACCAGTAGCATTGGCAACGTTGGTAATTATTGCGGTCGACCGATAAGTTACATAGAGTCACCTTGGTTTCTGATTTTATCACTGTAATGTGTAAGCTTGCCATTATTCCCTGTTCTCCATACTGCGATATATACATGTTCATCGTCATTTTATGATTTTAACTCTGTGATACACTCGTTATTACCTTAGATAATCTGTTGGTATTGCCTTGTTTGCAGCTAATAAACTTGTTTATAAACCTTTTTGAATTTGCCGCCTGGTGTGAGAGTTCATTCATTCAAAGGTCGAGAAAAATACTTGGAATTCACTATTCAGATCTAGACTGATCAAGTTTGTTGTTTCTTTTTCCTGGTTTCCAGATCGGTCAGTGAATTATTTATATTTTTAATAATCGATTTGGTGGTGCCCCGTATTTCTTAATTAATTAATATAATTTAATTAATAAAGTTTAATTAAAAATTAATCCAATTAAAGTGTAGTCCTAGGTTTGCTACAATAATGACCAGGTCGGTCATGGCATAGATCCTGAAATTAGAGTAATTCATTGTGAAAGATTCCAAAACACTGAGTTGCGCAGACATATAAATTTTTCCTCAATCGGTAACGCCAACAGTTTCAAGGACTTCTACAATTACGTCTTATCCACATTGGACAGCATGATCGATGTGGCCAACGAGCATATAGGTCCTACAGACCTAGTCACGGTCCATATTGTTGGGGACACGTTGAACATTTCATCACGGGTTGAGTTAAACAACGGTATTCTCCAGTTAAATTCTTTTCTAGTGTTGAGGATCTGTTGGACACATGTGCCTTTGTGGCTGCGGGGGCCACACATTTTTGTACCCATATAATTATTTACATCTGATATATTTGCATTTTAAATTGTGGTGATGTCACTCGTTCAAACTAAGTCTCTTTAAGACATGATTTGCAGTTGCGTCTAAGCCTAACTAAGAAAGTAAAAAATGTTCTTTGGCCTTGAAAGTGTTCACCAGTTTTACAAAGTGTGGGTATGTGTGTGCGTAAGATTTTTTATACAGAGACTTGTTGTAAACTCCAGTAACTTGGGTTATTTTACATGGTCATGTGTATAATTACTTGATCAGTTGTAATTTGATTAATAAGCAAATTTATGCAAGTGATCCTTTTATTCTATAATTGCATATGATGAATAACTATATTTTTGACGTTAAAGTGTTAAGTTAAAGCTTTTACATGGTCACAGAGATTAAACATGATCTGGATTTAATATAATTATGTAACAATTGAATACAATTTACATGTAGAAATTAGAGATTTGATGCTGAATCTAAAATCTGGGATAAAGCTCATCTGCACACATGCCAGGTCAGGATGACCCGAGAGGAGATAAGAGTGGCGCCTGGGCAGCAGGTGTTCTTGCTGTTCGGGAAAGTTGGGGGAAAAAACAATGACATAATGTCTGACCTTGACTGAGTTGTATATAAGGGCCAGAGATTTGTGGCTCAACGCTGCTGCGATGTGAGGATGTCCTTTATTGCTTGCAATAATATTGTCTGCTTCTCCACTGAAACTTCGATTCGGCTTGAGTGTGAGTTTTGATTAAGTGAGCAGCATGCATTCTGTCAAAAAACCACGACACTAGCATTGCTTGAAGAAGCTTGCAGAGCAATTTTCACATCTTTACGGATGACGCTTTGGAAGTTGTCATCCAGATCGTTCGGTCACCTTCCAGAGGTTCTGGTCGTAGGTCGATTGGTAGCATTTTCAGATCGGATGTGTTACAAAAGAAAATGAGACACTTGTTCATCTTTCACAACAAAGATAATATGTACTTTTCATTATGTGTTGCCCATTTGCGGAATCCTGCCAAAAACGACTTTGAAATCAAACACATCACTAAGCAGATTCAACAAGCCGTAGGGATATCCGAGAAACATCCGGTTACATTTGTCATACGTCACAAAATTCGAACAGCATTTAAAGTGTAAAATCGTCATTGTGTACACTTGTTCAAACAAGTCAGGATACTCCTTTTTCCAAACTAGTGAAGTCCCCGCTGACAAAACGGTTTATTTATTTCTACAAGACAACCATTACTACGGTGTGAAAAGCCTGAAAGGACTCTTGGGGGTGGAAAACGTCTGCAAATTCTGTCATCAGTCCTATTATAAAGAACAAGATCATAAATGCAGGTATCACTGTAACGTATGTCTAGACAGTAAATGTCACAAACACCCTCGTAACATCGTAAGATTTTGTAGGTCGCAATATTGCTTTAATAAGCATTCCGCTAAGCTCCATTTAAACGATGTAGTACCCTATTCGGTGTGTCAGATGGCATTTTACTGCAAACGATGTAATCTTGTCATAAGAAAAGATCCTTTTCGATCTCATGCACACAAATGCTCAACTCCCGTCTGTAAGTTATGCGGAGAAAACCTGAAACATTCTGACCCCGATCATGAATGTTTCATACAACCTCTGCCGGAAGAAAGGCCTAGCAAAAAATACATTTTGCTACACGATGCCACACATCTACACAGTGCCACTGTAGATTTCAGGGAAAATCGATCAATTCACTTTTTCACTGAATAAACTTCTCTAATATCCTGATACTTTCACCTAGAAACTCCATTTAAACTGCAAATGGTAGAGATACTTCCCCTTCATAAATCATCAAAAGATCGCTAAACAAATTATTTTTCGAGTTATGATGATTTGTTTGGAACTAGGGACTAAATCTTCCCTCATTGACAGCCATGTTAATTTTCGGAACTCTGAGGAGGTTTTTTCCAAAGTTTCATTTGTGTTTAACCTGTCATAACTTTGACGCTTTTTCATCAATCCACACCATTTTATATCGTAGCGATCAGCAAGGGGTCCTCTCTCACACAAACAGATAATTGATTGGTTAAATATTTTTGGAGTTTTGACCATTTGTTTGAGAGGTCCAAAATCGCTTGAAACTGAGATTTTAGGGATTTTTATTAATTCACTTTTTCACTGAACTAACGTCTCTAAAATCATTATACTTTAATCTAGAAACTCCATTTAAACTTCAAATGGTAGAGATACTTCCCCTTAATGAGACATCAAAGTACCTCATCGTTCAACAAATTATTTTTTGAGTTATGGCGATTTGTTCGGGACTAGGTATTGATTTTCCTCCCATTGACCCCCATTATAATTGCCTCAACTCTGATTTGGCATTTTCTAAATTTTCCTGTGTTTTTAACTTGTCATAACTCTGACATTTTCTCATCAATTCACACTATTTTATGTCATAGCGATCAGCAAAGAGTCCTCTCCCTCACAAGCTTTACACATAAGTGATCGGTTAATGATTTTTGGAGTTATGACTGTTTGTTTGAGAGGTCTGACACAGACATTTTACATGAAACATATGGCTGTGTGGATTTGAAATGTAACTGTCACCCTCTGTCACACACACACACACACACACACACACACACACACACACACGCACACACGCACACACGCACACACGCACATGCAGGCCACGCCCACACACAGAGCAGCTGTCATTCACACAGAATGGCTTGGATCAGCTCTTCTGAGACCTATTAGGGCCATTGTTTGCATAGTAACACAGAGGGCACAGAGGTACCTGGCAGGAGAGTTTTCGCCCTACAGCTATGAAATTTGGCAGACTTGGTCCCGGGTGCGATCTGAGGTGACATGTGATCCCCATGGGACCCCTGTCAACCCCGGCTGGGTACTGGGGCCCCTTGCGACCGCAACTCAGTCAGTTTTAGACCTATTGCCACAAAATTTGGCAGGGTTAATCGTGGGTGCAATCTGAGGTGACATGTGATGCCTATGGGGCCCATGAGGACCTTGGCTGGGCACTGGGGCCCCTGGCGGGCCAATGACCGTAACTCAGTCAGTTTTCAACCTACGGCCACGAAATTCAGCTGTCTTGGTCCCAGGCTTGGTCTCGTGTGCACCCTGAGGTGACACCCTGGCAAACCAATGACTACAGTCGTTTTTTGACCTACATAATCGGTCCCTGATGCACGTCGCAGGGGCACGCACCGCCGTAACACACTCGCAGTTTCTGCAGGAACTGCACTTTCTAGTTATTTTTCCCACCCACTGGCACTGGCACAGCATGATGTCAGAGCCAGTAAAGTAAATTTAAAAATTTTAAAATAATTTTTGTTGAAGATTTTGTGCCCAAAATAATAAAAAATCCTCTCAAGCAAAATGTCCAACATACATGTTTGTTGCAAATACTTAAAAAATAAATAAAAACAAAAATATTACTACTCAAAATAATGATGCATTATGCTAGGTTTGCTTATTTTTTCCTGTTGGCTGATTTGCTGATATTGTTCATCTATACTCTCTATTGGTTAACTAATTTGGAGTGACGAGTCTCCTGACACATAGCCACTCTGCATGAAACACCCTAACGTGGTGAAACGCATTGTATCAAGCGCTGTCTTGGCTGACATGATGAGGAGTGTTAGCAGTTAATCTAGCAGTATGAGTGAGCTAACTATAATGGTAATGGAACTACACTTATGCAGCAGTAACTCATAGTAATTTGTAGCTAGCAGTAATCAGTCTTTACTGTTACTTTTGCACAGTGTTTATGCCAGTGCAATGTTTTCCCTTTGACATACAGCACAGGAGCTTCTAAGATTTCCTGCCCAAGACACCTGATCTAGCTGATGAGGGATTGATAATCAGTTTATTTAAACAGCTGCAAAGCTCCCCTAGTTAGACCTATAGCAGACACTTCAAGCCTAGTTAGTGCTAACAGCTACAAACCCAAAAGATAGCATAGCTTCATTCAACAGATAAGTTTACCAAATACACTTCTATTTCCAAAATATACATTTTATACAGAGTGATACTGCTCCCACAGCATTTGTTACATTAATAAATATCATCAACACTGCTCATAATGTTGGACATGCCAGCCCAATCCTCTTTAGCAGTACTACACTCAGTACATGTTCAAGGCAGATCACCTAGTGTCGGCATAGCCACATGTTCAGAAGACCAGTCATTCCAAATCAGTTTACCAGGTGAGCACCCAGATTTCAGTATCATCTTTCTAAAAAATTAAGTCTGATTTTATGTGCCATTGTTTTTACATTTATTATTTGTATGCAACATATTAACACTCTGAAACTTAACATTTTGCTGGTGGATTTTATCACCATTTGAAAATTCTGGCACAAATTTACTCTATATAGAGCATTTTAGAGGAAGACAAAACATTAAAGAATGCAGAGAAGCAAAAATGTTGCATTTAAACCATGTGGCACAATGATTTGTATTTAAAATGATTGAGCACAGGAAGCACCCAAAAAATTGAATTTATGTTACCAACACGAATTTATGTTGACCTATACAGTGGCAATTTCTGTTCTGTATGAAGAATGTTCATCCTGGTTAACATGAGTGAGTTACTGTGTTAGTTAGTTACAAGCAATTGGCATAAGGTGCTTTTCATTTTAAAATATGACCTTGCAAGCTAGAAAACATGGAGAACTTCCTACATCAGTAGCAGCTCAGTGTATACACTGACAACTGATTATTCTATTTAGCCATATACCTTTGGATGAACTCCAATGTGCAGCAAGCCCCATCTTGGTACTGGAGGTTGAAGTTGTAGAAGCTAGAAAAAAGAGTGGCAAGCCCCAGTGTGAATAATTCCCCCTCAATCACCACATGGCTCTCTATGGAAACCACCCAGTGGGTGGTCTCAGACATAGGCCCTATGTGAAGAGAATTAGCAGCAAGCAATCAACAAATTAACAACAAACATCAACCTGTTTTTGAAACGGAGTCACTGACATACAATGAAATTTAAATGCATACCTAGAACAATCAATCGTGGGCTGTCAGGCAAAGTCAGGGACCTTTCAATATCAGCAGCAGTGGCATAAACCTGTAAAAAAAAATAATTAAAAATAAAAAGAAAAAAAAAAAAAACATAAAAAACTTTTGAAAACTTACAAATTTTATACATAGTATAAATCTTAACTCATGGTTATTACCACTGGCTATTATTTGAATTATTATTAAAAAATAATATGCTGAAGAGTGAGAAGGAATTTAAAAAACTATACACTGTGTCTGTACTTTTTATAAATTCTAATGTCAAGTCAAGTCAAGTCAGATTTATTTATATAGCGCTTTTTACAATGGAGTATTGTCTCAAAGCAACTTTAAAAGTTTAGATTATCTCCTAATAACTACGTCCAATCTCAAATTGAGCAAGCCTAGAGCGACAGTGGCAAGGAAAAACTCCCTAGTTCTAGGAAGAAACCTTGGGAGGACCAAGACTCAAAAAGGGACCCAACCTCCTTGGGCGGCGTAGATGATAAATCTAAGAGCGAACTAAAGTCATGGAGTCAAAGTTCGAATAGAATGTGAAGTATGCACATCGACATTAAGTGGCCCAGGTATGATGATAAATCTAAGAGCGAAACTACAGTCTGGAAGTCAAAAGTTCGAATAAACATGTGAAGTATTCACATCGACATTAAGTGGCCCGAGTATGATGATACATCTAAGAGCAAAACAAAAGTCATGGAGTCATGGTCGAATAAAAATGTGAAAGTATTCACATCGAACATTAAGTGGCACGGGTATGATGGGGCTGGAGACTGATGATGGAAAGCAGCTTGAGTGGAGCTCCATCAGATGAACATCATGTGGGGGGCCGGAAACTGCCGGAACACAGCTCGGAGAGAAACAGAAATTGTAATTAGTTATTGATTAAGAGCACAGTGTCTATTAAAAGTCACTGATGCCATGTCAATCACTGATGCCAAGTGTAGAATGAGACCCCGGCAGCATTAGCTATACCAGCATAGCTAGAAAGAGGAGAACTGGTAGGAAAACACAGCCAAGAGGGATCACATGAGACATTGGCAACCCCACGGGCAGAAGACAGCAACCCAACGTTTCTGATCACCATAAGACTCTTTGACTATGAACCCCCAGCTCTGCCCTTATTCTAAGGCAAGGATGTATGAGTCAAGATCACGAGGACTGAAGCCCAGTTCAGCCAGACCGCCCACTCGACACTCCCGGCTAGCGGACAAGGCAGGCAGGCCAGACATGACTCCAGACTCCGGCCCCAGTGACCCAATCCATGCATCCTGGTCTAAATCTAGTCAAAAGCCTGTGTAAATAGGTATGTCTATAGTCTAGACTTAAAACTTTGTAGAGTGTCTGAGTCTCAAACTAAAGTGGGAAGTTTATTCCATAGTTGGGGGGCCAGATATGAGAAAGCCTTTCCCCCTGCTGTGACTTTTTTAATTCTAGGAACTAAAAGAAGTCCTGTACCCTGCGAACGAAGTAGACGGGTTGGATTGTAAAACTCTAAGAGGTCACTCAGATAATGTGGGGCCAGGCCATGTAGAGCTTTATAAGTTATAAGAAGTATTTTGTAATCAATGCGGAATTTGACTGGTAACCAGTTGCAGTGATGATAGAAAACAGAAGTGATATGATCAAATTTTCTAGTTCGAGTTAGCACTCGGGCAGCTGCATTCTGAACTAAAACTGAAGTTTATTTATAGATTTACTAGAGCATCCAGTAAGTAAGGCGTTACAGTAATCCAAAACTTGAGGTTTATAAATGCATGAACAAGTTTTTCTGCATCATTAAAAGAGGATATTTCTTCTAAGTTTAGCGATATTACGTAATTGAAAGAAAGCAATTCGAGTGATGCTGCTAATGTACGGATCAAAGGAGAGATCTGAATCAAATGTGACCCCTAAGTTTTTTACAAGACGGACTGGGCAATACTGGACAGCCATCTAGATTAGGATAGATGTAGCCAAACCTGTCTCTCACAGCCTTGGGTCCCAACTAATAGCAACCCTCAGTTAAGTAAGAGAAAATTAAATAACATCCAATTTTATTTCCTTTACACAGTCCTCGATTTTGTTGATTTGTAAGGCTGTCATTAGGTTTGGCTGATATGTACAGCTGTGTAATCATCTGCATAGGCAGTGGAAATTAATGCCATGTTTACGAATAAATGAGCCTAGTGGCAGCATGTACAGAGAGAATAAAAGCGGCGGGTCAAGCACTGACCCCTGAGGCACGCCCCCCATACTTCACTTTTGAGAGCTTAGATCTTAGATTATTTATATGAACAAACTGGTTTACCGGTCAGTTAAGTAGGATTAAACCAAGAAAGTGCTGATCCCTTAATACCTACAGTATTTTCTAGTCTGCTTAGTAAAACATCATGATCTATCGTGTCAAATGGCTGCACTTAAATCTAACAGAACAAGAAAAGAAAACACATCCCTTAATTCTGAGGACATTAAACAAGTCATTTAGTACCCTAAGTATTGCTGTTTCAGTACTATGATGGGGGGGGCCTGAAGCCAGATGAAATGTTTCATAAATTTCATTCCTTTGAGGTAAACTACAGAGCTGCTGATAGACGGCCTTTTTCTAAGATTTTGGACAGAAACGGTAGATTTGAAATTGGGCTATAATTAGATATCACACAAGGGTCAAGATTGGCATTTTTAAATCAGTGGTTTGATAACGGCCAGACTTAAAGGATTTGGGGCACATAACAAAAAGGTAAGGGATGGAATTTAAAATAAACTAACACTAGCTCTATAACACTAGGTAATTACTTGTTTGAGTAGACGTGTAGGAATTGGATCTAAACAAACATGTTGATGACTTAGACGAGCTGATCAGTGCGGATAGTTCAGTATCAGTAATTGGGGGGTAAAAGATTCTAATCTTGATTACGGCTAATTTGAACAAATGTCTTCACTAGTGCGGGGTGCATCTGGGGAAGGTTGCTGGACAGTTTGGTGATGTGATGAGCATTGAGTTTTATGCCTAATGTTTTCTATCTTATCATTAAAGAAAAGTCATTGAAATCATTACTGTTAAAATTACACAGAATGTTAGAGTCCCCACTTTCTGTGGGGTTTTTTGTTAATTTGGAGACTGTATTAAAGAAGAAATCTTGGGATTGTTCTTATTTTTCTCTATGATTGAAGAAAATATGCAAGCTTTTTTTAGCTTTAGTGAGGGCATCGGATGCTTATACTCTGCCATGCTGTCCCCTCCAAGCAATCTTAAACACCTCCAATTTACTATGTCTCCACTTGCGCTCTAAATGCCGTGTTTTTTTTGCTTTATTAAAGTACTGGTGTGGTCATTATACCCCATGGTGCTAGCCTTTTTCCCCTAATACGTTTGGACCCTAGCAGGGGCAGTCATGTCCAGGGTTGAGCAAAGCACACATTCTAATTGCTCATTTACAACACTCAAGATGATTGATCTCCGTAGGTTGTATTAAATTTTAAGTCTGGTAGGTTTTTTAATAAACGCAGCTGGAGTAGCAGATGTGATAGTGCGCTGGTGTGAGTAACGGGCAGAAGGATTTTATTTTATTAGGAGATAGCTCAAATACTAAAAAGATAGTGATCTGAAAATCGAATCACTTTGCGGGAAAACATAAAGGTTATCTATATTGATACCAAATGTTTAATATTAGATCTAAAGTATGATTACAGCGGGTGGGTTGGACCCATCACATTCTGAGTGATTACCCATGGATTCTAAGATGGACTCGAAAAGCAATTTTAATGGAATCCTGGATTTTCCTGCTCATTGTCAAAGTAAAAAAAATATTGAAATCACCTACAATTAAAGCCTTATCTGTTCACAGTAGTAAGCAGGAAAGAAAGTTATCAAATTCCTGGAAAGACGAAATTCTGAATAGGGACCCAGGCGGGCGGTAAATAGTGACAAGCTGAAAAGAGTGTGGTTGTGACTTCCATAACGCATGGATCAGTCCATTAAGAATCAGTATTTCAAAGGAATTAGCCTTGGTAATGGGATTAGCTGTAACACCTAACTCTTTGTCAAAAATTGTGGCTATGCCTCCCCCCCGACCATTAGGACGAGGGGCGACTAGCATGACTGTATCCAGGAGGTGAGGCTTCATTTAAGGCTAAAATATTCATCTCAGGTCTAATCCAAGTCTCAGTGAGGACAGAGAGCGTGTAAGCGTTTATCAGTGATCATTTCATTTTACAATCACTGCTTTGTTTGTAAGTGATCTAATGTTATGTAGTCCTAGCTTTAGTCTAATGTTGTTGTTATTTCTTTGGCAGCTATCTGTGTTTATTACTAATGAGGTATTAAAACAGACTTTTTGAGAGCGTTTACGTTTAGGGCAGATGCGGGTAACAGACATAGTTTTCATCAATAATGTGGGGGGTTCTGGGTGACGGTGCATGGCTACCAGCAAGACAGTTTGGTTAAAGCCGGTCCTGTCTGCTGCCTGACCCCCTGCTCTGGATAGTCAGTCCCTAACCATTCGGGCCATAAGACTATGGGCAATGTTGCAGGAGATGAGAGCAGCACCCTCCCGAGTGGGA
Source organism: Ancistrus triradiatus (assembly GCA_025084515.1). Classification (NCBI taxonomy): domain Eukaryota; kingdom Metazoa; phylum Chordata; class Actinopteri; order Siluriformes; family Loricariidae; genus Ancistrus; species Ancistrus triradiatus. The sequence continues at coordinate 141,225 of JAJAGP010000297.1, forward strand.
TGGACACCCGTCCCATCCTAAAAAGGCCATGCTTACCCCTCAAAGGCTGTCCAGTTTGTCTATAAAGTCCACGTTTGTTTTCAGAGCACCACTTTGGACAGCCAGCAGTTCAGCGACCATAACCTGCTGTAGGCTTGGTCACCTCGCCGCCTTGGGATGGGGCCAGAGCAGACTACAGCATTGGACATCGCCTTCGCCACGCTAACCACCTCTACAAAATTAGCCTTAGTAACCTCTGACTGACAAAGGCGTATATCATTAGCCCCTACATGAATAACTATCCTAGAGACTCTGCGGCTCTCGAGTTCACTAAGACTCGTTACAATGTCCGGCACTCTGGCTCCGGGGTACAGAGAACTCTAGCTGCTGGTGTCCCTAATGGGGTAGCAAGTTTCACGTGTCGTAAAATAGAGTCACCTATGACCAGAGCTCTTTCAACAGGCTGCTCAGTGGGTGTTTCACTGAGGAGGGCAAACCTGTTGGACACGTGAACAGGTAAAGTGTGGTGCTCTCGTGGACTAGCCTTGGCATCCAGATCTGCTAAGCTAGGAGCTGAGCTAGCCTTCTCTAATGTCTGGATGCACGCCTCTAACACTACAATCTTCTCCGTCAGACTGGCTACAAGCCTACACCTATCACAAGTAAAATTTACACTAATGACGGAGGAAGAATAGCTAAACATGCCACACTCGGCACAGGGAATGTAACATAATGTAATGTAACTTATGTATTGTGGTCTTGTGGTTCTAAGGGGTTAATATTTCTAACTATTTATATATTTTTGTATATAACTATACTTACATCTGCTTGAAGGATGAGATTCTCTGTCTGTTCTCTGAAGTGAGCCAGCAAAACCTGCAAAACATAGGGCGCTGCCACACTGCTTTTACTTATAGTCAGGGCAGCTGTAACTTCACTATTGGTAGGATTTTGCCGTAAGAATTCCATAATCACTTTTCCATATTCTTCAAGTGATGCTTCAAACTTTCTCAGAATACTGATGTCTGTTAAAGTCTCAAAATGTTTACACATAATCCTTGGGACAAAGAGGAATGGCCACTGAGTCTTTAAAAAGTCAATGGAGTGTGCTGGTACTGCGTTTATCATCTTGCGTTGTAGATAGTATGTGGCTGCCATGAGTTGCTGAACTTCTGCTCTTTCAATGGCAGACAATCCCTCTTGATTGAATAACTCCAAAAGTGTCTGCTTCTTCTCATCTAGTGTGCTTTCGTTTTCGTCAGGTTGCCACCGTGTGCAGCCATAGTTGTCAGCAGGACCGGTGTTTGATTTTTCTCCTGTACTATCTTTGACAGACCTCAATTTTGCTAAAGTATTATTAAGGTTAAGGTGCTCTACCCGAACCTTTAGTTGACTCAGGAGTGATGAATATCCTCCACCGATGACATGTTCCCATACCCAAAACAACTTCGGCGATTCAGGGGGGGTCAATGGCAGCACCACCTGAACTAAATAGGGAATCAGACCCTGAACTTGCACCTCAAATCGAGCTAGTACCAAACGAAGCTGACACCCTACAAAGTGATCAAGAGCGTGAGAAACACAGGGAGATCCTTATCAAGTATCGCAACTCATTCACCTAAAATTCCTTAGACTGTGGACTAACCACATGTCCCGCTTATGTGCGTCACTACAAAATTCCATTAGCTTCTTATGAGCCAGTACAGGAAATCATTGACAATCGTTCGGGAAAGGGTTTGAAAAAGGGCATCATCCGCCCCTGTAATAGCACCAAGTACACTCCAGTCATCAAACGTGTGAAACCCACAACAAAGACCGTCAAGACCTGGTCAGAATGTGCTGATTACACTCTCCAGCAACAGTTTCAGCACACAGACTGGAGTGTATTTGCTGCCCAAGCCACCACAGACTCTCAGATTAACATTGACAGGTATACCAACTCTGTACTGGACCATATCAACATGTGTGTGGACACTGTGACCACACACAAAAAAACAAAAACTTTCCTCAATCAGAAGCCCTGGATGAACAGAGAGGTTCGTCTCCTACTCAAGGCAAGAGATACAGCCTTCAGGTCTGGAGACCATGTCGCTTACAGTTCTGCCAGGGCTGACCTGAGAAAAGGAATTTCCCAGGCTAAACACTGCTACAAGTAGAGGATTGAAGAGCACTTCAACTCCTCTGACTCCCGACGCATGTGGCATGGAATACAAACAATCACGAACATCAAACCATCCTGCAGTGCGCCTCAATCCAGCTCTGCCAAACTCCCTGATGAGCTTAACCACTTCTACGCTCGCTTTGACAGGGAAAATCAGGATCCTATAATCAAAGTAGCAACAGCAACTGATGAACAACCCCCAACATTCACCACCTTGGATGTCTTCTTTGCTTTATGCAAAGTGAACACACGGAAAGCAGCTGGGCCAGATGGAATACCTGGTCACGTGTTTAGAGCCTGTGCAGTACAGTTGGCTGGAGTCTTCACGGACATCTTCAATCTGTCCCTGGCCCATGGAGTGGTCCCTAGTAGATTCAAGACAGCCACCATCATACCAGTGCCTAAGCACTCCACTGCCAAGGCCCTTAATGATTTCCACCCTCTTGCGCTCACCCCCATCATCGACAAGTGCTTTGAGATATTGGTTCTCTCTCACTTGAAGTCCTGCTTTCCTGCTACACTGGACCCACACCAGTTTGCCTACCGCTGAAACAGGTCAACAGAGGACACCATTGCCACTACACTCCATTCTGAACTAACCCACCTGGATAACCACAACACGTACATTAGAATGCTGCTCATTGACTTTATCTCAGCATTCAACACTGTGATACCCTCAAGGCTGATCTCCAAGCTCAGCCAGCTTGGTATAACCCCAACCCTCTGCAACTGGACAATGGACTTTCTGACCAACAGACCCCAGTCTGTTAGGTTTGGTAACCTCACCTCTTCCTCTATTACCCTGAACATTGGCGTGCCACAGGGCTGCCTGCTGAGCCCTCTTCTGTACTCCCTGTTCACCCATGATTGCGTTCCTGTTTATGACTCCAACAGCATAATCAAGTTCACAGATGATACCATGGTGGTAGGTCTGATCAGAGATGATGATGAGACGACCTACAGGGAGGAGGTTCATCACTTAGCTGTGTGGTGTACCAACAATAACCTGGTGCTTAACACCCTGAAGACCAAGGAGATCATCGTGGACTTCAGACGGACTAAGTGCCTCTCACACCATCCCATTTGCATCAATGGAGATGTCGTAGAGAGAGTGTCAAGTTTCAAGTTCCTTGGCACCCACATCTCTGATGATCTTAGCTGGTCACTTAACTCCTCTATCCTGGTAAAAAAGACACAACAGCGCCTCTACTTTTTAAGGATGCTTAAGAAAGCTCACTTGGATCCCAGGATATTGGTGGACTTCTACCGCTGATCCATTGAAAGCATTCTCACAAACTGCATCTCTGTATGGTATGGCAACTGCTCTGCATCAGATGGGGCAGCACTCCAGCGGGTGGTGAAAACTGCCCAACGGATCATCGGTGCCCCATTACACACCATTGAGTACATTTACAACAAGCGCTGTCTGAGCAGGTCTAGTAGCATCATCAAGGATATCTACCACCCCAACCACAGACTGTTCACCCTCCTTCCATCTGGCAGGCGTTACGGAAGCCTACGTTCCAACACCAGCAGGTTAAGGAAGAGTTTCTTCCATGAGGCGGTAACCCTGCTAAATGCTTCATCAAAAGCATAACTGCACTCATTACTGCACTATTCTGTACTTTTTGCATCTGTACTATTCTTAACATTTGCACTACCTTGCACAAGTAATCTGTATATATGCTGCAATCACTGTACAGCAGTCTACTCATTTGCACATTTACATATATTTTTACATATACGTACATATGTTACACTCCTTGTATATTGTAGCAAACTAAGACTACACTTTATATTTACATATATTTTTACATATATGTACATATGTTACACTCCTTGTATATTGTAGCAAACTAAGACTACACTTTAATTGGATTAATTTTTAATTAAACTTTGTTAATTAAAATATATATTCATTAATTAAGAAATACGAGGCACCACCAAATCGATTAATGATAAATATAAATAATTCACTGGCCGATCTGGAAACCAGGAAAAAGAAACAACAACCTTGATCAGTCTAGTTCTGAATAGTGAATTCCGAGTAGTTTTCTCGACCTTTGAATGAATGAATGAGCTCTCAAACCAGGCGGTAAATTCAAAAGGCTTATAAACAAGTTTATTAACTACAAAACAAGGCAAATACCAACAGATTATCTAAGGTAATCACGAGTGTATCACAGAGTTAAAATCATAAAATGACGATGAACATGTATATATCACATATGGAGAACAGGGAATAATGGCAAGCGTACACCTTACAGTAATAAAATCGGAAACCAAGATGACTCTATGTAACTTATCGGTCGCGCAATAATTACTAACGTTGCAATGCTACTGGTAACCTTAATTACGTTGAGTGTGGATAGTATGTTAAGTTACTTAGGCGTGAATAAGTCTATGTTGAAGCGTGGTTTAAAGATTTAACAAATTAAGACCCGAGCATCAGGGAACCCAGAAAAGCCATAAATGGTACTCGCCTGGAAGGTCACTCGAGTGATTCGGGGCATTCCACCCTGGCCCAGCCGTCCAAAGGTACGATATTGGGGAGCTTTAGCGTCCGTCTGGCACACCGTAACTCTGACCCGGCTTCTTCAGCGGCTTAGTTCTTTGGGTTCTTGCCGACGGTTTGACCACGTTGACTTGGTGACTTAAAATGGCGTCCTTCCCGATTTAGGCTGAGGGCTTCACGCGTACTCGGCGTCTTGCATGCGTACAACTCAGGATTTATCTTGGCCACAGATAAAGGTGGAGTTGGCGCCTTTCTAACACCACGAGCTTCAACAAAAACTTGAAAAACTTGGATGGTACAAAAAATGGTCGAGCTAAGAGTCTGGTTGGTCTTTTAACTATCTTCTAGTTCAGCGATACCGAACTACTGTAGACTGCGGTATACAGGAAACTTTAAAGTAAATGCGAAAACTTGGGTAAAATAAATAATCAAAAACGTTACAAAAAGGAAAAACATAAAGAACATAAAGACACAAGACTTGAAGACGAAACTTGAAGCTAGCTTACTACGTGGTCGTCCCGCGTTGCTTTTTAAATGTTCCAGCTCGGGGGGCGGCTGGAGGCTCATTGGCTAAGTAAGGAGTTGCCCTTACTTAGCCAATGAGAAGCTGACTCCTCAGTAAAACTCTCCTATCGCGGTTGCCTTATTTCACCATAAGCCACTGACGTCTAACTTGGATTAAATAATATTCCTACGTATCTAAAAGAGATTGAAAAGTATCACACAATAACCAAAAATCCTCAAAGTCACAAGTTTAGATGCAGACTTCGTTGTAAGGTTCAGATGATCAAAAGCACCTTGAATTGATAACTTAGAACATCGTTAAAGCATTCTAACTACAGCGCAGGCATTTACTATACTTTTAACTAAACAATACTATGATTAATACAAGCTGTAGGGAAACGGTACATTGTAAATACTTCATGTTTGTTGCACAAATTATTAAAAAAACCGATCGATCAAAACACATAGGCAAAAGCTGTTATTTCTATATATCGTACTAAACCAGATAACTAAATATCAAAACAAAAAGATAATTATACTAAAACATCAATCAAGTAGATATGAAGATACATAAATTCAGCAACATACATATGTATAATCTGTAATGGTGTGTGGATATAAAAGAATATCCTTGATCCACTCTTTGTATGAATCATTTAAATGTATATAGCATGTTTGGACTTCTCAGGATCCAAATATTATTTGTTATGTAATTAAAAGGTTTCGATGAAGATAAACTGTTCCCAGAAAGAGTTGAATACAATTAAAGTTTGTCTCTTTAGAACAAAAGCAGAGTTCTTGGGTTTTTTAAAAGGGAAGGCCATAGTCTCTTGACCGTTACTTGATGTCGTAAATCTCCAGGGGTGCCTTTCTGGCGCCAGGCTTGAGTGATAAGGTTTGCAAGAGAGGCTGTGATGACAGAGTTCAACTATGGGGAAAGAAAGTCGTTAATTTTTGCAAAAGTCAGAAGACAATTAAGAAAGCTTGGTGGCCTTGAAATGTTGAAACCCCCATTCAAAATTAGCACATGGGCTTAGTTTATGATTGGAGATGTCAAAGGTTGTATGTCGGTTTGGGAAAGAGTTAACCGTTGGAGTCAAAGGTGGGGGTTTAAGATCCTGTCCAGATGTAGGGCCTTCTTGAATTCCAAGATGTTGTAAAGTTTACGACTTGGGGGAAGAAGGTAAAGAGAGGGAGATACAGTGATCACGCTACAATATACTTTCTGTATATGCTTATCACTACTGCAGCAATTATGTAAATAATTCTGTATTTATTTGTAAATAATACTGTATTGCACTTCTGGTTAGATGCTAACTGCATTTCATTTGCTTTGTATTCGTACTCTCCACATTGACAATAAAGTTGAATCTAATCTAATATTTATGACCTTTTCAGATTTGTGAAAACTTTCACAGATATAATTTTGTATGAAAAGCATTTATTTATATAATATTTATGACTTTTAATCATTTTCAGATTTGTGAAAGCTTTCACAGATATAATTTTATGTGAAAAGCATTTATTTATATAATATTTATTGATTTTAGGCATTTTCAGATTTGTGAAAGCTTTTACAGATATAATTTTATCTGAAAATCATTTATTTATATAATATTTTATTGATTTTAGGCATTTTCAGATTTGTGAAAGCTTTCACAGACATAATTTTGTATAATAAATTGTAACTATGATGTTATTGATGACTGTTATCTGATTGAATTATTTCGCTCTTTTTACTTCACCATGTAAAATAATAAAGCCATGATTGAGTTTGGCATAAAACTGTGACCAAAGTGTTTGTTTTTAGTGGATGTTTGGGTGTGAATCACCACAGTACCTTGTAAATTAGTGTACCATGTCGTTTTAGTTTCATAAACTTTCATAAACAGTTTTTGGTTGACATCACTGCTTTTCACAGCTCTGTTCTCTTTGCCATGTGACAACATTGGAGAATCCCACGTTGGTGGCTGAACCCGACTTCAGAAATCTATCAGGCTCAGTTCTACATTTCTCTACATACTTTGTTCGTCCCCTTTTTCAGGTCCAGCAGGTACTATTAACAGCACATTCACACATTCACAATCCAGGGTCTAATCAAACCACACCTGTTTATATTGACAGCATTTAGCAGACATTTGAAAATTGTCATTTTTTAAAATCAGTATATTACAATTGTCAGCTATATCTTCATTTCCTGATGGAACTACAACAGTGCTTGAAATGTGGCAAACAGAAAGAATGGTGTTGCTTGGTGGGTGCTAGGCAGTTGCTCTAGTGTTGGTAGGTGGTTACCATGGTGTCACTGTTGGTTGCTATGGGTTTGCTAGGTTGTTGCTATGTGTTTGCTAGGTGATTGCTAAGGTACACCAGGTGGTAGCTAAGGTGTTGCTAGTTGGTTGCTAGGCAATTGATATGGTGTCCCAGGTGGTTGCTCTGGTATCCCAGGTGGTTTCTATGGGGTTGCTAGGTTGTTGCTAGGTGGTTGCTATGGTGTCCTAGGTGGTTGCTAGGTGGTTGCTAAGGTATACCAGGTGGTTGCTAAAATGTTGCTAAGTGGTTGATACACAGTTGTTATGCTTTCCCAGGTCTTTGCTATTGTGTCAATAGGTGGTTACTATGGTATCCCAGGTGGTTGCTTTGATGTCCCAATATTTTCCCATGTGTCCCAATACTTTTGGCCACGTGCAGGTGCTTGTCTAAATACTTTTGACCGCATGCTTGGGTGTGTCCCAATACTTTTGGCGGTGTCCTAATACATTTCCATGTTTCTGTATGTAAGTAGATTTAATAAGAGGTCACTGAGTCTCACTAAGTGCTCTGTGGTGACATCATCGATTTCAGTTATAGTTTGAATTTTCCAAAAGTCCAAAAGTCATAGCGCCCCACAGAGCGATTACCTACATACCGGTGCTTGAACCATATCTGTACGTTAGATAGTTCGAGCCGAATTAATTGCAGAAATGTGTGGTAGAAGAACCAACCACCAATAAAAAAAGTATGAGAGAAACAATATTCAGTTCTATTCAAGCACTGTATAATGAACATCATGTCAATGTATGTAGTTTGTAACAAAGCAGGTAACCCACGCAAGGCACCGGGTCCTGGTGGCATATACAGTCAGGTACAGTGGGTCAAAAAAGTATTTAGTCAGCCACTGATTGTGCAAATTCTCCTACTTAGAAAGATGAGAGAGGTCTGTAATTTTCATCATAGGTACACTTCAACTATGAGAGACAAAATGAGAAAAAAAATCCAGGAAATCAGATTGTAGGATTTTTAAAGAATTGAATTGTAAATTATGGTGGAAAATAAAATTTGGTCAATAACAAAAGTTCAACTCAGTACTTTGTAACATAACCTTTGTTGGCAATGACAGAGGTCAAACATTTCCTGTAAGTCTTCACCAGGTTGGCACACACTGTAGCTTGTATTTTCGCCCATTCCTCCATGCAAATCTCCTCTAGAGCAATGATGTTTTGGGGCAACATGGACTTGCAACTCCACAAATTTTCTATGATGTTGAGGTCTGGAGATTGGCTAGGCCACTGCAGAACCTTGAAATGCTTTTTACTGAGCGACTCCTTCATTGTCTGAGCAGTGTGTTTGGGATCATTGTCATGCTGGAAGACCCAGCCACGTTCCACCATCAATGCTCTCACTGATGGAAGGAGATTTTGGCTTAAAATCTCACGATACATGGCCCCGTTCATTCTTTCCTTAACATGGATCAGTCGTCCTGTACCCTTTGCAGAAAAACAGCCCCAAAGCATGATGTTTCCACCCCCATGCTTCACAGTAGGTATGGTGTTCTTGGGATGCGACTCAGCATCCTTTTTCCTCCAGTTGAGTTTTTTCTAAAAAGTTATACTTTGGTTTCATCTGACCACATGATGTTCTCCCAATCCTCTTCTGAATCATCCAAATGCTCTCTGGCAAACTTCAGACGGGTCAGGACATGTACTGGCTTAAGCAGGGGGACACGCCCGGCACTGCAGGATCTGAGTCTCTCTTGGCGTAGTGTGTTACTGATGGTAGCCTTGTTACGTTGGTCCCAGCTCTCTGCAGGTCATTCATCAGGTCCCTCCTTGTAGATCTCAGAAATATTGCTTGTTTGTTTATAATTAAATTCTTTTAAAATCCTACACTGTGATTTCTTGGATTTCTTTTTCTCATTTTGAAAATTACAGACCTCTCTCAAGTCAGAGAACTTGCACAATCAGTGGCTGACTAAATACTTTTTTGCCCCACTGTATACACAGCTGTGATAGACAAAATGAGAAAAAAAATCCAGGAAATCACAGTGTTGAATTTTTTAAGAATTTAATTGTAAATCACCCACAAACAAGCAATATTTCTGGCTCTCACTGTTACGGTTCTCCATTAAAAAACGAAATGACGAAACGTATAAACAAAAATATAAATAGGTTGGGACCCAAGTGCAGTTAGCTCCAGATGGTGTTAATAACCAAAATAAAACTAAATAAATGAAAGGAAAACAAACCGAGGATATAAATAACAAACACAACTAAATAAAAGAAAATGCACGCTATTCAAAGCGTGCTTACAGCATGCCTCCATTGCGCAACAGGTGCACCGGGTCCTGCGCCTGCACAGTGCGCAGAAGCCCGAACAGAGGTTCTGCAAAATCGTGCCGCACGATCCGCAGCTAAAAGCGGCCATGGGAGTGAGGCACGGTCGTGAGGAAATTAAGAGGACGAGGCAATGAGCTCTGCGTCCTTTTCGTGATCGGAGGCTTAAATTTGCATGGAGGAATGGGCCAAAATACAAGCTACAGTGTGTGCCAACCTGATGAAGACTTACAGGAAATGTTTGACTTCTGTCATTGCCAACAAAGGTTATGTTACAAAGTATTGAGTTGAATCAAATTTATTAACCCAATACTTATTTTCCACCATGATGTACAATCAAATTCTTTAAAAATCCTACAATGTGATTTCCTGAATACGTACCATATGAAAGCAACGTGGGCTTTATAGACAACTGGACAGCCTTTGAGGGTAAGCCTGGCCTTTTAGGATGGGACGGTGTCCATCCCACTCGGGAGGGTGCTGCTCTCATCTCCTGCAACATTGCCCATAGTCTTATGGCCCGATTGGTTAGGGGCTGACTAACCAGAGCAGGGGTCAGGCAGCAGACAGACCGGCTTAACCAACTGTCTGCTGGTAGCCATGCACCGTCACCCAGAACCCACATTATTGAAACTGTGTCTGTTACCCGCATCTGCCCTAAACGTAAATGCTCTCAAAAAGTCTGTTTTAATAACCTCATTAGTATAAACACAGATAGCTGCCAAAGAAATAACAACATTAGACTAAAGCTAGGATTACTTAACATTAGATCACTTACAAACAAAGCAGTGATTGTAAATGAAATGATCACTGATAAACGCTTACACGCTCTCTGTCTCACTGAAACTTGGATTAGACCTGATGAATATTTAGCCTTAAATGAAGCCTCACCTCCTGGATACAGTCATGCTAGTCGCCCTCGTCCTAATGGTCGGGGGGGAGGCATAGCCACAATTTTTTGACAAAGAGTTAGGTGTTACAGCTAAATCCCATTACAGAGCTAATTCTTTTGAAATACTGATTCTTAATGTGATTGATCCATCGTTATGGAATCAAAACCACACTCTTTTCAGCTTATCACTATTTACCTCCCTCCTGGTCCCTATTCAGAATTTCTTCAGGAATTTGCTAACTTTCTTTCCTGCTTACTACTGTCAACAGATAAGGCTTTAATTGTAGGTGATTTCAATATTCACTTTGACAATGAGCAGGATCCACTTATAATTGCTTTCGAGTCCATCTTAGAATCCATGGGTATCACTCAGAATGTGATGGGACCAACCCACCGCTGTAATCATACTTTAGATCTAATATTAACATTTGATATCAAAATAGATAACCTTGATGTTTTCCCCCAAAGTGATTCGATTTCAGATCACTATCTTTTAGTATTTGAGCTATCTCTAATAAATAAAATCCTTCTGCCTCGTTATCACACTAAGCACACTATCACATCTGCTACTCCAGCTGCGTTTATTAAAAACCTACCAGACTTAAAATTTAATACACCTATGGAGATAAATCATCTTGTGTAAATGAGCAATTAGAATGTGTGCTTCGCTCAACCCTGGACATGACTGCCCCTGCTAGGGTCAAACGTATTAGGGAAAAAAGGCTAGCACCATGGTATAATGACCACACCCCTACCTTAAAGCAAAGAACATGGCATTTAGAGCACAAGTGGAGACATAGTAAATTGGAGGTGTTTAAGCTTGGTTGGAGGGACAGCATGACAGAGTATAAGCATGCCCTCACTAAAGCTAAAGCTGCATACTTCTCTTCAATCATAGAGAAAAATAAGAATAATCCAATATTTCTTTTTAATACAGTCTGCAAATTAATAAAAATCCCCACAGAAAGTGATTCTCCCGTTCTGTGTCATTTTAATAGTAATGATTTTCATGACTTTTTTTAATGATAAGATAGAGAACATTAGGCATAAAACTCAATGCTCATCACATCACCAAACTATTCAGCCACCTTCCAGATGCAGCACTAGTGAAGACATCTGTTTAATGAGCTGTAAATCAAGATTAGAATCTTTTACCCCAATTACTAATACTTAACTATCCGCACTGATCAGCTCGTCTAAGTCATCAACATGTTTATTAGATCCCATTCCTACACGTTTACTCAAACAAGTAATACCTAGTATTATAGAGCCACTGTTAGTTATTTTAAAGTCATCCTTTACCTTTGGTTATGTGCCCAAATCCTTTAAAGCTGCCGTTATCAAACCACTGATTAAAAAAGCCACTCTTGACATTTGTGTGATATCTAATTATAGACCAATTTCAAATCTACCGTTTCTGTCCAAAATCTTAGAAAAAGCCGTCTATCAGCAGCTCTGCAGTTACCTCCAAAGGGATGAAATTTATGAAACATTTCAGTCTGGCTTCAGGCCCCATCATAGTACTGAAACAGCATTGATTAGGGTACTAAATGACTTGTTAATGTCCGCAGATAAGGGATGTGTTTCTTTTCTTGTTCTGTTAGATTTAAGTGCAGCATTTGACACTATAGATCATGATGTTTTACTAAACAGACTAGAAAATACTATAGGTATTAAGGGATTAGCACTTTCTTGGTTTAAATCCTACTTGACCGACCGGTACCAGTTTGTTCATATAAATAATCTAAGGTCTAAGATCTCAAAAGTGAAGTATGGCATGCCTCAGAGGTCAGTGCTTGGCCCGCTTTTATTCTCTCTGTACATGCTGCCACTAGGCTCAGTTATTCGTAAACATGGCATTAGTTTCCACTGCTATGCAGATGATACACAGCTGTACATATCAGCCAAACCTAATGACAGCCTTACAATCAACAAAATTGAGGACTGTGTAAAGGAAATAAAAGATTGGATGTTATTTAATTTTCTCTTACTTAACTCAGATAAAAAACTGAGGTGCTATTAGTGGGACCCAAGGCTGTGAGAGACAGGCTAGCTACATCTATCCTAAATCTAGATGGCTGTCCAGTATTGCCCAGTCCGTCTGTAAAAAACTTAGGGGTCAACATTTGATTCAGATCTCTCCTTGATGCGCACATTAGCAGCATCACTCGAATTGCTTTCTTTCAATTACGTAATATCGCTAAACTTAGAAATATCCTCTCTCTTAATGATGCAGAAAAACTTGTTCATGCGTTTATAACCTCAAGGTTTGGATTACTGTAACGCCTTACTTACTGGATGCTCTAGTAAATCTATAAATAAACTGCAGTTAGTTCAGAATGCAGCTGCCCGAGTGCTAACTCGAACTAGAAAAATTGATTGATCATATCACTCCTGTTCTATCATCACTGCACTGGTTACCAGTCAAATTCTGCATTGATACAAAATACTTCTTATAACTTATAAAGCTCTACATGGCCTGGCCCCACATTATCTGAGTGACCTCTTAGAGTTTTACAATCCAACTCGTCTACTTCGTTCACAGGGTGCAGGACTTCTTTTAGTTCCTAGAATTAAAAAAGTCACAGCAGGGGGAAAGGCTTTCTCATACATGGCCCCCCCAACTATGGAATTAAAAACTTCCCACTTTCGTTCGAGATTCAGACACCCTCCAAAGTTTTAAGTCTAGGCTAAAGACATACTTATTTACGCGGGCTTTTGACTAGATTTAGACCAGGTTGCATGGCTTGGGGTCGCTGGGGCCGGAGTCTGGAGTCAATGTCTGGCCTGCCTGCCTTGTCCCCTAGCCAGGAGTTTCGAGTGGGCAGTCTGGCTGAACTGGGCTTCAGTCCTCGTGATCTTGACTCATGCATCCTTGCCTTAGAATAAGGGCAGAGCTGGGGGTTCATAGTCAAAGAGTCTTATGGTGATCAGAGACGTTGGGTTGCTGTCTTCTGCCGCTTGTGGGGTTGCCAATGTCTCATGTGATCCCTCTTGGCTGTGTTTTCCTACCAGTTTCTCCTCTTTCTAGCTTTCTAGCTATGCTGCTATAGCTAATGCTGCCGGGGTCTCATGCTACAACTTGGCATCAGTGATTGACATGGCATCAGTGATTGTTAATAAACCACTGTGCTCTTAATCAATAACTAATTACATTTTCTGTTTTCTCTTCGAGCTGTGTTCCGGCAGTTCCGGCCCCACACATGATGTTCATCTGATGGAGCTCCACTCAAGCTGCTTACGTCATCAGCTCCAGCCCCATCATACCCGGGCCACTTAATGTCGATGTGCATAATTCACATTTTATTCGACCATGACTCCATGACTTTAGTTTCGCTCTTAGATTTATCGTCATACCCGGGCCACTTAATGTCGATGTGAATACTTCACATTCTATTCGAACTTTGACTCCATGACTTTAGTTCGCTCTTAGATTTATCATCTACGCCGCCCAAGGAGGTTGGGTCCCTTTTTGAGTCTTGGTCCTCCCAAGGTTTCTTCCTAGAACTAGGGAGTTTTTCCTTGCCACTGTCGCCCTAGGCTCGCGGCGAGGAGGGGGGGGGGCGATGGCATGAGTGAGGCGAGGCTAAGAAACGCCAGAGCAGCCCGGCAAAAATAAAAGTAAAAATAAACAAAGGTGCCCCTACCCTATCTAGGGCTCTAGATTACCTAGGCTGCCTCCTAGCAGAATGTGTCTGGGGACCTTGACATCCCCAGATGTACCGCCGTCCCTAATGAAATAAAATAATAAAGAAAGGAAAGATCTAGGACTACCTGAACACCAGATGGACACCGACTGTTACGGCGGCAATTTGGGAGGGTCAGGATAGAAAAAAGGGTCTGTGACTCGGCTGTAGTCACAAGACGGCCCCCCAAAAGCCAGCCAAGACCCGGGTAAACAAACCTGCCGACTGGGACTGGGAACCTCCAAATTGGAGGTCCAGGACCTAATGCTGGGTCCCTTTACTGGTCGCTGCATTCTGTTACGGTTCACCATCAAAAAACAAAACGACAAACCGTATAAACAAAAATATAAATAGGTTGGGACTCAAGTGCAGTTAGCTCCAGATGGTGTTAATGGCGTCATCTGAATTCACAAATCAGGACGAGCCAAATGTAGTATTAAACTCAGGCCGTTTCTCAATACCAAGTAGGCGAAGTCCGGACTAAGAAGTTGGACTTGCGAGTACATTCTCCCAATGAAGGGAGGACGCAATTCGGTTATTCTAACTATTGGAACAGCAGCGTACTTGGCTATGGAGACAACACGGTTTACTTTTTACACCTAGATTAAATCCTAAAACATCTTGTATAAAGCCTGTCAGTGGTGGAAGAAGTGCTCCGATCATTTACTTTCCATTAAATAGTGTAATCTACGTGTAACAATGGACTGATTGCATTTAAGCATAAATAAAAACTTTACCAAACATAAGCGAGCCCAAAACAAGTCTGATTTTAGAAAAGAATTTAATTTTGAACTTCAATTTATATCAGACAATTCATATTTAGAATACAGGCTGAATAAATTATAAATATAATGCATAATAAATACGTTAATAACTTTACATCACATCTCCGAAATTGTCTGAGCATTTTTTTATGAAAGCTTTATCTTCATAAACTGACCACATAGTTGAATTTTAAATAACTACATTCTCGTCTAAAAAAATCTTATAACTTCATTCCTTGACACAATAACAGTATTACTTTAGAAATTATACATCCAGTTGGGAGTTTGCTCATCCGCCATTACCGAGCTGGCAATGCATTGTGGGATAGTTCGCTGTTCAAGTCCGCACAAGTCTGTTCCAATGCATCCTCGGTAATATGGGCGGATCAAGAACACATCCGGGGATTTAGAGCGTACTTGGTTAGAAGTGAACTTAGAAATGGAACAATACTTGGGCTGCGACTGATGACGTTTCACAAGTACACAAGCACAGTGAGGTACGCATATTGAGAAATGGCCAGAGATCCAGAGCTCCACATAGCAGTAAGGTAAGCCACCGAAAGGTAGTGCACAAGGCGAAAAGCCACAACAGATAGCAGCCCGAGTTGGGTATAGCATGTTAGCCGACACTGTAGCACGCACACAAACTGATAACCAGCAACTGCAGTAACAGGTACAGTTTTGTTAGCAAACAGCAGAATGGAGGAGTGGTAACTCACTCATTAGTCTGATGCCAGCGGGCACAGTAAAGAAAGCTCGGCACAAACCCAGAGAAGAATGCTAATACTGGACACAATGCAACACCGGCAACCCATGGCAGCCAAAAAAGGTAAAACGCAGCATTCCACAGGTCCAACGTCAGGATGAAGCAACAAAAATTAGCCACAGAGAAAGAAAATTGTCTGTTAATGAGAGTGGCAGCCAACAAACTCAGTGGATAACATTCCCCGGAACCGGAAGTGACCTCATTTGAGGAATTTCAGTCTGTAAAGGGCAAGGGCACAAGTCTAAACTAGGGTTGCAAACTTCTTCAACCCCCAATCAGGGACACTTTCCACCAGCTGTGTTCGCATGTCTTTGCTTACGCATGCACCCCCAGCAGTTGACCAACAACAATGGAAATCACAAAGTTTCATTCACCATACTATAAATTTACTCAATTCCCAGTGTAAGAGGACAAACTACTACTGTACTTGCTTGGATGTTCACAATAGCATTCAAGACAATTATTCCAAGTTTTTTTTTTTTCCTAGTGTTTTGTTTCTTGAAATAGCACTAGACTGTAACATAGGGGTCCGACATAGGGTGCATAGGGATGCATAGGGGTCCGACCACCAGACACCGAGGCCGACCGCCTATAAAGGGAGCACTATAAGCGCCGGCCTTCGGCGCGTTCTATGGTTCCATGCTACACTCTTCAGAGCGAAGTTTCTTCTACGGCTCTCGGGCGTTTATTTCCTCTCGGTCAAGAACAGAGGTAATCCCGTCTCGTAAAGGAGGTGGGATATGTAAGCCAAAAGGCTGAGGTAACGATAGGGACGTAGATTATTAGGGAAGGGAAAGATCGGGACGCCACTTACCTTCATCTAACGCTCCCTCGCCGGTCGGCCTCCAGGCTTCTGCTCCACGGGGGTATCCATCTCCTCCTAACTCCAAGCGGTCAGGTAACGGCTTTCCGTCTAACCTACACTGCTTTTCTCACTCCTCTCACCAGCGTAGCGCGCGTGCGGCTCGGGCTGCATTTTTCCAGGTTCGGCTACCCTCTGCACACGCGCAGGCCGTGCCCCCCCCCTTCCCCTCAGCATCCCTTTCTTTTTCCCGCGCTTTCGCGGTTGTTCCTCGCATTTGGGTCCGTTATCTTTCAAACCCATGGGCTGCTCCCTGGGCCCCCCTGACAAACCCATTGTCAAAATAACTCAGTTCTCAACAAAAATTTGGGAGGGAGGAAACTCACAAGAAACATTTATATCATATAAACTCAGACAATAATATTATATATACACATTTAAACATAACTTTGACATTTAAAACATGCCATGTAGAACTTTTAGCTAGAGTCCATCTCTCTTCTGTACTCTGTTGCTATCCTCAGTTGTCTGCATTGTTCCACTCTGTCTCTCTGTTGCCCCAGTCAACTGTTTCATGGACCTCCTCCTACTCTGCAATAAATGACAGAAACAAATGATTATATTAGTTCGAGAAATACTGCCCTGAGGCTGTGTGGGGTTGCATAAATTAAAAATTGCAATAAAACAAACAAATCAAAAGAAGACTCACCCTCTGGGATACTTCTTCCATGGATATTTCTTGCTGCTCCTGACTGATTCAAGCATTTTTCTATCCTTCTGCACAGCCAAGTCACAGTTCACAGTGACTAAAAGTTCAGTTTTGATCAGCTCTGTGCTGCATCGGTTTCTTGACTCTGACCATTTGTGCTTCAGTGAGACGATTCTCTCTACAAAGGCAGTTGAGCCTGGCACACTGAGGACAAATGAGACAATCCTGAACATGTTGATCATATTGGCTTTCCCTAACTTTTTTGGCGGATTTTGTGGTATCCCTTATAGCTTTCTGTAGTTCCTCCCTGCTAGCACAGAACTCTTCATAGAGCTGATCCATATAGATTCTGTCTGTCGGTTTTAGTGCAACCACCACCTGCTCCAGGTCAGGAAAGGAGAGCTCATCATAGAGGCCTATTGGTTTCAGTTGCACCATTATGTTTTCTGAGAAGTCAAACCACTTGCTGATGTATGCAATGGCTGAGTCATAAAACATCACAAAGTCTTCTTGTAGCTTGGACCTCTGCTCTAGCATCTGTTTGTCCAGTAGCTTCTTGGTCTGGAATCCAAAAAAGCAGTCCTGTTTCGTATAAAGCATCTCCATTTTGAACTGTCCTAGTTCCTCGTAAACATCTGTGATGCAGAGA
This sequence comes from Ancistrus triradiatus, assembly GCA_025084515.1. Taxonomy (NCBI): domain Eukaryota; kingdom Metazoa; phylum Chordata; class Actinopteri; order Siluriformes; family Loricariidae; genus Ancistrus; species Ancistrus triradiatus. Next base: position 159,244 of record JAJAGP010000297.1, read on the forward strand.
ACTGTTAACTCTAGCTTCTTAACAAGTTGATCGAAAACACATCCCACATTGTGGAAAAAACACAGATAAATTTCAGCAGTGTTCGTTTTTGCTTCATCATCAAAAATTCTCCTCAGCATCAGCGGACAGTTCTCCCCAAGAGACCTGAAATATGAGGTAAGAGCAGGCCAGGTTTCTAGGAGACGAGTCACAGCAGGATGAAGGAAGAGCCATCGTGTGCACACATGACGCAATATCTCAAGCCACTATATATCCACAAAAGCGAGAAAGGAATGTAATTCCTCTCTCCGAGATGCCGACACAGAGAAGTGGCTGGATATTTTCACAACAAGGGTCTCAATACCCACCGACAGCTGATCGCTGGCATGTTTGCATGTATTATGTGCGATGTGGGCTGGGCAATTAGCTTTTAAAATGCCATCATAAGTGAGTAATTTGTAAACAGAGCGATGTTTTCCATAATTGACGTTCGCATTATCAGCTGCATATGAAGTGATATTTCTAACATCCAGCTCATACTTTTCCAGGCAGGTCAATAGAGCTTGGTGTATGCCATTTGCTGTTTCATCGCTGGCTTCATAAAAGTCAAGCAACTTTGATTGTACGCCACCATACAGAGAAATACCTCATGCATACTAGAAACATATTTCTGTTTCCCTTATTTGAGGCATCGGTGACAAGTGAAAAATAGACAGGTTCACCTTCGGCTGGACAAAGGTTAAACAGAACTTTCCCCACTGTGCTTGGTCCTAAAACATTCATGGTGATCATCTCAGCTTTGGTTCTGCCCAAGTGCATCTTCTTAGCAACACATGAATCTTGAAATAAAGTCCCGTTTAACTTTAAAGTGCAGTCAGTGCTGTTATAGCTAAGGCCATGGTTGATTGCATGGTAAACATAAGTAACCTCACTTGCGGCAATTTTGTCGATTTCTAAGGTTGATGCGGCAAAGAATGAGCTGATGTTGCTTGATCCTTTTGCTAGCACAGCCTTGTTGTGTATGTCAGTGTCTTCATGGCGACTTAAATCATTCCTGCCACCATAGCTAATGGACAGTTCTCTGAGAGGAGAACTGGTAGATAACACAGCCAAGAGGGAACACATGAGACATCGGCAACCCCACGGGAGGCAGAAGACAGCAACCCAACGTCTCTGATCACCATAAGTCTCTTTGATTATGAACCCCCAGCAATGCCCTTAGTCTAAAGCAAGGGTGCACTAGTCAAGATCAAGAGGACCAAAGTCCAGTTCAGCCAGACAGCCCACTCGACACTCCCGGCTAACAGACTAGGCAGGCAGGCCAGACATGACTCCAGACTCCGGCCCCAGTGACCCAAGCCATGTATCCCGGTATAAATCTAGTTAAAAGCCTGCGTAAATAAGTATGTCTTTAGCCTAGGCTTAAAATTTTGGAGAGAGATTGAGTCTCGAACAAAAGTGGGTATAGTAGGGTTCCATAGTTGGGTGGCCATGTATCAGAAAGCCTTTCCCCCTACTGTGATATTTCTAATTCTAGGAACTAAAAGAAGTCCTGTACTCTGCAAACGAAGTAGACGAGTTGGATTGTAAAACTCTATGAGTTCACTCAGATAATGTGGGGCCAGGCCATGTAGAGCTTTATAAGTTATAAGAAGTATTTTGTAATCAATGCGGAATTTAACTGGTAGCCAATGCAGTGATGATAGAACAGGAGTGATATGATCAAATTTTCTAGTTCGAGTTAACACTCAGGTGGCTGCATTCTGAACTAATAGAAGTTTATTTATAGATTTACTAGAACATCCAGTAAGTAAGGCGTTACAGTAATCCAACCTTGAGGTTATAAACAAGGTTATGAACAAGTTTCTCTGCATCATTAAGAGAGAGGATATTTCTAAGTTTAGCAATATTATGTAATTGAAAGAAAGCAATTCGAGTGATGCTGCTTATGTGCGCATCAAAGGAGAGATCTGAATCAAATGTGACCCCTAAGTTTTTTACTCCCACTAACAGAACCTCAGTTTTATCTGAGTTAAGTAAGAGAAAATTAAATAACATCCAATATTTTATTTCCTTTACACAGTCCTCAATTTTGTTGATTGTAAGGCTGTCATTAGGGTTGGCTGATATGTACAGCTGTGTATCATCTGCATAGCAGTGGAAACTAATACCATGTTTACAAATAACTGAGCCTAGTGGCAGCTTTTACAGAAAGAATAAAAGCGGGCCAAGCACTGACCCCTGAGGCACGCCATACTTCACTTTTGAGAGCTTAGACCTTAGATTATTTATATGAACAAACTGGTACCGGTCGGTTAAGTAGGATTTAAACCAAGAAAGTGCTAATCCCTACAATATTTTCTAATCTGTTTAGTAAAACATCATGATCTAGTGTTAAATGCTGCACTTAAATCTAACAGAACAAGAAAAGAAACACATCCCTAATCTATGTTACGGGGGGCCTGGGGAGGCGCACCGAAAAAAAGGGGAAATAACGGACTCAAGTGCGGGGGTCTACAAAGGAGGGGATACGTAGAAATCCCGTCACTGAGCGGGGAAGCTACTGAAGGCAGCCCGTCACGGGATTCGAAGCCAGAGTCACAGTCTCCGGGGGCGGGAAAGCTACCACTGCACCACGGATTCTGTGACCTGAAAGGGGAAAATAAAGGCAATAAGCCTACGGGCAAACTGAGGAGTCGCTTCCTGGCGATCTCAAACAAAAGAGGATTTTTTAGTAATGAGTGTTGATGTAAAAGGAAAATGAAAGGCAAAGGAAAAAGGCGGGATTGAACCCGTCAAAGCTCTATACTGAGCTGTAGGAAAAAAGGGCACGCACAGCACTCAGAGCGCGAGCGAGCGTTATGTGTGTGCATGGGAAAGCGCTCTGTGCAGAGACGCTGTGTGTGTGTGGGGGGGGCAGCACGGTGAGCACACGCCTGCAGCGTGCTGTGTGTGACAGAGACGCTGTGTGTGTGTGCTGTGTGTGTGTGTGTGTGCGGCGAGCGACTGCGCATGTGCCAGGGGGTTTCGCGAGCCAGGCGCAATCGGCGCGTCTCTAGGACGCGAGGCACGCGTTCCAAAGCCTGGGGGAAGAAAGGCTATACTTAGCCCGGGGTGCGGTAAGCACCGGATAAAGCCGGAGACTACAGGACCCGCGACAGGAGCTTATCAACGTCCCGAGGGAACGGAGAGAAGCGGAAGATGGCCGCGGGCGTCTCGGGCTGCAGAGAGAAGGAGGTTAGTGGCGTTACCCAACTCTCCCTAACCTAACCGGCTACGACCCTAGCGGTTACCTCAAGGCTTTTGCCTCTACCACATCCCGCCTCCTGTGCGACACGGGATTACCTCTGTCCTTAATCCGTTCAGTCAAAAGGGTAACGCCAAACGATGAGCTCTCAGAAGTCGCGTGGATAACGAGACAGTGCGCCGAAGGCCGGCATTCGGACGCTCATTTTATAGGGAGCCGGCCGCGGCGTTTAGCGGTCCCGCGGCGACCCCTAGGGGCGGGAATGCGCCCCCTGATAGTACCCCCCCTAGGGGCGGCCTTTGACGACCCCAAATCGGACGAACGGGCCCTCCGGAAGTCGTGGATGAGGGTGCGGTCCAGGATGTGGCGTTCCGGGACCCAGGACCTCTCCTTGGGACCGCGCCCCTCCCAGTCAACCAGGTACTGGGTGCTACCCTGGACCCGCCGGGAGTCCAGCAATCGGCGGACCGCATAGGCCGTGGACCCCTGAACAACACGGGGAGAAGGGGGAGCCCCGGACGAGCCACGGGTCTGGCAAAGGTAGGGTTTAAGCTGGGAAACGTGGAACGTGGGGTGTATCTTCATGGAAGGGGGCAGGTCCAACCGGTAGCTGACCGGGTTGATCCTGCGAAGTACCTTGAAGGGTCCCACGTATTTAGCCAGCTTACCCGAGCACCCCTTCAATGGGAGGTCCCGAGCGGATAGCCAGACGCACTGCCCCTGGCGGTAGGAGGGCGCGGGCCTGCGCTTGTGGTCAGCCTGACGACGCATGGACTCCGCGCTACCCGTGAGTGCCGCCCGGGCCTTGAGCCAGGATCGCCGGCACCGGCGGACGAACTGCCCCGCCGAGGAGACCCCTACGTCCGCCTCTTGGCGAGGGAAGAGGGGAGGCTGGAAGCCGAACTGGCAACGGGGACATGCCGAGGGCCGAATGCCACAGGGTGTTATGAGCAAATTCGGCCCATGGCAGATGTTCCGTCCATGTGGAGGGGTTGCCCGCCGTCAGACATCGGAGCATGCGCGCCAGGTCCTGGTTTACCCGTTCGGTCTGGCCGTTAGACTCCAGGTGAAACCCCGAGGAGAGACTGGCCGTGGCCCCCACCGAGCGGCAGAAAGCCGACCAGAAGCGGCTGATAAATTGGGGACCTCGATCCGACAGTAGGTCCCAGGGAAACCCGTGCACCCGGGCCACATGCCAGAGGATGAGTTCCGCCGTCTCCTTGGCGGACGGCAGCTTGGGCAGCGGCACGAGCTTGCACCCCTTGGAGAACCGGTCAACCGCCACGAGGACAACCGTGTTCCCCTTGGACGGGGGCAGACCCATGACGAAGTCCAGGGAGACGTGGGACCAAGGGCGAGCGGGGAACAGAAAGAGGGTGAAGAAGGCCGGGGGGCCTCCTGCGGGGAGTTTTGTTGCGAGCACAGACCTCGCAGGAGGCCACGAACTGTCTAACGTCCTCCTCCATGCGTGGCCACCAGTAGCTCTGTCGGAGGAGCTTGTAGGTGGCCGTGTGGCCAGGGTGTTCCGCAAAGGATGCCTCGTGCCCCCAGCGCATCACTCGGGGGCGAGCGGAGGCCGGGACGAACCTGCGACCCGGGGGGCCGTTACCGGGATCGGGCTATCGACGACGTGGTCACTAAGGCCCTTCGTCGCCGATAGTCCAAGTGAGGGCTGCTACCACCCGGGGGGCCGGGAGAATAGGGTCCTGGAGAAGTGGGGAGTCTGTGCGGTCCCACTGCCTGGATAAGGCGTCGGGCTTGATGTTCTTTGAGCCTGGCCAGAAGGTGACAGTGAAGTCGAACCTGGCAAAGAACAGAGACCAACGAGCCTGGCGGGCGTTAAGCCTTTTGGCTTGTTGGATGTATGCCAGGTTCTTGTGGTCTGTCCACACCAGGAATGGGGTTCTTGGCACCTTCCAGCCAGTGACGCCACTCTTCCAGTGCCAATTTCATGGCCAGGAGCTCCCGGTCCCCAATGGGGTAGTTACGCTCGGCGGGGGATAGACGCCGCGAAAAGTAGGCACACGGGTGGAGTTTGCGGTCTGATCCCGTGCGCTGAGACAAGATGGCCCCCACGCCGATGTCGGACGCGTCTACCTCGACGACGAACAGTTCTTCAGGATCGGGGAATCTGAGGACCGGGGGGTTAGTGAGCCGGTCCTTGATGAACCGGAACGCTCGGTCGGCCTCCGGCATCCAGCGGAAAGGGCCTGGGGTCTTGCGCGTGAGGGCGGTTAGCGGGGCCGCAAGGGCTCCGAAGTCCCGTACGAAGCGCCGGAAAAAATTAGCGAAGCCCAGGAACCGTTGGACAAGGCCGAGGGAGGTGGGCTGGGGCCAGTCGGCCACGGCCTGGATCTTGACCGGGTCCATGTGCAGCGACCCCTGGGACACAACGAAGCCCAAGAAGGCCACCGAGGGGGTGTGGAAAACTGACTTTTCCAGTTTGACGTAGAGCCGGTTTTCCAGGAGTAGCTGCAAGACCCGGCGGACGTGACCGATGTGTTCCTCGAGCGACCTGCTGAAGATGAGTATGTCGTCAAGGTAGAGCGAACGCATATCGGTCCAGAGCCTCACGGAGCACGTCGTTGATGAACCGTTGGAAGACAGCCGGGGCGTTCATCAGCCCAAAAGGCATCACCCTGTATTCATAGTGCCCTGTGGGCGTCAAAAAGGCTGTCTTCCATTCGTCCCCTTGCCGGATGCGGACGAATGGAAGGAGGTCCAGCTTAGTGAAGATGTGGGCCCCCTGGAGTGCCTCGAAAGCCGTCGCCATAAGGGGCAGGGGGTAGCGGTCTTTGACAGTGATCGCGTTGAGGCCCCGGTAATCGATGCACGGGCATAGGGTGCCCTCTTTCTTGGCAACGAAAAAGAAACCCGCCCTCGCCGGCGAGGAGGACGGCCGTATGAAGCCCTGCTGGAGCGCCTCAGCAATGTATTGCCGCATGGCCTCCTGTTCAGTGCGGCTCAGGGAAAAGAGCCGCCCCCGGGGGGAGCGGTGCCCGGCAGGAGGTTGATGGCGCAATCATATTCCCTGTGCGGTGGCAAGACTTGGGCCGCCCCTTTGCTGAACACCACCCCCAGATCCCGGTAGGGTTCGGGGACGGTGGACAGGTCGGGTACCGTCTGCCGAACACGAGGTTGGTGATGGGGGGTGGATAGCGGAAGCAGGCATGACTCCTGGCACCGGGGGGACCAAGCGTAAACGGATCGGGTTTGCCAGTCGATCCGCGGGTTGTGGAGTCGTAACCACGGGTAACCCAGAACCAGTTGGAGAGTAGGCGTGCGGGTGACAAGAAAGAAGACTCTCTTGGAGTGAAGTCCCGTCTCCATGGTGATGGGCAGGGTCCTATGGGTGACAGGCCCCCTGCCCAAGACCCGGCCGTCGAAAGCCCTGAGTGGCTGGGGGCTGGGGAGGGCCTCGACGTGAAGGCGCAAACGCCGCGCGAGCGCGTCGTCGATAAAATTGCCCTCGGCCCCGGAATCGACGTAGGCGGAGAGGCAGGTCCGACCACCCCCTCCCTGAGGAAGAACGACCGGGAGGGTGAGGCCTGACAGGGGGCGAGCGGATACACCTAAGACCGGCCCCCCCGACCGGCCCTGGCCCTTGCGTTTCCTGACCCATCAGGGGGTGGGGAATCGGCCCCACCGGAAGGGTTCCATCCAGCCCTTCCAAGCTCCATGGGTTCGGGGGCGTCGGAACGGGCGCTGCGATGGACCGCGGGGTCGCGGCCAGGCCACAGGCCCGTGGAGCGGCCACGAGACCCCGCCCTCTCACGGGCCCGTTGCCTCAGACAGGAGTCGATGGTGGTGGCGAGGTTGTAAAGGTCGTCGAGCGTGGCGGGGGGTGTCTCGAATGGCCAGTTCGTCCTTCATGGATTCACTGAGTCCCCGTTCGTAGCTGGAGATGAGGGCCACCTCATTCCAGCCACTCTCCGCCGCCAAGGTCTGGAACTCGACGGTGTACTCCGCCACCGACCTGGCACCCTGCATGAGACGCGCCAAGCGAGAGGCCGCGCTACGGCCCCCCAGTGGGTGAAAAAGGTACCCTTGAGGGCCTCAGCGAAGGCCTCTTCATCCTCACAGGCGGGGGACCTGGCATCCCACTGGGCTGTGGCCCAAGCCAGGGCCCGGCCTGAGAGGAGGGAAATAATGTAAGCGACACGGGATCGAGGCGTGGGGAATTGGGACGAGCGCAGCTCAAAGACGAGCGAGCACTGCATCAGAAAACCCCTGCAGCGTTCAGGTTCGCCCGCGAAGCGTTCGGGAGCGGCGATGGAGGGAATCCCCCGCGGGGCGAGGCGGGGGAGGAGGAACCATCGGAGGCGGAAATCGGAGCAGGCGTAGGGGGGGGCGACCGCCTGGAGCTCGGAGAGGTTGGCAGACAGTTCCTTTGACCCCTCAGTAAGAGCCGCTACCTGTGTTGAGTGAGGAGGGTGAGTTGCTGCTCATGACGCCCCAGGGTAACACCGTGGTGGCGAAGAACGGCAGCCGCTGGGGGTGGGGACACTTCTGGGTCCATATCGTGCGCCCCTGCTGAGTCCCATTACTGGGCGCACTGTACTGTTACGGGGGGCTGGGGAGGCGCACCGAAAAAAAGGGAAAATAACGGACTCAAGTGCGGGGCTCTACACCTAACGACCCAAAGGAGGGGATACGTAAAAGAAATCCCGTCACTGAGCGGGGAAGCTACTGAAGGCAGCCCGTCACGGGATTCGAAGCCAGAGTCACAGTCTCCGGGGGCGGGAAAGCTACCACTGCACCACGGATTCTGTGACCTGAAAGGGGAAAATAAAGGCAATAAGCCTACGGGCAAACTGAGGAGTCGCTTCCTGGCGATCTCAAACAAAAGAGGATTTTTTGGTAATGAGTGTTGATGTAAAAGGAAAACGAAAGGCAAAGGAAAAAGGCGGGATTGAACCCGTCAAAGCTCTATACTGAGCTGTAGGAAAAAAGGGCACGCACAGCACTCAGAGCGCGAGCGAGCGTTATGTGTGTGCGTGGGAAAGCGCTCTGTGACAGAGACGCTGTGTGTGTGTGCCTGTTGCGCTCTGTGTGGGTGCTGTGTGTGTGTGTGTGTGCGGCGAGCGACTGCGCATGTGCCAGGGGGTTTCGCGAGCCAGGCGCAATCGGCGCGTCTCTAGGACGCGAGGCACGCGTTCCAAAGCCTGGGGGAAGAAAGGCTATACTTAGCCCGGGCTGCGGTAAGCACCGGATAAAGCCGGAGACTACAGGACCTGCGACAGGAGCTTACAACGTCCCGAGGGAACGGAGAGAAGCGGAAGATGGCCGCGGGCGTCTCGGGCTGCAGAGAGAAGGAGGTTAGTGGCGTTACCCAACCTCCCTAACCTAACCAGCTACGGCCCTAGCGGTTACCTCAAGGCTTTTGCCTCTACCACATCCCGCCTCCTGTGCGACATGGGATTACCTCTGTCCTTAATCCGTTCAGTCAAAAGGGTAACGCCAAATGATGAGCTCTCAGAAGTCACGTGGATAACAAGACAGTGCGCCGAAGGCCGGCATTCGGACGCTCATTTTATAGGGAGCCGGCCGCGGCGTTTAGCGGTCCCGCCGCGACCCATAGGGGCGGGAATGCGCCCCCTGATAATCTGAGGACATTAACAAGTCATTTAGTACCGTAATTAATGCTGTTTCAGTACTATGATGGGGCCTGAAGCCAGACTGAAATGTTTCATAAATATCATTCCTTTGGAGGTAACTGCAGAGCTGCTGATAGATGGCTTTTTCTAAGATTTTGGACAGAAACGGTAGATTTGAAATTGGTCTATAATTAGATATCACACAAGGGTCAAGATTGGCTTTTTTAATCAGTGGTTTGATAATGGCAGACTTAAAGGATTTGGGCACATAACCAAAGGTAAGGGATGAATTTAAAATAACTAACACTGGCTCTATAATACTAGGTATTACTTGTTTGAATAAACATGTTGATGACTTAGAATAGCTGATCAGTGCGGATAGTTCAGTACATTAAATTAATTAAATATATTGCAATTAGGATTCAAAATATATTGAAACTGGGATGACATTTTATATCATTAAATATTTTTAAATTAATTGAATTTAAAATAAGTAACACTGGCTCTATAATACTAGGTATTACTTGTTTGAGTTGGAATTGGATCTAATAAACATGTTGATGACTTAGACGAGCTGATCAGTGCAGATAGTTAGTGATCCATCTGGAAGGTTGCTGAATAGTTTGGTGTTGTGATGAGCATCGAGTTTGATGCCTTTGATGTTTTCTATCTTATCATTAAAAAAAGTAAGGAAATCATTACTGTTAAAATTACAAACGGGAGAATCACTTTCTGTAGGGTTTTTGTTAATTTTGAGACTGTATTAAAGAGAAATCTTGGATTATTCTTATTTTTCTCTATGATTGAGGAGAAGTATACAGCTTTAGCTTTAGTAAGGGCATGCTTATACTCTGCCATGCTGTCCCTCCATGCAATCTTATACACCTCCAATTTACTGTGTCTTCACTTGCTCTCTAGATGCAATGTTCTTTGCTTTAAGGTACGGGTGTGGTCATTATACCATGCTGCTAGCCTTTTTTCTCTAATGCATTTGACCCTAGCAGGAGCAATCGTGTCCAGGGTTAAGCGAAGCACACATTCTAATTGGTCATTTACACACTCAAGATGATTGATCTCCGTAGGTGTATTAAATTTCAAGTCTGGTAGGTTTTTAATAAATGCAGCTGGTGTAGCAGATGTGATAGTGCGTCATAGATGTGTCATAACGAGGCAAAAGGATTTTATTTATTAGAGATAGCTCAAATACTAAAAGATAGTAGATCTGAAATCGAATCACTTTGCGGGAAAACATCAAGGTTATCCATTGGTCGGTCCCATATCATTCTGAGTGATACCCATGGATTCTAAGATGGACTCGAAAGCAGTTTTAAGTGTATCCTGCTCATTGCCAAAGTGAATATTTAAATCACCTACAATTAAAGCCTTATCTGATCACAGTAGTAAGCAGGAATGAAAGTTAGCAAATTCCTGAAGAAATTCTGAATAGGGACAAAGAGGATGGTAAATAGTGATAAGCTGAAGAGAGTGTGGTTTTGACTTCCATAACGATGGATCAGTCACATTAAGAATCAGTATTTCAAAAGAATTAGCCTTGTAATGGGATTTAGTTATAACACCTAGCTCTTTGTCAAAAATTGTGGCTATGCCTCCCCCTCAATCAGGGGGTTCCTATGCAAACATTAACTTAAACATTCCAAAGCTATAAAAATAGGTAACACATGCAGTTACAGACACTATAGATGTTTTACGGAACTAAAGGAAAACAGTACAGGACTTACTGCATTACTTCTATATATAAAGCATAAACCCTAAAGACATCATCTGTAATAAAAGAAATGCTACATTTAATACACCACACCTTATTTTGACATTTCCATGTTTTTTTTGTATTTATGTTTATATAATAAACGTCATAAAATGTCAGAAAGACAGTAATACATTTATTATTAATGATCAAAATAAGTCTTGATCATAATGTAGCCTGTTTATTGATAAAATTAACTATTCTGTGTTTTTTGCGCTTCATGCAAGATGATATACTGTACATCTCTGCTCGCAGTCAACACAGACCTGCTTTATGACATTAGCCACAAATAGCTTGAGTTTAATTTTGCTTGCAGAGTCTAATCACTTGGCACTGCTTTGTTTCTTTGCAATCACCTGCTGCGGTAGCCTGGGATAATGGGATGTTTTCAGAGATAAACACCAATGCGCTGCAATAGTGAAAACAGCTGACTTGGGAGACGAGACTCCAAGCTCATAAAGTATGTTTAGCGAAAGTGCCACTTGTGAACAAACCAGAATTCTAACTGAAGCAGATAATTTATAAAGCAGTGTAGCATAAGGCTATATGAATATTTTACAGAAATAAATATGCTCAGAGAACTGTTCAATGCAATTAAAAGTCAAACACAGCCAAATAAAATGTGTAATGCACTTGCTCTGTGTGTTACTTTAGTTTCTTTCACTGGAATTAAAGTAGCTACTCTAGTCAGTATCTTCAGTGCAGTTGTGTCCATGGACGTCATTAGACCTATATATATAGTTTAAATCATCAGCGGTTTTTCTAATTTACATTGGGGCAAAAATGTATTTAGTCGGCCACTGATTCTGCAAGTTCTCCTACTTAGAATGATGAGAGAGGTCTGTAATTTTCATCGTAGGTACACTTCAACTATGAGAGACAAATTGAGAAAACAAATCCAGGAAATCACACTGTAGAATTTTTAAAGAATTTAATTATAAATTATGGTGGAAAATAAGTATTTGGTCACCCACAAAAAAGCAAGATTCCTGGCTCTCACAGACCTGTAACTTCTTCTTTAAGAAGTTCTTCTGTCCTCCACTCATTACCTGTATTAATGGCACCTGTTTGACCTCGTTACCTGTATAAAAGACACCTGTCCACAGCCTCAAACAGTCAGACTCCAAACTCAACCATGGCCAAGACTAAAGAGCTGTCGAAGGACACCAGAAAGAAAATTGTAGACCTGCGCCAGGCTGGGAAGAGTGAATCTACAATAGGCAAGCAGGTTGGTGTGAATAAATCAACTGTGGGAGAAATTGTAAGAAAATGGAAGACATACAAGATCATTGATAATCTCCCTCAATCTAGGGCCCCACGCAAGATCTCATTCTGTGGGGTCAAAATGATCATGAGAACGGTGAGCAAAAATCCCAGAACTACACGGAGTTAGCTGATGAATGATCTGCAGAGAGCTGGGACCAAAGTAACAAAGTAACACACTACACCAAGAGGGACTCGGATCCTGCAGTGCCAGGCGTGCCCGCCTGCTTAAGCCAGTACATGTCCAGGGCTGTCTGAAGTTTGCCAGAGAGCATATGGATGATCCAGAAGAGGATTGGGAGAATAACATTGTCAGATGAAACCAAAATAGAACTTTTTGGTAAAAACTCAACTCGTGTGTTTGGAGGAAGAACAATGCTGAGTTGCATCCCAAGTACACCATACCTGGGTCTTCCAGCATGACAATGATCCCAAACACACCGCTCGGGCAACGAAGCAGTGGCTCCGTAAAAAGCATTTCAAGGTCCTGGAGTGGCCTAGCCAGTCTCCAGACCTCAACCCCATAGAAAATTTGTGGAGGGAGTTGAAAGTCCAGCGACAGCCCCAAAACATCACTGCTCTAGAGAAGATCTGCATGGAGGAATGAGCCAAAATACCAGCTACAGTGTGTGCCAACCTGGTGAAGACTTACAGGAAACGTTTGACCTCTGTCATTGCCAACAAAGGTTATGTTACAAATTATTGAGTTGAACCAAACTTATTGACCAAATACTTATTTTCCACCATAATTTACAATTAAATTCTTTAAAAAGCCTACAATGTGAATTCTTGGATTTTTTGTCTCATTTTATCGCTCATAGTTGAAGTGTACCTATGATGAAAATGACAGACCTCTCTCATCTTTCTAAGTAGGAGAACTTGCACAATCAATAAGTATTTTTTTTCCCCACTGTATTCTCTCACATTTAGCTGTGCTGTCTGTCTCCATATTCACAATGTAATGTCATTTCAGGACCTGGGGAAGGCACTGCTGTCCCAAAACGTTTCTGAAACTTTGGATTTTGAATGTTTTGTTTTGTGAGAGGGCTGAGAGAACGCTGAGAGAACGCTGAGAGAACGCTGAGAGAACTGACGCGAGGATTGCGAGGATCTGGCAACCCAGACTGATCCGCGGTTGCACAGAGGACGCGGTGTCGTAGCTGCTAGGAGATATTTACCTTTGATATTTTTTAATTCCCGCATCTGTATCATATATAATCGTATATATAGTAGGTTTTTACAACATCAATCATTTTATTCCGTACCGGCGGGATTTATATATATATATATTTTTTTTTTGCGCTACTCGTTATTTAGTAACTTTACAGGCATACCGGCTTGTGTTCCAGTAGTTAGCCATTAGGAAAACCAGAGTTGCGTCTTCGTCGCAGTAGTGTGTGTTTTTATAACTTTTTCCAGTCTTTTCCCCACTTTCTTTCTGAGACTTAGTTTGTTAGTGAAGTTTGGTTTGACTTAACTTGTTTACACACTTTAATCGCGCATTGCATTGGACCATCGGCTGCAGATCTTCCTCGGCACCAACAACACCACCCAAGCTAGTACCTTTAATTCATTAATTGTATAACATGGCTTCTGCTGTCGCTTGTTTGCCTGTGCCGAGTGTGGCATGTTTAGCTATTCTTCCTCCGTCATTACTGTAAATTTACTTGTGAAAGGTTGTATCGGCTTGTAGCCAGTCTGACGGAGAAGATTGTAGTTTTAGAGGCGCGCATCCAGACATTAGAGAAGGCTAGCTCAGCAGCTCTTAGCTTAGCAAAGATGCTGGATGGCAAAAAGCGAAGTTAGAGCCCCGGCAGAGTCCTCGCAGGCAGGGCAATGTGGGTGACGGTTCGGCGACGTAGTCGTAAGGGCTAGTCCACGAGAGCACCACTCTTTACCTGTTCACGTGTCCAACAGGTTGCCCTCCTCAGTGAAAACACCCACTGAGCAGCCTGTGGTGAAAGAGCTCTGGTCATAGGTGACTACTATTTTACGACACGTGAAAAACTTGCTACCTTTAGGGACACCAGCAGCTAGAGTTCTCTGTAATCCACGGAGCCCGAGTGCCGGGACATGTAACGAGTCTTAGTGAACTCGAGAGCCGCAGATTCTCTAGGATAGTTATTTATGTAAGGGGGCTAATGATATACGCCTTCGTCAGTCAGGGAAGTTACTAAGGGCTAATTTTGTAGAGGGTGGTTAGCGTGGCGAGGCGATGTCCGATGCTTGTAGTGTGCTCTGGCCCCAATCCCAATGCGGCGAGGCGGCGGGGTGGACCAAGCCTACAGCAGGTTATGGTCACTGAAAACGTGCTGGTGTCCAAGTGGTGCTCTTGAAAAACAACGTGGGCTTTATAGACAAAACTGGACAGCCTTTGGGGTTAAGCCTGGCCTTTTAGGATGGGACGGTGTCCATCCCACTCGGGAGGGTGCTGCTCTCATCTCCCTGGCAACACATTTGCCCATAGTTCTTATGGCCGATTGGTTAGGGGCTGATATCCAGAGCAGGGGTCAGGCAGCAAGACAGACCGGCTTAACCAACTGTCTGCTGGTAGCCATGCAACAGTCACCCAGAACCCACATTATTGAAAAACTGTGTCTGTACCCGCATCTGCCCTAAACGTAAAACGCTCTCAAAAAGTTTGTTTCTTTAATAACCTCATTAGTATAAACACACAGATAGCTGCAAAAGAAAATCACACATTAGACTAAAGCTAGGACTACTATAACATTAGATCACTTACAAACAAAGCAGTGATTGTAAATGGAAATGATCACTGATTAAACGCTTACACGCTCTGTGTCTCACTGATGATGAAACTTGGATTAGACCTGATGAATATTTAGCCTTAAATGAAGCCTCACCTCCTGGATACAGTCATGCTAGTTGCCCTCGTCCTAATGGTCGGGGGGGAGGCATGAGCCACAATTTTTGACAAAGACTTAGGTGTACAGCTAAATCCCATTACAAGGCTAATTCTTTGGAAATACTGATTTTAATGTGACTGATCCATCGTTATGGAAGTCAAAACCACACTCTTTTCAGCTTATCACTATTTACCGTCCTCCTGGTCCCTATTCAGAATTTCTTCAGGAATTTGCTAACTTTCTTTCCTGCTTACTACTGTCAAACAGATAAGGCTTTATGTAGGTGATTTCCAATATTCACTTTGACAATGAGCAGGATCCACTTAAATTGCTTTCGAGTCCATCTATAGAATCCCATGGGTATCCACTCAGAATGTGATGGGACCAACCCCCCTGTATGTAATCTACTTTAGATCTAATATTTAACATTTGGTATCAATATAGATAACCTTGATGTTTTCCCGCCAAAAGTGATTCGATTTTCAGATCACTATCTTTTAGTATTTGAGCTATCTCTAATAATAAAATCATTCCTTGCCTCGTTATCACACCAAGCGCACTATCAAATCTGCTACTCAGCTGGTTTATTAAAAACCTACCAGACTTAAATTTAATACACCTACGGAGATAAATCATCTGAGGGTGTAAATGAGCAATTAGAATGTGGCTTCGCTCAACCCCGGACACGACCATGCCCCTGCTAGGCTCAAACGTATTAGGGGAAAAAAAGGCTAGATTTAGCCACATGGTTTATAATGACCACACCCGTACCTTAAAGCAAAGAAAGAAAAACGGGCATTCTAGAGCGCAAGTGAGGAGACATAGAAATTGGAGGTGTTTTCTTAAGATTGCTTGGCAGGGACAGCATGGCAGAGTATAAGCATGCCCTCACTAAAAAGCTAAAGACTGATACTTCTCTTCAATCATAGAGAAAAATAAGAATATCCAAGATTTCTCTTTAATACAGTCTCCAAATTAACAAAAAACCCCCACAGAAAGTGACTCTCCATTCGTGTAATTTTAACAGTAATGATTTCATGACTTTCTTTAATGATAAGATAGAAACATTAGGCACAGAACTCAATGATCATCACATCACCCAAACTGTTCAGCAACCTTCAGATGCAGCACTAGTGAAGACATCTGTTTCAATTAGCCGTAAATCAAGATTAGATAGAATCTTTTACCTCGATTACTAATACTGAACTATCCGCACTGATCAGCTCGTCTAAGTCATCAAACATGTTTGTTAGATCCAATTCCTTACACGTCTACTCAAAAAAGTATACCTAGTGTTATAGAGCAGTGTTAGTTATTTTAAATTCATCCCTTACCTTAGGTTATGTGCCCCGAATCCTTTAAGTCTGCCTGTTATCAAACCACTGATTAAAAAAGCCAATCTTGGACCCTGGTGGATATCTAATTATAGACCAATTTCCAAATCTACCGTTTCTGTTCCAAAATCTTAGAAAAAAGCGTCTATCAAACAGCTCTGTAGTCACCTCCAAAGGACATGAAATTTATGAAACATTTCAGTCTGTGTTTAGGCCCATCATAGTACTGAAACAAGCATTAATTAGGGTACTTAATGACTTTGTTAATGTCCTCAGATAAAGGGATGTGTTTCTTTTCTTGTTCTGTTAGATTTAAGTGCGCATTTGGACGACTATAGATCATGATGTTTTACTAAACAGACTAGAAAAATTTTATGTAGGTATAAGGGATCAGCACTTTCTTGGTTTAAATCCTACTTAAGGCTGACCGGGTACCAGGTTGTTCATATAAATAATCAAGATCTAAAGCTCTCAAAAGGTGAAGATAATGGCGTAGCCTCAGGGGCTCAGTGCTTGGCCCGCTTTTATTCTCTCTGTACATGCTGCCACTAGTCTCAGTTCATTCGTAAGCATGGCATTAGTTTCCACTGCTATGCAGATTGATACACAGCTGTACATATCAGCCAAACCTAATGACAGCCTTATCAATCAACAAATCGAGGACTGTGTAAAGGAAAGTAAAAGATTGGATTGTTATTTAATTTTCTCTTTACTTAACTCAGATATAAAACTGAGGTGCTATTCGTGGGGACCCAAGGCTGTGAGAGACAAGGTTAGCTACATCTATCCTAAATCTAGATGGCTGTCCAGTATTGCCCAGTCCGTCTGTAAAAAACTTAGGGGTCACACTTGATTTCAGATCTATCCTTTGATGCGCACATTAGCAGCATCCTCGAATTGCTTTCTTTCAATTACGTAATATCGACTAAAACTTAGAAAATATCCTCTCTTTTAATGATTGCAGAAAAACTCTTGTTCATGCGTTTATAACCTCAAGGTTGGATTTACTGTAACGCCTTACTTACTGGATGCTCTAGTAAATCTATAAATAAACTTCAGTTAGTTCAGAATGCAGCTGCCCGAGTGTAACTCGAACTAGAAAAAATTTGATCATATCACTCCTGTTCTATCATCACTGCACTGGTTACCAGTCAAATTCCGCATTGATTACAAAATACTTCTTATAAAACTTATAAAGCTCTACATGGGGGGGGGGGGGGCTGGCCCCAATTATCTGAGTGAACTCTTAGAGTTTTTACAATCCCAACTCGTCTACTCTCGTTCACAGGGTGCAGGACTTCTTTTAGTTCCTCGAATTAAAAAAAGTCACAGCAGGGGGAAAGGCTTTCTCATACATGGCCCCCCAACTATGGAATAAACTTCCCACTTTCGTTCGAGAATCAGACACCCTCCAAAGTTTAAGTCTAGGCTAAAGACATACTTTATTTACACAGGCTTTTGACTAGATTTAGACAGGTTGCATGGTTTGGGTTTGCTGAGGGCCGGAGTCTGAAGTCATTGTCTGGCCCTTGCCTGCCTTGTCCGCTTGCCGGGGAAGTGTCGGGTGGGCGGTCTGGCCTGCTAACTAGGCTTGGGGTCCTCGTGATCTTGACTCATGCAACCTTTGCCTTAGAAATAAGGGCAGAGCTGGGGGTTCATAGTCATTAAAAAGAGTCTTATGGTGATCAGAGACGTTGGGTTTGCTGTTTTCTGCCGCTAGTGGGGTTGCCAATGTCTCATGTGATCCCCTCTTGGCTGTTGTTTCCTTCCAGTTCTCCTCTTTTCTAGCTTTCTAGCTATGCTGCTATAGCTAATGCTGCCGGGGTCTCATGCTAACACTTGGCATCAGTGATTGACATGGCATCAGTGATTGTTAATAGGACACTGTGATCTTATCAATAACTAATTAATTTTTGGTTTTCTCTCCGAGCTGTGTTCCGGCCAGTTCCGGGGCCCCACACATGATGTACATCTGATGGAGCTCCACTGTTGCATAATTCACATTTTATTCGACCATGACTCCAGGACTTTAGTTTCGCTCTTAGATTATCATCATACCCGGGCCACTTAATTGTCGATGTGCAACTTCACCTTCTATTCGAACTTTGACTCCATGACTTAGTTCGCTCTTAGAGTTTATCATCATAACCCCGGCCCTTAATGTCGATGTGCATACTTCACATTCTATTCGAAAACTGTGACTCCAATTGACTTTAGTTCGCTCTTAGATTTATCCATCTACGCCGCCCAAGGAGGTTGGGTCCTTTTTGAGTCTTGGTCCTCCCAAGGTTTCTTCCTAGAACTAGGGAGTTTTTCCTTGCCACTGTCGCCCTAGGCTCGCTCAATTTGGGATTGGACGTAGTTATTAGGAGATAATCTAAACTTGTAAAGTTGCTTTGAGACAATGCTCCATTGTAAAAAGCGCTATATAAATAAATCTGACTTGACTTGACTTGACTATTGCTCCGCACCACTTTACTACGCAACAAGGTGTCTGTGTGACTGGATGTTTCATTATGACCAAATGAAAACTCATTAATACACTAGTGGATATTTCATTATTTTAGCAGAGCAAACCTGATGATTGATGAATGCAAAGTTATCCTACTGAAAATGCCAAATAATTTAATTTAAACATTATAGTATTTAGTCTCTGTTGATTATACAACTGTTTTACAGATACCCGATTATAATAAGTTAATAGCTGATCACTTTAATTTATAATATTAATTAACTCAATATTATTCTTATACAGTCCCTGACAGAAGTTCTGTCGCTTATCCATGTTGTGGAAACAAAAGCTTATAACCTGACATTAAATTCATCTATTGGTTTTAGAAAAGACTCATATGAAAGCTGAAACCCCCCCAAATGAGGTTTAATTTACGAAAATAAATTTGCTTCACTGCAGAAATATTGATCATTTAATGAACACAGAAAGGTCAGATTTTGGCAAGACAAAAGTTTTGTCGCCCACAGAAAGTAACGTGAAAATCAAACAAATAATTTACTTCAAATACAAAGATATGTTTCATAACATTGGTGAATGAAGTTGTGGTGCTATTAGAGCCATATTTAATATTTTGTGTGACTTCTGTGGAATAAATTTTAATGTCTTAGTATTTAATCCTACTGCATAGTAAGTAAAATGTATGTAATCCTAAGTGTATGTAATCCTATAACTGTGGGATGCTGTTGTGAAGTGAGTCTGTCTAATGAGTTGTTGTAAAGATGTACAAAACACAGATGTGCCCAGGGTCAGCAGCAGGCCATAAAAGAAGATGGAGTTACGGAGGGGAAGTGTGACCCTGACCCTAGTTCATAAAGACCTTTATCTGTCTATAAGTTGGTACACAGAATTCCGGTCTTTATCTCTGGACAGGAGACCCAGCTTGTTGATTAATGAGTTGCTTATACAGCATTTCCTGTATGCTTAAACCTGCACCTAAACAAACAAACCAGTTAAAAGGGGGAAGCCTTCTACCTCCTTTATCCACTCTCATACAAGTGCTCAGGCATTGCTGTATGTGAGTTGATCTCTGCGCAGATAATAAAAGTTGTCTACTACTCTATTCCAGCACCAGTGTCTGTGTGACTTTGTTCTCCCAATTTGAAAAGTCTCCACCACAACTTCCATGAGCCTGAAGGACTGCATGCATGCGGTTCGACAATGATTCATACAATTTATTGATGAAGTCATCAGGAATAGCAAAGAATGCAGTCTTACATGCCTCCCAGAGTTTCAGATTATCAAGATTATCAAGATTCTTTGGTTTTGTCTTCCAAATTTCCTTGTTCATCCTACCCCAAACATGCTCAATGATGTTCATGTCTGGTGACTGGGCTGGCCAGTCCTGGAGCACCTTGATCTTCTTCGCCTTGAGGAGCTTTGATGTAGAGATGGATGTATGAGATGGAGCACCATCCTGCTGCAAAATTTGACCCCTTTTATGATTGGGAATGTAAGAGGTAGCTAATACTTCTTGATATTTTAGGCTATTGATATTGCCTTCCACCTTGCAAATGTTTCGCACACCAACAAACTGAATGAAACCCCAGACCATGATCTTTCCACCACCAAACTTAACCATTTTCTGGGTGAATCTTGGATCCATATGGGCTCCAGTAGGTCTCCTGCAGTATTTGCGGTGTAATGTGGTGTAATTCAACTGAAGATTAATCTGAAAAATCCACCTTCTGCCACTTTTCCAGCATCCATCCGTTTAGCAGGCTGTGGGGCTTGGCAAATGTCACAAGGTTTTTTAATTGCCTTTTGTTTAGTGCTGGCTTCTGAGCACTGATTCGACCATGGAGGCCATTTTGAGACAGAATCCTACAAACTGTTCTAGTTGACACAGGGACTTGAGGTGACCAGGCCTGGTGGAGCTCTGCTGCAGTGGAAGAGGGGCTGGCTTTGGATTTTCTAACCAACAAACGTTCCTCTCGAGCAGTTGTCTTGCGGGGTCTGCCAGACCTGGGCTTGTCAAAAACATCTCCAATCTCTTCAAATATTTTTTTAATTCTTTGTACTTGACGCTGAGACACATTAAAGGTGCCAGCCACCTCTGCAGTGGATCTGAACTTCAGCCTCTTGATAATCAAGGCTTTGGTCGCAGAGTGGATTTTTGGCATGTTGTCAGAGGTCAAGTTGCAGTTCAAGTGAAGGTCTGGGGTGCTGGGGTTCTTTTTATACACACCCACCAATTAACCGATCAATTAGTGAGCACAGCTGACACTGTAAACTAGGATTGGGTGCATTATATGACATGGCGACAAAACTTTTGTCTTGCCAAAATCTGACCTTTCTGTGTTCATTAAATGATCGATATTTCTACAGTGAAGCAGATTTATTTTCGTAACTTTAACCTCATTTGGGAGGGTTTCAGCTTTCATATGAGTCATTTCTAAAACCAATGGATGAATTTAAAGTCAGGTTATAAGCTTTTGTTTCCACAACATGGATAAGCGACAGAACTTCTGTCAGGGACTGTATAGATAGATGGATCGATGGATAGATTGATAGATAGATGGATAGATGGATAGATAGATAGACAGATAGATAGACTAGACAAAAAAAGACAGCAGCTCCCACAATGGCCAATCAGGTGAGAGGATTTTTACAGTTTAAATAAAACATTTCAATAAGTTTAATTGGTTTTGTGACAAAAATATGCATGTTCGTAAATGCAGGGAATGGAAAAAAGAGGTTAAATAGACAAGGTTAAATAAAATTTTTTTTTCATAATGGAAGGTATTAATATATTTACTGGATTTAAGAAAAGCTTTAGTCTGGTAACAAAATTAGATTTTAAAAGCTATTTTGGCTGGTACTGCCACTTCAGTTCATTACTTTTCGTAGGGGTTTTGCCAATAGCTCAGTGGACCTGCTAATGCAAATAACATTGATTGTACCTTGGTTTGATATGTACCTTGTTAGTAGATGGACAGTAGTTATTTAAGATCTGTACCTAATGAATGACAAAGTGAATGACATCTCTTCAAATAAATTTGCGGCTATTTCTCCAAATAGTTTTTAACTTTCATGCTAGTTTTATAATCCGGGTCCTCAGGGTCATATTTTTAAAATCATCTTAGTGCCTCTAGACCCTCCTAGTCAAAGCTTAGTCCCCTTTATTCATGCATCTCTAGTGATGTCCCTGGACATGTCTAATTACACTTTTTGGTGTGTTTTGGACGTTACGAAAACATTATGCATCCTCAGGACCATGAAGTAGATTTTGTTCCTAAGTACTAACATTTTGGGACTATGAACATTTTCATGAATGCCGTCATTTATGAAAAAGGTGTTTTACGAACGATTTTCTCGTAAATTCGTTCTGCTCGTATTTCATGAATAAGGCCCAATCAGGTTACATGCACTTGGGTGACTTGGGAATGCTGAGGGTTTACATGGGTTACATTTCAACCACAGAAGGATGTGACATAAACAAGAAAATAAATAATGAAATTCTAAATTTCCTCAAGCATATTCTGCATTGAAAAATCTCCCCAAAAGTGTCTGGAATCGGTTTAAAAAATGCTGCATTTAATTTCAGGGTTTGCCAGAACCCGCAAAACACACAGGTACCAGGTCTATATTTTTTCAGTCTGTGCATGCATGCAAACATAATTTTGGGGAGATGGAGAATAGAGCTGTCCCAGTGTTTAATCTCTCTGTTAAAAGAAAAATATTAATTAATTAATTGTCTTATCTACTTGATCCTAATCAGGGTCACGGAAATGCTGGAGCCTAGCAGGCTGCACAGGGCACAAGGCAGGAACAACCCCAGACAGGGCTCCAATCCATCGTAGGGCACAACACTCACAAATTCATATTCGCGTTCACACACTAAAAGCACTATGAAAACACCAATTAACCTAACACATGTCTTTAGAATGTGGGAGGAAACAGGAAGACCCAGAGGAAACCCACGCAGAGACGGGGAGAACATGCAGACTCCACACAGGTGGAACCAAGGGTCAGGATTGAACCGGGTATCTCAGCGCTGTGAGGCAACAGTGCTAACCACTGCACCATCGTACCTCCCAAGAAAAATATTCATATTATTATTATTATTGTTATTATTATTATTTTATTTATTTATTTTACTGATCTCACTTGTCACTCTCTCACTTGTAGTTTTTTTTTCTTTTTGTGCCAATTCACTGCTTTTGGGTTTGTTTTGGTGGTCTTGTGGGCTCTAACAACCCTTGAATTAAATGAAGTACCCACGAAATGGCTACCAAACACATTTGGTAAGACTCTGAAATCCAGTACAGTGGGGCAAAAAAGTATTTAGTCAGCCACTGATTGTGCAAGTTCTCCTATTTAGAAAGATGTGAGAGGTCTGTAATTTTCATCATAGGTAAAATTCAACTATGAGAGACAAAATGAGAAAAAAATCCAGATAATCACATTTTAAAAATTTAAAGAATTTAATTGTAAATCATGGTGGAAAATAAGTATTTGGTCACCCACAAAAAAGCAAGATTTCTGGCTCTCACAGACCTGGTAGTTCTTCTGTCCTCCACTCCTCTATTAATGGCACCTGTTTGACCTTGTTATCTGTATAAAAGACACTTGCCCAGAGCCTCAAACAGTCAGACTCCAAACCCAACCATGGCCAAGACCAAAGAGCTGTCGAAGGACACCAGGAAGAAAATAGTAGACCTGGGAGGAGTGAATCTACAATAGGCAAGTAGGTTGGTATGAATAAATCAGCTGTGGGAGCAATTGTAAGACATACAAGACCATTCCTAATCCTTGATCTGGGGCCCCACGCAACATCTCATCCCGTGGGGTCAAAATGATCATGAGAACAGTGAGCAAAAATCCCAGAACTACACGGAGGAGAAGTACACCTGATGAATGACCTGCAGTGAGCTGGGATCAAAGTAACAAAGGCTACCATTACGCCAACACACTACGCCGAGAGGGACTCAGATCCTGCAGTGCCAGGCATGTCCCCCTGCTTAAGCCAGTACATGTCCAGGCCCGTCTGACGTTTGCCAGAGAGCATATGGATGATCCAGAAGAGGATTGGGAGAATATCATGTGGCCAGATGAAACCAAAATAGAGCTTTTTGGTAAAATCTCAACTCGCCGTGTTTGGGGGAAGAAGAATGCTGAGTTGTACCATACCTACTGTGAAGCATGGGGGTGGAAACCTCATGCTTTGGGGCTGTTTGTCTGCAAAGGGTACAGGACGACTGATCCGTGTTAAGGGAAGAATGAACGGGGCCATGTATCGTGAGATTTTAAGCCAAAACCTCCTTCCATCAGTGAGAGCATTGAAGATGGAACGTGGCTGGGTCTTCCAGCATGACAATTATCTCAAACACACCGCTCGGGCAACGAAGGAGTGGCTCCGTAAAAAGCATTTCAGTGTCCTGGAGTGACCTAGCCAGTCTCCAGACCTCAGCCACATAGAAAATTTGTGGAGGGAGTCGAAAGTCCGTGTTGCCCCTCTAGAGGAGCTCTAGAGGAGATCTGCATGGAGGAATGGGCCAAAATACCAGCTACAGTGTGTACAAACCTGGTGAAGACTTAGAGAAAACGTTTGACCTCTGTTAAATGCCAACAAAGGTTATGTTACAAAGTATTGAGTTGAACCAAATTTATTAACCAAATACTGCAAAGAGATTTCCTGGATTTTTTTTCTCATTTTGTCTCTCATAGTCGAAGTGTACCTATTATGAAAATTACAGACCTCTCTCATTTATCTAAGTAGGAGAACTTGCACAATCAGTGGCTGACTAAATACTTTTTTGCGCCATTGTATATGCTTGAGGAAATTAAGAATTTAAGTATTCTTTTTCTTCTAGATGGTAGGAAATATTGAAACTGAGAACCTTATGTGAGAATATGACTAGGATGGGTTTTGAAACAAATCCAAACATGGAAAGCCCTCTGGCTTATCCAGTTATTGCCCGAGTCATGTAAACCCAGAGTTTTCCCATTATCTAATTACCCAAGTGCATGTAAACCTGAACAGACTACTGACAAAATCAATTTTTCTGCTTTTATCAGAAGACTAAGTGCATGTAAACATACTCATTGTTCCGTTGCTCAGGTTACTGCCAAGCAAGTCAAGTCAGATTTATTTATATAGCGCTTTTCACAATGGAGCATTGTCTCAAAGCAGCTTTACAACTTTAGATTATCTCCTAATAACTACGTCCTATCCCAAATTGATCAAGCCTAGGGCAACAGTGGCAAGGAAAAACTCCCTAGTTATAGGAAGAAACCTTGGGAGAACCAAGACTCAAAAAGGGCCCCAACCTCCTTGGGCGGCGTAGATGATAAATCTAAGAGCGAAACTAAAGTCATGGAGTCAAAGTTCGAATAAAATGTGAAGTATGCACATTGACATTAAGTGGCACGGGTATGATGGGGCTGGAGCTGATGACGGAAGCAGCTTGAGTGGAGCTCCAGCAGATGAACATCATGTGTGGGGCCGGAACTGCCGGAACACAGCTCGGAGAGAAAACAGAAAATGTAATTAGTTACTGATTAAGAGCACAGTGTCTATTAACAATCACTGATGCCATGTCAATCACTGATGCCAAGTGTAGCATGAGACCCCGGCAGCATTAGCTATAGCAGCATAGCTAGAAAAAGGAGAACTGGTAGAAAAAAACCCAAGAGAGATCACATGAGACATTGGCCACGGAGGCAGAAGACAGCAACCCAACATCTCTGATCACCATAAGACTCTTTGACTATGAACCCCCAGCTCTGCCTTTAGTCTAAGGCAAAGATGCATGAGTCAAGATCAAGAGGACCGAAGCCCAGTTCAGCCAGACCGCCCACTCGACACTCCTGGCTAATGGACAAGGCAGCCAGGCCAGACATGATTCCAGACTCCAGCCCCAGTGACCCAAGCCATGCATCCCGGTCTAAATCTAGTCAAAAGCCTGCGTAAATAAGTATGTCTTTAGCATAGACTTAAAATTTTGGAGAGTGTCTGAGTCTCGAACTAAAGTGGGAAGTTTATTCCATAGTTGGGGGGCCATGTATGAGAAAACCTTTCCCCCCTGCTGTGACTTTTTTAATTCTAGGAACTAAAAGAAGTCCTGTACCCTGCGAACAAGGTAGACGAGTTGGATTGTAAAACTCTAAGAGTTCACTCAGATAATGTGGGGCCAGGCCATGTAGAGCTTTATAAGTTATAAGAAGTATTTTGTAATCAATGTGGAATTTGACTGGTAACCAGTGTAGTGACGATATAACAGGAGTGATATGATCAAATTTTCTAGTTCGAGTTAGCACTCGGGCGGCTGCATTCTGATTCTGCATTCAGTTTATTTATAGATTTACTAGAGCATCCAGTAAGTAAGGCATTACAGTAATCCAACCTTGAGGTCATAAATGCATGAACAAGTTTCTCTGCATCGTTAAAAGAGAGGATATTTCTAAGTTTAGCAATATTACGTAATTGAAATGACGCAATTCGAGTGATGCTGCTAATGCATCAAAGGAGAGATCTGAATCAAATGTGACCCCTAAAATTTTTACAGATGGACTGGGAAATACTGGACAGCCATCTAGATTTAGGATAGATGTAGCCAACCTGTCTCTCACAGCCTTGGGTCCCACTAATAGAACTTCAGTTTTATCTGAGTTAAGTAAGAGAAAATTAAATAACATCCAATCTTTTATTTCCTTTACACAGTCCTCAATTTTGTTGATTGTAAGGCTGTCAATAGGTTTGGCTGATATGTACAGCTGTGTATCATCTGCATAGCAGTGGAAACTAATGCCATGTTTACGAATAACTGAGCCTAGTGGCAGCATGTACAGAGAGAATAAAAGCAGGCCAAGCACTGACCCCTGAGGCACGCCATACTTCCCTTCTGAGAGCGTAGACCTTAGATTATTTATATGAACAAACTGGTCGGTTAAGTAGGATTTAAACCAAGAGAGTGCTAATCCCACTTACAGTATTTTCTAGTCTGTTTAGTAAAACGTCGTCAAGAAAAGAAACACATCCCTTATCTGAGGATATTAACAAGTCATTTAGTACCCTAATTAATGCTGTTTCAGTACTATGATGGGGCCTGAAGCCAGACTGAAATGTTTCATAAATATCATTCCTTTGAAGGTAACTGCAGAGCTGCTGATAGACGGCTTTTTCTAAGATTTTGGACAGAAACTGTAGATTTGAAATTGGTCTATAATTAGATATCACACAAGGGTCAAGATTGGCTTTTTTAATCAGTGGTTTGATAACGGCAGACTTAAAGGATTTGGGCACATAACCAAAGGTAAAGGATGAATTTAAAATAACTAACACTGGCTCTATAACACTAGGTATTACTTGTTTGAGTAAACGTGTAGGAATTGGATCTAATAAACATGTTGATGACTTAAACGAGCTGATAAGTGTGGATAGTTCAGTAATAGTAATTAGGGTAAAAGATTCTAATCTTGATTTACAGCTCATTAAACAGATGTCTTCACTAGTGCTGCATCTGGAAGGTTGCTGAACAGTTTGGTGATGTGATGAGCATCGAGCTTGATGCCTACTGTTTTCTATCTTATCATTAAAGAAAGTCATGAAATCATTACTGTTAAAATTACACAGAACGGGAGAGTCACTTTCTATAGGGTTTTTTGTTAATTTGGAAACTGTATTAAAGAGAAATCTTAGATTATTCTTATTTTTCTCTATGACTGAGGAGAATTATGCAGCTTTAGCTTTAGTAAGGGCATGCTTATACTCTGCCATGCTGTCCCTCCAAGCAATCTTAAACACCTCCAATTTACTATGTCTCCACTTGCGCTCTAGATGCCGTGTTCTTTGCTTTAAGGTATGGGTGTGGTCATTATACCATGGTGCTAGCCTTTTTTTCCCCTAATGTGTTTGACCCTAGCAGGAGCAATCATATCCAGGAATGAGCAAAACACACATTCTAATTGGTCATTTACACACTCAAGATGATTGATCTCCGTAGGTGTATTAAATTTCAAGTTTGGTATGTTTTTAATAAACGCAGCTGGAGTAGCAGATGAGATAGTGCGCTTGGTGTGATAACGAGGCAGAAGGATTTTATTTATTAGTGATAGCTCAAATACTAAAAGATAGTGATCTGAAATCGAATCACTTTGTGGGAAAATATCAAGGTTATCTATATTGATACCAAATGTTAATATTAGATCTAATGTATGATTACAGCGGTGGGTTGGTCCCATCACATTCTGAGTGATGCCCATGGATTCTAAGATGGACTCGAAAGCAATTTTAAGTTGAACCTGCTCATTCTCAAAGTGAATATTGAAATCACCTACAATTAAAGCCTTATCTGTTGACAGTACTAAGCAGGAAAGATAGTTAGCAAATTCCTGAAGAAATTCTGAATAGGGACAAGGAGGATGGTAAATGGTGATAAGCTGAAAAGAGTATGGTTTTGACTTCCATAACAATGGATCAGTCACATTAAAAATTAGTATTTCAAAAGAATTAGCCTTGTAATGGGATTTAGTTATAACACCTAGCTCTTTGTCAAAAATTGTGGCTATGCCTCCCCCCCGACCATTAGGACGAGGGCGGTGAGCATGACTGTATCCAGGAGGTGAGCCTTCATTTAAGGCTAAATATTCATCAGGTCTAATCCAAGTTTCAGTGAGACAGAGAGCGTGTAAGCATTTATCAGTGATCATTTCATTTACAATCACTGCTTTGTTTGTAAGTGATCTAATGTTATGTTATCCTAGCTTTAGTCTTAGGTTGTTATTTCTATGGGAGCTATCTGTGTTTATACTAATGAAGTTATTAAAACAGACTTTTTGAGAGTTGTTTACGTTTAGGGCAGATGCGGGTGGTAACAGACACAGTTTCAATAATGTGGGTTCTGGGTGACGGTGCATGGCTACCAGCAGACAGTTGGTTAAGCCGGTCTGTCTGCTGCCTGACCCCTGCTCTGGATAGTCAGCCCCTAACCAATCGGGCCATAAGACTATGGGCAATGTTGCAGGAGATGAGAGCAGCACCCTCCCGAGTGGGATGGACACCGTCCCATCCTAAAAGGCCATGCTTACCCTCAAAGGCTGTCCAGTTGTCTATATAGCCCACGTTGTTTTCAGAGCACCACTTGGACAGCCAGCAGTTCACCGACCATAACCTGCTGTAGGCTTTGTCACCTCGCCGCATTGGGATGGGGCCAGAGCACAGTACTGCATCGGACATCGCCTTCGCCATGCTAACCACCTCTACAAAATTAGCCTTAGTAACCTCTAACTGACGAAGGCGTATATCATTAGCCCCTACATGAATAACTATCCTAGAGACTCTGCGGCTCTCGAGTTCACTAAGACTCGTTACAAGTCTGGCACTCTGGCTCCGGGGATACAGAGAACTCTAGCTGCTGGTGTCCCTAAAGGGGTAGCAAATTTCACGTGTCATAAAATAGAGTCACCTATGGACAGAGCTCTTTCAACAGGCTGCTCAGTGGGTGTTTCACTGAGGAGGGCAAACCTGTTGGACACGTGAAAAGGTAAAGAGTGGTGCTCTCGTGGACTAGCTTTACGACTACGTCGTACACGCGTCACCCACTTGCCCTGCTGCGAGGACTCTGCCGGGGCTCTAACTTCACCTGTGGCATCCAGATCTGCTAAGCTAGGAGCTGAGCTAGCCTTCTCTAATGTCTGGATGCGCGCCTCTAAAACTACAATCTTCTCCGTCACACTGGCTACAAGCCTACACCTATCACAAGTAAAATTTACACTAATGACGGAGGAAGAATAGCTAAACATGCCACACTCAGCGCAGGGAACAAGCATAGCAGAAGCCTTGTTAGTACAATTAATTAATTAAAGGTACTTAGCTTCGGGTGGTGTTGTGGGGTGCCGAGTGAAGATATGGTTCAGCTGCAGCCGATGGTCTTTTATTGCTTTACTACACAATTAAACACTAAACTTAAGGAAACTCAAGAGATTGAAAGAAAGTAGAGGGTGTAAGCAGAGGAAAGAAGCTGGTCAAAAATGTATATACTTCCACTAAGCTATACCAACACACAATAGCCCTGCGCAGAATTTGGTTTCTTTGATTTTCAAATTGACATTTCTTACAGAGGGACAGTAGGAGTTTAGATAGTAAGGACTGAGTGCATTTTTTTGTAATCTAAAAAGCAGTTATATGAAATACTAATGAGTTTCTCTTTTTCTTGGCAATCATCAAAAGTAGAATCTAACATGGAATGGCCTTTATTTTAAGCCCATATTAATCTTGATTCACATTATTATTTTCCTTAAAAAATGACACAATAATCAGGCAGTCTTGTAATGATGAAAATGTATTTTTGTCTATTTAATAAGAAATACTTTTAAAGTGAACAGAGATCCTCTATTCTGGTTATCCATTCATACACCCGCTAGTCTGTTATGAACTCTGGGAAAGAGCTTCTTGTCCTCTGAGTTTGTTCGAGTCTGTTAAGGATGAACTGGCTCGTGTCAATGAAACGTTCAACACAGTTTATAAAACAGACTTCCATTCTCGCATCAAGCTTTGGGCCAGGCTTATCCACGCATTTGTCCTATACAGAAAAAAAAACAAATACTGAAATGAGGAACACAGATTACAAATACTCACATTCTTAGTATTCAGAAAAAATAGACTATGCAGTTATTCCTATATGTTACAAGCTAACTGTATATTGTTTACAAACATTCATGCCTTATATTCTTCCCCTTGGACATAAAAATCTACAAACCCCTCTAAAAATGGTAGATTTTGAGATATAAATGAAACCAAGATGAATCATGTCATAACTTCTATCTTCAATGTGGAAAAAAAACTACATATAAATTACAGTGGAAAAACAAATAGAAAAAGAGAAAAAATTCATATTAACAAAAAAAGAAAAAATCCTCAATAATCTGGTTGCATAAGTGTGTAAACCAACTGACCGCATTTATAAAAGCAATAAGAAAGAGAGGCTGAATACTGTTGATCAGTCCTGCATACCGGCTTGGAGGTATAAGCCCATTCTTTCGTACAGAACAGCTTCAACTCTGGGATGTTGGTGGGTTTCGTCACATAACCTGCTCTCTTCAGGTCCTTCCACAACATTTTGATTGGATTAAAGTCAAGAGCTTGGCCATTTCAAAACATAAATTTTATTCTTCTTTAACCATTCTTTGGTAGAACGACTAATATATATATATATATATATATATATATATATATATATATACATATACATATACACACACACACACACACACACACACACACACACATACACACATATACACACATATACACACATATACACACACACACTTAGGGGCAAAAAAGTATTTAGTCAGCCACTGATTGTGCAAGTTCTCCTACTTAGAAAGATGAAAGAGGTGTGTAATTTTCATCATAGGTGCACTTCAACTATAATTAATTGTAAATTATGGTGGAAAATAAGTATTTGGTCAATAACAAAAGTTCAACTCAATAATTTGTAACATAACCTTTGTTGGCAATGACAGAGGTCAAACGTTTCCTGTAAGTCTTAACCAGGTTTGCACACACTGTAGCTGGTATTTTGGCCCATTCCTCCATGCAGATCTTCTCTAGAGCAGTGATGCATTCAGAATTCTTCTTCCCCCAAACACGACGAGTTGAGTTTTTATTTTGTTTTCAAGTTCTATTTTCATTTCATCTGACTACATGATATTCTCCCAATCCTCTTCTGAATCATCCATATGCTCTCTGGCAAACTTCAGACGGGCCTGGACATGTACTGGCTTAAGCAAGGGGACAAGCCTGGCACTGAAGCATCCACGACCCTCTCGGCATAGTGTGTTACTGATGGTAGCCTTTGTTACTTTTGTCCCAGCACTCTGCAGATCATTCATCAGGTCCCTCCGTGTAGTTCTGGGATTTTTGCGCACCGTTCTCATGATCATTTTGACCCCACAGGATGAGATCTTGCGTGGGGTCCCAGTCCGAGGGAGATTATCAACGGTCTGGTATGTCTTCCATTTTCTTACAATTTCTCCCATAGTTGATTTCTTCACACCAACCTGCTTGCTTATTGTAGGGTCACTCTTCCCAGCCTGGTGTAGTTTTAAATTTTCTTACTGGTGTCCTTCGACAGCTCTTTGGTCTTGGCCATCATTGAGTTTGGAGTCCGACTATTTGAGGCTGTGGACAGGTGTCTTTTTTTTACAGATAATGAGGTCAAACAGGTGTCATTAATACAGGTAACGAGTGAAGGACAGTTCTGTGAGAGCCAGAAATTTTGCTTGTTTGTGGGTAACCAAATACTTATGTTCTGCCATGATTTACATTTAAATTCTTTAAAAATCCTACAATGTGATTTCCTAGAATTTGTTTTTCTCATTTTGGCCCTCATAGCTGAAGTGTACGTATAATGAAAATTACAGACCTCTCTCATCTTTCTAATTAGGAGAACTTGGACAATCAGTGGCTGACTAAATACTTTTTTGGCCCACCGTGTGTGTGTGTGTGTGTGTGTGTGTGTGTGTGTGTGTGTGTATACACACACACACATACATACACATAGACACACATACACACAGTGGTGCCTGAAAGCTTGAGAAACCTTTAGAACTTTAGAATTTTCTAAATTTCTGCATACATATGACATAAAAGATCATAACATTTTCACACAGGTCCTAAAAGTAGATCAAAACAACCCAGTTAAACAAATGAGACAAAATATTATACCTGGTCATTGAAGAAAATGATCCAATATTACATATTAGTGACTGGCAAAAGCATGTGAACCTCCTGGATTGGCAGTTAATTTTGGAGGTGAAATTAGAGTCAGGTGTTTT
This sequence comes from Ancistrus triradiatus, assembly GCA_025084515.1. NCBI lineage: Eukaryota > Metazoa > Chordata > Actinopteri > Siluriformes > Loricariidae > Ancistrus > Ancistrus triradiatus. Next base: position 191,590 of record JAJAGP010000297.1, read on the forward strand.
CAATCAGTGGGCTGACAATCAGGTGTGAGTGGGCAACTTGTTTTATTTAAAAAACAGGGATCTATCAAAGTCTGCTCTTCACAACACGTTTGCGGAAGTGTATCAGGGCATGAACAAAGGACATTTCTGAGAATCTCAGAAAAAGAGTTGTTGATGCTCGTCAGGCTGAAATGAAAGAGTATGGACTCCACCAATATACAGTCAGACAGATTGTGTACAAATAGAGGAAATTCAAGACCACTGTTACCCTCCCCAGGAGTGGTTGACCAAAAAAGATCACTCCAAGCGCAAGGTGTGTAATAGTTGTCGAGGTCACAAATGACCCCAGAGTAACTTCTAAGCAATGGAAGGCTTCTCTCACACTGGCTAATGTGAATGTTCATGAGGTCACCATCAGAAGAACACTGAACAACAAGAAAACTGGATCATTTTCCTCAAAAAATAAATAACCAAGTATAATATTTTTGTCTCATTTGTTTAACTGGGTTCTCTTTCTCTGCTTTTAGGACTTGTGTGAAAATCTAATGACGTTTTCGGTCATATTTATGCAGAAATATAGAAAATTCTAAAGGGTTCACAAACTTTCAAGCACCACTGTACATACACACACACACTGCCCGACCAAAAAAAAGGTAACCACCTGGATTTAATTAAGCAAATAGGTAAATATGGATAATTACTGCAACTTTGGACAGAACTGCTTCTGCAATGTCACAACATTTATTTCTATCCAGAGTTGCATTAATTTTTCCCCAAGATCTTGTATTGACGATGGGAGATATGGACCACTGTGCAAAGTCTTCTGTAGCACATTCCAAAGATTCTCAATGGGGTTCAGGTCTGGACCCTGTGGTGGTGAAATCATGTGTGAAAATTATTTGTATGCTCCCAATACCCCAATTTGAACTCTTTAACAATTTGACCCTTGTGAAACAGATTAACATCTTTTCCACGACCACAGGATGTGTCTTTTGACATAGTTGTTAAACAAATGAGAAGCTACTCATTGCATCATTTGGGGTTAAATAGGTTGTTGCCAGCTGAAACATGCTCTTTTTTTAAACTATTTAACTATTTGCTTAGCTAAATCCAGGTGGTGACCTTTTTTTGACCAGGCAGAATATATCACTACATACTGTATAATACATATATAACATACACATGCAGACAGTATATATACACACATATACATATATATATATATATATATATATATATATATATATATATATATATATATATATATATATATATCTCCACACATACATATACACACACACACACACACACACACACACACACACACACACACACACACACACACACACACAGTGGTGTTGAAAAGTGTTTGCCCCTGACTGATTTCCTATTTTTTGCATGTTTGTCACACTTGAGAGTTTCAGAACCTCAAAAAAATTTTTATATTAGTAAAAGACAACAATAAAGGTGTTTATTATTAAGGGAGAAAAAAATCTAAACCTACATGGCCCTGTGTGAAAAAGTGATTGCCCCTAAACCTAATAACTGGTTGGGCCATCCTTAGCAGCAAGAACTGCAACCAAGCGTTTGCAATAACTTGCAATGAGTCTTTTATAGCATTGTGGCAGAATTTTGGCCCACTGATCTTTTTTGCAGAATTGTTGTAATTTAGCCACACTGGAGGGTTTGAGTATGAATGGCCTTTTTAAGGTCATGTCACAGCATCTTAATAGGGTCAGGACTGTGACTAGGCGACTCCAAAGTCTTCACTTTGTTTTTAGTCAGCCATTCAGAGGTGGATTTGCTGGTGTGTTTTGGATCATTGTCCTGCTGCAGAACCCGAGTTCGTTTAAACAGGTCACAAACAGTTGGTTGGACATTCTTCTTCAAGTCAAGTCAAGTCAAATTTATTTATATAGCGCTTTTTACAATGGAGCATTGTCTCAAAGCAACTTTACAAGTTTAGATTATCTCCTCATAACTACGTCCAATCCCAAATTGAGCAAGCCTAGGGCGACAGTGGCAAGGAAAAACTCCCTAGTTCTAGGAAGAAACCTTGGGAGGACCAAGACTCAAAAAGGGACCCAACCTCCTTCAGGACTTTTTGGTAGACAGCTGAATTCATAGTCACATTTATCACAGCACGTCTTCCAGGTTCTGAAGCAGCAAAACAGCCCTAGACCATGACACTACCACCACCATATTTTACTGTTGGTATAATGTTCTTTTTCTGAAATGCTGTGTTACTTCTATGCCAGATGTAATGGGACATGCACCTTCCAAAGAGTTCAGCTTTTGTCTTGTCAGTCCACAGAATGTTTATCCAAAAGTCTTGGGGATCATCAAGACGTGTTCTGGAAAAACTGAGATGAGCTTTAATGTGCATCTTGGAACTCTGCCATGCAGTCCATTTTTGCCCAGTCTCTTTCTTATAGTGGAGGCATGAACACTGACCTTAACTGAGGCAAGTGAGGCCTGCAGTTTTTAGAATGTTGTTGTGGGGTCTTTTTCGACCTCTTCGATGAGCGCTATTGGGGCAATTTTGGTTGGCCAGCCACTCCTGGGAAGGTTCACCACTGTTCCATGTCTTCGTCACTTGTGGATAATGGCTCTCACTGTGGTTAGCTGGAGTCCCAAAGCTTTAGAAATGACTTTATAGCCCTTTCCAGACTGATAGATCTCAATTACTTTCTTTCTCAATTGTTCCTGAATTTCTATGAATCTAGGCATGATGTGTAGCTTTTAAGGATATTTTGATGTACTTCACTTTGTCAAGCAGTTTCTATTTAAGTGATGTCCTGATTGAGAACAGGTGTGGCTAGAGCCAATGAACTCAGCTGTGATAAACCATAGTTATGTTATAACAAGAGGCAGTCAGCTGTTCACACAGAGCCATGTAGGTTTGGTTTTTTTCAAATGAGAGCGTAGTACAGAAGCCCTACCATTAGACAGAACCAATCAGCATATTATTAAATGTGTTGCAGAGGGGGGCCCATGCTCTCAGAATAATCTTAAAAATCATATTTTTCTGTGTTATTTGAAACATCACAAGTAAGTTATATCATTTTTGTCAGATCATACAAGTGATTCTAATATGATTCTAAATCTTAATTTCGCTTTCATTTTTGGATACATGTGTCTCTCCCTATTCAAAAATATAGGAGTCTGGTCTTGTATGGCTGAGAATAACTGCCCGGTGGAATTACCAAGCTGGTGGCAAAGTGAACAGACTGATAATGACTTGGCTATTATTCATCACAGAGTGGACTTCATGCGATTCACGTCACACAAACATTTGTCAATCACTGACCATTTGCGTAAATGAATAGAAACTGTACCTGTGTTTGTACATGTACATTGTACGTAAATGTGATTGTATGCGGGCTGCTCAGTAAAACAGATTTTATCCATCAGGTATGAATGTCACTTTGTCCATTTTTTTGTAATCTCATTAAGTCGCCAAACTTACCACTCGCCAAAAATAGCCTTGAAACAGACATGGGCAAGATAACATGTTCAGACTCTAAGAGATAGCTAAGAGAATGCTATTTCAGATATGTTAGCTAATGCATTAGGTGTAATACTTCATTCTAAACAATAAACCTCCTCCACTTAATTCCAGCTAGTTATTCTCTGTTTTTGAACAAATCAGTAATTCAGTTGGAAGATATTTATAATGTTATGGTTTAACTGGAGTCTGTATGTGCTCCGTGAGACCATTTACTATGAGTACTCTGATTTCCTCCCACATTCCAAAGACATGTGTTAGGTTAATTGGTGTCTGTAAAGTGTGAGTGTGTGTATGTGAGTGCATGTGAGTGCATGTGTAATATGATGGATTGATGCCGTCAAAAATTTTTTCCAACTGCTGAGACTGAAGAAGTCACTTAGATGAGTGACGAAACGTTTCTCCAACAAAATCTATGTCCAGCTGAACAGATTCAACTTCTGGGATTTTCTTACCTGGATCATTGAGCATGCATCAAGACATACCAAAATATCATAGTTGTGCAGACCTAATATATATATTATATAGATATATAGAGAGAGAGAGAGAGAGAGAGAGTCGAGAGAGAGAGAGAGAAGAGAGAGGAGACAGACAGACAGACAAACACACACACACCACAGAGATACAAATATAGAAACACAAACACACACACACACACACACACACAAATATATACACACACACACACACACACACACACACACACACACACACACACACAACACACACACACACACACACACACATATATATATATATATATATATATATATATACACACATACCACATAGACACACAACACACACACACCTCTCCTGGCGCCAGGCATGTCACATCTGGATGAAGTATGACCCGAGAATCTCAGCGTTTCGAAGACAAATTCATCATATCAGTACCAACTTTTCAATGACTATATTACATCTGCGTGGACCATCCAACAAGAGAACTGCATTGCAACCACTCCAAACACACACACACACACACACACACACACACACACACACACACACACACACACACACACACACACACACACACACACAATGTCTCCGTCTTATAGTAATCTGACCAAGGAGAATATATTAATTTATATACAGTGGGGCAAAAAAGTATTAAGTCAGCCACTGATTGTGCAAGTTCTCCTACTTAGAAAGATGAGAGAGGTCTGTTAAAAAACACCTGTCCACAGCCTCAAACAGTCAGACTCCAAACTCAACCATGGCCAAGACCAAAGAGCTGTCGAAGGAAAATTGCAGACCTGCGCCAGGCTGGGAAGAGTGAGTCTACAATAGGCAAGCAGGTTAGTGTGAATAAATCAACTGGGGAGCAATTATGAGAAAATGGAAGACATACAAGACCGTTGATAATCTCCCTCGATCTGGGGCCCTATGCAAGATCTCATCCCATGAGGTCAAAATGATCATGAGAACGGTGAGCATAAAATCCCAGAACTACATGGAGGGACATGATGAATGACCTGCAGAGACCTGGGACCAAAGTAACAAAGGTTACCATCAGTAACACATTATGCCGGGAGGAACTCAGATCCTGCAGTGCCAGGTGTGTCCCTCTGCTTAAGCCAGTACATGTCCAGGCTCGTCTGAAGCTTGCCAGAGAGCATATGGATGATCCAGAAGAGGATTGGGAGAATATCTTGAGGTCAGATGAAACCAAAATTGAACGTTTTGGTAAAAACTCAACACGTGTTTGGAGGAAGAAGAATGCTGAGTCGTCCCAAGAACACCATACCTATTGTGAAGCATGGAGGTGGAAACATCATGCTTTGGAGCTGCTTTTCTGCAAAGGGGACAGGAGGACTGATCCGTGTTATGGGAAAAATGAACGGGGCCATGTATCGTCAGTGAAAGCACTGAAGATGGAACGTGGCTGGGTCTTCCAGCATGACAATGATCCCAAACATGGAGGAATGGGTAAGAAATACCACCTACAGTGTGTGCAAACCTGGTGAAGACTTACAGGAAAGTTTGACCTCTGTTATTGCCAACAAAGGTTATGTTACAACATATCGAGTTCAATTTTTGATGTTGACCAAATACTTATTTTCCAAAATGATTTACAATTAAAGTCTTGAAAAACCCTACAATGTGATTTCCTGGATTTGTTTTCTCATTTTGTCTCTCATAGTTGAAGTGTACCTATGATGAAAATTACAGACCTTTCTCAGCTTTCTAAGCAGAACTTGCACAATCAGTGGCTGACTAAATACTTTTTTGCCCCACTGTAGATTCAATGTGCTCTTGACAATCGAACCTAGTAACTGTACTTCCTGCAAACAACTCAGGAAGAACGTTTTGATAAAATCTCAACTCGTCGTGTTTGTAGGAAGAAGAATGCTGAAATGCACCATACCTACTATGAAGCATGGGGGTGGAAACGTCATGCTTTGGGGCTGTTTTTCTGCACAGGGGACAGGACGACTGATCCATGTTCAGGGAAGAATGAACGGGGCCATGTATCGTGAGATTTTAAGCCAAAACCTCCTTCCATCAGTGAGAGCATTGAAGATGGAACGTGGCTGGGTCTTCCAGCATGACAATGATCCCAAACATACCGCTTGGGCAACAAAGGAGTGGCACCATAAAAAGCATTTCAAGGTCCTAAAGTGGCCTAGCCAGTCTCCAGACCTCAACCCCATAGAAAATTTGTGGAGGGAAGGTCCGTGTTGCCCAGCAACAGCCCCAAAACATCACTGCTCTAGAGGAGATCTGCATGGGGGAATGGGCCGAAATACCAGCTACAGTGTGTGCAAACCTGGTGAAGACGCCATTGCCAATAAAGGTTGTGTTTTATGGAGAATTTAGTTGAACTGCTGTTATTGACCAAATACTTATTTTCCACCATAATTTACAGGTAAATTCTTTAAAAATCCTACAATGTGATTTCCTGGATTTTTTTTCCCAACATTTTGTCTCTCATAATTGAAGTGTACCTATGATGAAAATTACAGACCTCTCTCATCTTTCTAAGTAGGAGAACTTGCACAATCAGTGCAAGCACAATCAGACTAAATACTTTTTTGCCCACCTATGGATTCAAGATACTCTTGACAATCTGAATCTATATATCTATATCTATATATATACGTACACATATACACGCATGTATGTGGCCAGGAGACAAGCCACTACACCAGGAGATGTGGAGGAGGCCGTAGGAGGGCAACAACCCAGCAGCAGGAACGCTACCTCCGCCTTTGTGCAAGGAGGAACAGGAGGAGCACTGCCAGAGCCCTGCAAAATGACCTCCAGCAGGCCACAAATGTGCATGTGTCTGAACAAATGGTTAGAAACCGACTCCATGAGTATGGTATGAGGGCCCGACGTCCACAGATGGGGGTTGTGCTCACAGCCCAACACCATGCAGGATGCTTGGCATTTGCCAGAGAACACCAGGATTGGCAAATTCAACACTGGTGCCCTGTGCTCTTCTCAGATGAAAGCAGGTTCACACTGAGCACGTGACAGACATGACAGAGTCTGGAGACGCCGTGGAGAGCGATCTGCTGCCTGCAACATCCGTCAACATGACCGGTTTGGCAGTGGGTCAGTAATAGTGTGGGGTGTCATTTCTTTGGAGGGCCGCACAGCCCTCCATGTGCTCGCCAAAGGTAGCCTGACTGCCCATTAGCTACCGAGATGAGATCCTCAGACCCCTTGTGAGACCATAGGCTGGTGCGGTTGGCCCTGGGTTCCTCCTAATGCAAAACAATGCTAGACCTCATGTGGCTGGAGTGTGTCAGCAGTTCCTGCAAGATGAAGGCACTGAAGCTATGGACTGGCCCGCCTGTTCCCCAGATCTGAATCCGATTGAGCACATCTGGGACATGATGTCTCTCTCCATCCACCAGCGTCACGTTGCACCACAGACTGTCCAGGAGTTGGCGGATGCTTTAGTCCAGGTCTGGGAAGAGATCCCTCAGGAGACCATCCGCCACCTCATCAGGAGCATGCCCAGGTATTGTAGTGAGGTCATACAGGAACATGGAGGCCATACACAATACTGAGCCTCATTTTGACTTGTTTTAAGGACATTACATCAAAGTTGGATCAGCCTGTAGCGTGTTTCTCCCCTTTAATTTTGTGTGTGACTCCAAATCCAGGCCTCCATTGGTTAATAAATTTGATTTCCATTGATGATTTTTCTGTGATTTTGTTGTCAGCACATTCAAATTTATACAGAACAAAGAATTCAATGAGAATATTTCATTCATTCAGACCTAGGATGTGTTATTTGATTGTTCTCTTTATTTTTTGAGTAATATATATATATATATATATATATATATATGCGCATATATATATATATATATATATATATATATATATATATATATATATATGCGCATACATATACATATACATATGTGTGTGTATATATACTGGTCATATTGTGTAGCATATTGTGATAAAGTTAATTCTTTTCCGTAATGTAATGATAAAAATTAAACTTTCATATATTTTAGATTCATTGCACACCAACTGAAATATTTCAAGTCTTTTATTGTTTCAATACTGATGATTTTGGCATACAGCTCATGAAAACTCACAAAATTAGCATATTTCATCCGACCAATAAAAGAAAAAACCTCCAGATTATGATGTTTCATTTATGCACTCAATACTTGGTCGGGAATCCTTTTGCAGAAAATGACTGCTTCAATGCGGCGTGGCATGGAGGCAATCAGCCTGTGGCACTGCTGAGGTGTTATGGAGGCCCAGGATGCTTCGATAGCGGCCTTAAGCTCATCCAGAGTGTTGGGTCTTGCGTCTCTCAACTTTCTCTTCACAATATCCCACAGATTCTCTATCGGGTTCAGGTCAGGAGAGTTGGCAGGCCAATTGAGCACAGTAATACCATGGTGAGTAAACCATTTACTAGTGGTTTTGGCACTGTGAGCAGGTGCCAGGTCGTGCTGAAAAATGAACTTCATCTCCATAAAGCTCTTCAGCATGAAGTGCTCCAAAATCTCCTGATAGCTAGATGCATTGGACCCTGCCCTTGATAAAACACAGTGGACCAACACCAGCAGCTGACATGGCCACCCCAGACCATCACTGACTGTGGGTACTTGACACTGGACTTCAGACATTTTGGCATTTCCTTCTCCCCAGGTCTTCCTCCAGACTCTGGCACCTTGATTTCCGAATGACATGCAAAATTTTGCTTTCAATCCGAAAAAAAAGTACTTTGGACCACTGAGCAACAGTCCAGTGCTGCTTCTCTGTAGCCCAGGTCAGCGCTTCTCTGCCGCCGTTTCTGGTTCAAAAGTGGCTTGACCTGGGGAATGCGGCACCTGTAGCCCATTTCCTGCACACCGCCTGTGCACGGTGGCTCTGGAATCGGCCCTTCTCCACAATCCTCCTCACGGTCCGGTCACCTCTTCTCGTTGTGCAGCGTTTTCTGCCACACTTTTTCCTCCTTCTCACAGAAAACTTCCCACTGAGGTGCCTTGATACAGCACTCTGGGAACAACCTATTCGTTTCAAATTTCTTTCTATGTCTTACCCTCTTGCTTGAGGGTGTCAGTGATGGTCTTCGAAAACAGCAGTCAGGTCGGCAGTCTTACCCATGATTGCGGTTTTTGAGTAATGAACCAGGCTGGGAGTTTTCAAAGCCTCAGGAATCTTTTTGCAGGGTGTTTAGGGGGTTAATTCGTTGATTCAGATGATTAGGTTAATAGCTCGTTTAGAGAACCTTTTCATGATATGCTAATTTTGGGTTTTCATGAGCTGTTGTATGCCAAAATGATCAGAATTAAAACAATATAAAAGACTTGAAATATTTCAGTTGGTGTGCAATGAATCTAAAATATATGAAAGTTTAATTTTTATCAGTTACATTACGGAAAAGAATTAACTTTATCACAATATGCAAATTTTTTGAGAAGGACCAGTATATATATGTAATATATAATATTACATATATAATATATTATATAGGTATATATATAGGTATAGGTTATATATATATATATATATATATATATATATGATATATATATATATATATATATATATTTTTTTTTTTTTTTACCTATATAATTAGCTATTACCTATAACTTAACTATTAACTATTTAAGGTCTGCAACACATTCCAAAAAATGTTGTTACAGGGGCAATTTAGGGGTAGTAACGAGGTAATAAAAACTAAATAACGATTTGATTCCAAATAGGTAATGGCAACAGGTGATTAAAATGATGATTTGGATGATCTTTGAGGGATAAAAATTGTTAGAGAATCTTGTAACTTTTTACAGCCTTTTCCCACCTTCTTTTTTTCTGAGACTTAGTTTTTTGTGACGTTTTGTATTAACTTTCCATTGACGCTTCAATCAAGAACAGCACTGGACCATCGGCTACAGCTTGTGGCATGTTCAGTTATTGTTGCACCGTCAATAGTTTAAATTTTATTTGTGATACGTGTAGGCTTGTAGCTAGTCTGACGGAGAAGATTGTAGTTTTAGAGGTGCACATCCAGACATTAAAAAAGGCTAGCTCAGCTTCTAGCTTAGCAGATCTGGATGTCACAGGTATAGGTAGTGCCCCCGCTCTGGCAGCGCTCTCACAGCAGGGCAAGAGGGTGACGGTTCGGTGATGTAGTCGTAAGGCTAGCCACGAGAGCACCACTCTTTACCTGTTCACGTATCCAACAGGTTTACCCTCCTCAGTGATACACCCACTGAGCAGCCTGTTGAAAGAGCTCTGGTCATAGGTGACTACTGTAAGACATGTGAAACTAGCTACCCCTTTAGAGACACCACCTGCAAGAGTTACATGTATCCCGGCAGCCAGAGTGTCGGACACTGTAATGAGTCTTAGTGAACTCGCTATCCCAATGCAGCAAGGTGACCAAGCCTACAGCAGGTTATGGTCGCTGAACTGCTGGCTGTCCAAGTGATGCTCTGAAAACAACGTGGGCTTTATAGACAATCGGACAACCTTTGAGGGTAAGCCTGGCCTTTTAGGATGGGATGGTGTCCATCCCACTCGGGAGGGTGCTGCTCTCATCTCAGATCAGGTGGCAGACAGTCAGGCTTAACCAACTGTCTGCTGGTAGCCAAACACCATCCCCCAGAACTCACGTTATTGAAACTGTGTCTGTTACCTGCATCGGTCTTAAACGTAAACGCACCCAAAAAGTCTGTTTTGTTAATCTCATTAGTACAAACACAGATAGCTCCCATAGAAATAACAACTTAGACTAAAGCTAGGATTACTTAACATTAGATCACTTTAAAAGAAAAGATGAAATGATCACTGATGAACGCTTATACACTCTCTGTCTTACTGAAACTTGGATTAGACCAAATGAATACTTAGCCTTAAATGAAGCCTCACCTCCTGGATACAGTCATGCTCATCGCCCTCGTCCCAATGGTCGAGGGGGAGGCGCAGCCACAATTTTTGACAAAGCTAGGTGTTACAACTAAATCCCATTACAAGGTTAATTCGTTTGAAATACTGATTCTTAATGTGACTGATCCATAGTTATGGAAGTCAAAACAACACTCCTTCCACCTTATCACTATTTATTGCCCTCCAGGTCCTTATTCAGAATTTCTTCAGGAATTTGATAACTTTCTTTCCTGCTTAGTACGTTCAACAGATAAGGTTTTAATTGTAGGTGATTTTAACATTCACTTTGACAATGAGCAGGATCCACTTAAAATTGCTTTCGAGTCCATCTTAGAATTCATGAGTATCACTCAGAATGTGATGGGTCCAACCCAAAGCTGTAATCATACTTTAGATCTAATACTAACATTTGGTATTAATTTAGATATCCTTGATGTTTTCCCACAAAGTGATTTGATTTCAGATCACTATTTTTTAGTATTTGAGCCATCTCTAATAAATAAAATCCTTCTGCCTCATCACACCAAGCGCACTATCACATCTGCTACTCCAGCTGCATTTATTAATAACCTACCAGATTTAAAATTTAATACACCTACGGAGCCTGATCATCTTGAGTGTGTAAATGACCAATTAGAATGTGTGTTTTGCTCAACCCTGGATATGATTGCTCCTGCTAGGTTCAAACGCATTAGAGAAAGAAGGCTAGCACCATGGTATAATGATCACACCCCTACCTTAAAGCAAACAAAGCAGCACCTAGAGCGCAAGTGGCAAGTAAATTGGAGGTATTAAGATTGCTTGGAGGGATAGCATGGCAGAGTATAAGCATGCCCTCATTAAAGCTAAAGTTGCGTAATTTTCCTCAATCATAGAAACAAATAAGAATAATCCAAGATTTCTCTTTAATACAGTCTCAAAATTAACAGACAACCCTTCATAAAGTGATTATCACGTTCTGTGTAATTTTAACAGTAATGATTTCATGACTTTCTTTAAAGATACGATAGAAAAGTAAGTGTGCTTAAAGTTTTATCTGAGTTAACTAAGAGGAAATTAAATGACATCTAATCTTTTACTTCCTTTACACAGTCCTCGATTTTGTTGATTTTAAGGCCATCATTTGGTTTGGCTGATATGTACAGCTGTGTGTCATCTGCATAGCAGTGAAAACTAATGCCATGTTTACAAATAATTGAGCCTAGTGGCAGCATATACAGAGAGAACAAAATCGTGCCGAGCACTGACCCCTGAGGCACGCCATACATCACTTTTGAGAGCTTAGAGTGTAGATTATTTATATGAACAAATTGGTACCGATCGGTCAAGTAGTATTTAAACCAGGTAAGTGCCAATCCCTTAATACCTACAGTATTTTTAGTCTGTTTAGTAAAACATCGTGATCTATAGTGTCAAATGCTGCATGTAAATCTAACAGAACAAGAAATGAAACCCATCCCTTATCTGAGGACATTAATAAATCATTTAGTACCCTAATTAATGCTGTTTCAGTACTATGATGGAGCCTGAAGCCAGACTGAAATGTTTCATAAATACCATTCCTTTGGCGGTAACTCCAGAGCTGCTGATAGACAGCTTTTTCTAAGATTTTGGAGAGAAACAGTAGATTTTAAATTGGTCTATAATTTGATATCACACAAGGGTCAAGAGTGGCTTTTTAATCAGTGGTTTGATAATAATGGCACACAAAGGATTTGGGCACATAACGAAAGGTAAGTGGTGAATTTAAAATAACTAACAGTGGCTCTATAATACTAGGTATCACTTCTTTGAGTAAACGTGTAGGAATTGGATCTAATAAACATGTTGATGACTTAGATGAGCTGATCAGTGCGGATAGTTCAGTATTAGTAATTGGGGTAAAAGATTCTAGACTCAGTTTACAGCTAATTAAATAGACGTCTTTACTAGTGCTGCTTCTGGAAGGTTGCTGAATAGTTTGGTGATGTGATGAGCATAGAGTTTTATGCCTAATCATTATGCCTTATCATTAAAGAAAGTCATGAAATCTTTACTGTTAAAATTACACAGAATGTGATAATCCCTTTCTGTATGGTTTTCTGCTAATATGGAGACTGAATTAAAGAGAAATCTAGGATTGTTCTTATTTTTCCTCTATGATTGAGGAAAAATATGCAGTTTTAGCTTTAATTAGGGCGTGCTTATACTCTGCCATGCTGTCCCTTCAAGCAATCGTAAATACCTCCAATTTACTATGTCGCCACTTGTACTCATGGCATGGCATTGTTTCCTTTAAGGTACGGGTGTGGTCATTTTACCATGGTGGTAGCCTTTTTTCCCTAATGCGTTTGACCCTAACAGGAGCAATCATATCTAAGGTTGAGCAAAACACACATTCTAAGTGGTCATTTGCACACTCAAGATGATCGGGCTCCGTAGGTGTATTCAATTTCAAGTCTGGTAGGTTTTTAATAAATGCAGCTGGAGTAGCAGATGTGATAGTGCGCTTGATGTGATAACGAGGCAGAAGGATTTTATTTATTAGAGATAGCTCAAAAACTAAAAGATAGTGATCAGAAATCAAATCACTTTGTGGGAAAACATCAAAGTTATCTATATTAATACCAAATATTAATATTAGATCTAAAATATGATTACAGCAGTGGGTTGGTCCCATCACAATGAGTGATAGTCATGGATTCTAAGATGGACTCGAAAGCAATTTTAAGTGGATCCTGCTCATTGTCAAAGTGAATATTAAAATCACCTACAATTAAAGACTCATCTGTTGAAAGTACTAAGCAGGAAAGAAAGTTATCAAATTCCTGAAGAAATTCTTAATAAGGAAAAGAGTGTTGTTTTGACCTTAATGGTCCTGACCCTAATCCAATCAAATGTTGTGGAAGGACCTGAAGCGAGCAGTTAATGTGAGGAAACCCACCAACATCCCAGAGTTGAAGCTTTAGTTGCAGTTACTGCTGCAAAGGGGGGGTGGGAGGTCACACCAGATACTGATAGCAAAGGTTCACATACTTTTGCCACTCACTAATATATAATATTGGATAATTTTCCTGAATAAATAAATGACCAAGTATAATATTTTTGTATATATCAGATTGTTTTAGGTCTTTTTGATGCAGAAATATAGAACATTCTAAAGGGTTCACAAAATTTCAAGCACCACTGTAAAAGAATAAGAAAACATTATAATATAATAAAAAAAAAACAATTAAAAGTGCAGACACAAAAAGATGAAATAAAATCTAAACAGATAAAACACTAGCAAAATGCTAACCTGAACATGTGTCTTAACCCTCCTCTTAAATGTGTTAAGATCGTCCAAAGCCCTAAGGTCATCAGAAAGAGAGTTCCAAAGGTTGGAGCCATAAAAAGACTTTTCACTCTTTTGCCAGGTGGTAACAAGTGTAGCTGTTTGAGGACCTGTGTGATCTGATTTTTTTTTTTTTTTTTTTTACCAGTCAGGATTCTTTTCCCTCTGTAGGTTACAAATAGAGATCTCTGGTAGGTCAGAAAGAAGAGCATTAAAATAATCCAGACGTGACGCTACAAAGTTTCTCACTATCAGCCAGTGAGAGAATGTTACGCACCCTGGATATATTGGCGTGTCTCCACTATGTGGTACCTATTCGACTCGACATGACTCGGCTCTACACGCTTTTCAGTCACGTTTCCATTTTTAGGCACCTCTCGAAATGCACCCAGTGTGCATATGAGTGTGCAGTGAGCATAACAACTGTGTACCAGTGTGTACAAGACTTCTGTGTCACTGTACTACACACATTAAGGTTGAGAATGTTGACTACTACATCCTAGGAGATTCTGCTTATCCCTTACAAAACTGGCTCTTAAAACCATTTGCTGACACTGGTAAGCTGATGACAGAACAGCGGATACACAATAACAAAATCAGCAGAGCAAGTAACACACACCTCATATTTTAGATAATTCTTAATGTATAGACTTAAAGTGGAAGCAAGTTAATGTGAGTCTATTAGGAGAATGTTCACAATAAATGCTAATGTTCAAAAACAGCTTCACAACACAAAAACACATCAACTAAACAGCATTTAAACAATAGCACACAGCTGAGATCTAGCAAATGTAGCTAGCCTGGAGGCATAAAACCTGCATCAGCAAAGTGCTGCTTCTATACAGATTTTAACACAAAAACTGGCTTTATTGTCAATACAAACACTTAAAGTAGCTAGGCAACAAGTTTTCGAAAATAGTAATACTGTAATGTTGAAAAAAAAATTACCATCCTCCACCTGGGTCTCCATTAACACAGTTGCCAACTCAAAGCCGCCACCTCTTCCATTGCTGGCCGGTCTGTGGCCGTATATGGCATCCATTAGCGAAAACCACTTTTTCTGTTTCAACCACTCTGTCGATTATGGTCCTTCAAGACCCTATAATTGCTTTTAAATTCTTCAGTTTTTCTCGACACTGCTGCGATGTCCTCTCATATTATCTCGGAGAGATCACACAATGTTTTCTCGTTCTGTCTAACACCGTCCAATTCCCTCTGGATTCTTTCATCTGCCACTAAAACTAGGTTTGCACCTCTTCAACAGACTTAAGGTGTAATTCACAAATGAGATTTCACAAATGGCGGTATTTTCGTGGCGAGTGACGATATGCTCCGGAAAATCGGCGCACTGCAAGGTTTATACGTCACAGTTTAGTACTTACTCGGCTCGCTTGGAACCGCGACTGATCAAGGACTGAAAAAAGTACCCGTTTCCAGGCACAAGGTACCAGATTTACATAGTGGAAATGCAAAAAAGCTGTGCTGAGTCGTGTCGAGACGAGTAGGTACCACATAGTGGCAACATGCCATAACTCTGAGGTAGAAAAATGCCGTTTTACTAATGTTGCTAATATGGATCTTAAAACTAAGAAAGACTCGAACGTGACACCCAGGTTTTTGAGTGTGCTTTGTGATTCTAAAGAACAGGACTTCATCCATGTCAGTGCCTCAGCCTTCACTTCACTTCGCTAAGCTAACGGAGAAGCGACGGAGGTACAAGCCAGCAATTCCATCAGTTGTAATGGGGAATATAAACTCTCTACCTAACAAGACAGACGAGTTGGCAGCCCTAACAATGAATGACAGGACCTTTAGAGAGTGCAGTTTAATGTGCTTCACAGAGACATGGCTACACAGCGACATTCCAGACGATAATGTGGATCTACCGGGTTTCACTACAGTGATAGCGGACAGGGACGCAGAGCACAGCGGCAAAAGTAAAGGCGGAGGACTTGAACTCTTCATCAACAACAGATGGTGCAACCCAGGACATGTAATCGTGAAGGAGATTATCTGCAGACGAGACATTGAACTGTTAGCGGTGAGTCTCAGACCGTATTACATGCCCAGAGAGTTCTCGCACGCCATTATTGTTTGTGTTTACGTTCCTCCGCGAGAGCACGCCGAGACCGCCTCTGACGTCATCCACCTCACTATAGCGAGGTTACAAACACAACACCCGGACGCATTTGTGATGATTTCTGGTGATTTCAATCATACCACATTAGACTCTACTCTCATGACTTTTCAACAGTTTGTAAATTGCAAAACAAGGAAAGACAGGACAATAGAATTACTGTATGCAAATGTCAAGGATGCGTACAGTGACACCCCCCTGCCACCACTGGGGAAATCGGACCATAACCTTATTTTCCTTCAGCCTCAATATAAACCATGCATAAAAACTCAACCAATTACCAAACGGACTTTCAGGAAGTGGTCAAATGAGGCTGAAGAGGCACTCAGGGACTGTTTCGAGTCCACAGATTGGAACATGCTGCTGGAAACACATGGTGAGGATATTGATGGGGCCACACACTGCATAACTGACTATATGAACTTCTGTATGGACATTGCTGTTCCCTGCAAAACGGTGCGCTGTTTCCCCAATAACAAGCCTTGGATTACCAGAGACATCAAGGAGCTTCTCAATAAGAAAAAGAGGGCGTTTCGAGATGGTGATCGGGAAGAGCTGAAGCGGGTACAGGGAGAACTCAAGGTCCGCTTGAAGGAGGCAAAAGAATCATACAGAAGGAAGATAGAACAGAAACTGCAGAAGAACAACACAAGGGAGGTCTGGAATGGCATGAAAACCATTACTGGCTGCAAAAAAGAAGGGAAGAAACTCAGCAGAGGGGGACGTGGTTAGAGCGAACCAGTTCAACCTTTTCTTTAATAGGTTTGATTGTCCTGCTGCAATTAACACCTCCAACACCCCACCATAAGCCAGTAGTAGTAACGTCTGCACAGTTACCACCTTGCATGCCCCATGATGCTACACACCAGCCGCTGACTTGGCACCCCTCCCCCCCCCCAAATCATAACCTCAGGTCAAGTCAGGGGTCAACTGAGGAGGCTTCGTCCCAGCAAGGCAGCAGGCCCAGACAGGGTGTGTCCGAAAATGCTGAAAGCATGTGCAGCTGAACTGGGGGAGCCACTCCAACACATGTTTAACCAAATCCTGAGACTGGGAAAAGTCCCCACACTGTGGAAGACATCATATGTCGTCCCAGTCCCCAAGAAAGCACACACAGCGAGCCAAACAACTTCAGACCAGTCGCCCTGACGTCGCACATCATGAAGACGTTTGAGCGACTGCTACTCCACCACCTCACGCCTCCAACACCTCCATCACGCACTGGACCCACTGCAGTTCGCCTACCGGGAGAAGGTGGGGGTAGAGGATGCTATCCTCTATATGCTACATAGAGCCTACTCTCACCTTGACAAGGGAAGCGGAGCGGTGAAAATTATGTTCTTCTTGTCTTTCCAGTGCATTTAACACAATCCAGCCACTCCTATTGGGAGACAAACTGGCGAGAATGGGGGTGGACTCATTCCTGGTGACCTGGATCGTGGACTACCTCACAGAGAGACCACAGTGTGTCAGGCTTAAGGACTGCTTTTCAAAAGGGACTGTACTTTCCCCTGTCTTGTTTACCCTGTACACCTCCGACTTTAAGTACAACTCTGAGTCATGCCACATGCAGATGTTCTCAGATGACACTGCAATTGTGGGGTGTATTGGAGCGGGGGGGGGGGCAGGAGGAGGAGTACAGGTGCTTGGTGGATAACCTTGTGTCGTGGTGCACGTCAAACCATCTACAGCTGAACACCTCCAAAACAAAAGAGAGAGGGGTGGACTTCCGGAGGCACAAGCCCCTTCTTCGACCAATCACAGTTAAGGGGGCTGACGTTGAGGTAGTCAGGACCTACAAATACCTGAGACTACAACTCAATGATTAACTGGACTGGACAGATAACACAGCCACTATATACAAGAAAGGACAGAGCCGTCTCTACTTTTTGAGGAGGCTTGGTCCTTCAAAATCTGTAAAAAACTCCTGCTGATGTTCTATCAGTCTGTCGTCTCCAGTGTTCTCTTCTATGCTGTGGTGTGCTGGGGAGGCAGCATGAAGAAAAGCGATGCCACACGACTGGACAGGCTGGTAAGGAAAGCTGGCTCTGTGGTTGGCACAGAGCTTGACACTTTCATGCAAGTGGCTGAAGAAAGAACTTTAAAAAAAACTCTTATCAATCATGGACAATACACAGCACCCTCTGAATAGCACGATCACCAGACAGAGGAGTGTATTCAGCGATAGACTGCTGTCTCTGTCCTGCTTTACAGACAGGCTGAGAAAGTCTTTTGTTCCCCAAGCAGTCAGACTGTTTAACACCACCCAACGACGGGGTTGTTAAGCCTAATCAACTCAAACACACATTTGTATTGCCACTTAACATATTCTGTACTATTTTTATCTGATACACAATACCTTTTCATATTCCATTTGATATACATATATATATACACCGATAAATTATACATTGTACATATAACTATAACACATGTTTCTCTATATTTATTCTTATATATCTGTATATACTGTCTATAAGAATAGATACACTGCTGCTTTTATGTACCAAATGCACATTTTGCACATGCTGTTATTCTGTTGAATACCATATGCTATGCACCTTATTTATTTACTTACCTTATTTGTATCTGCATTCTACCTTATTTTGTTTTTGTCATTTTACATTTTCTTTGAATTTGTATTAAGCTTTTTCTTCTTTGTTTAAACTACTGGAGACCAATAATTTCCTTCGGGACAAATAAAGTATCTATCTATCTAAGAGGGTCAGAAACTAAAGACACATACAATTGCCTGTTATCCACATACAGATGAAAAGAAATATTAAATTTATTGATTATTCTCTCCAGTGGTAGCATTAAACATAGATAAACAGCATTGGTTCTGGAATGCAGCTTTGTGGAACACCACATGACAGAGGGTAACACTTGGATGAAGAGTTCCCAAGTGCAACATAGCTGCGCAGATATTCATGGCTACTCAGATAGGACTGGAACCAGTTTTGTCCTGAGCCAGTGAGACCAACCCAATAGTGTAGGAGTTTAAGCAAAATCTCATGGTCGACAGTGTCAAAGGCCACATAAAGGTCCAATAGAACTAATATAGATGTATTACCAGCATCTTGACTTTAAGATCATTTAATACTGCAATTAGTGCCATTTTGGTGCTGTGATATGTCCAAAAACCCCAACAACATCTGGCTGCAGACCCCCAGTGAAAATTTCAAGTACCGTATTTTTCGGACCATAAGGCGCATTTAACATCCTTTAATTTTCTCAAAAATCGACAGTGCGCCTAATGTATGAATTAATTCTGTGCTTTCTCACCTAGAACCGATTGTAGATGGTACATGGTGCTCATAAATCTGTCAAAATGTTTTAGTTATGGCCTTGGTAAGTTACGAAGCTTACGGTCACCGTAGTCAGGAGCACCGCGGAGTAATATGCTCTGTGCTTCAACATTAGAGTATGTGCATTCATTCATTCATTTTTGAAGCGGATTTCAAACTCAACGCTATCAGTCACGCAGTACAACATGGAAATAGAGCAGCTGCGAGAGAATTCAACATTAACGAATCAATGATACGGAAGTGGAGGAAGCAAGAAGATGCCCTACGCCAGGTAAAGGAGTACAAACTGAGTTTCCGAGAGAAATTAAGATTTTTTTTTCATTTAATGCACCTTATAACCCGGTGCACTTTATGTATGAAAATAGACCCATTAGCAGTCGATCACTGACATTGCGCCTTATAACCCGGAGCGCTTTATAGCCCGAAAAATACGGTATGTGGTTTGAATGGAGATAGTCACATAGTTGAAAAGAATATTTGAAATTAGTCTGTAATTTCCAATAACTGATAGTCATTGGAATTTACAGTCAGACAAATTGTTTACAAATGGAGGAAAGACCCTCCCCAGGAGTGGTCGACCAACAAAGATCGCTCCAAGAGCAAGGCATGTAATAGTTTACAAGGTCACAAAGGACCCCAAGGTAGCTTCTAAGCAACTGACGGCCTCTCTCACATTGGCTAATGTTAATGTTCATGAGTCCACCATCAGAAGAACACTGAACAACAATGGTTAGCATGGCAGGTTGCAAGGAGAAAGCCACTGTTCTCCAACACAAACATTGCTGCTTATCTGCAGTGTGCTAAAAATCACGTGGACAAGCCAGAAGGCTATTGGAAGAATGTTTTGTGGATGGATAAGACCAAATTTTTTTTTGTTTTTTTTGTTTTTTGGGTTTAAATGAAAAGCGTCATGTTTGGAGAAAGGACAACTGCATTCCAGCATAAGAACCTTAAATACCTAAAAATGCTCTTCTTAAGGAAAGGCCTAATAACAGCAGTTTTAAGACTCTGGGGGTAGATTCCTTGTAGTAGTGACTGATTTACAATGCTTCAAACGTCATTACAGAATAGATCAGATAATTGTTAGAAATATTTAGTTGGTAGAGGGTCAAAAGGGAAGCTGGTGTTATTCCGAAGCGAGGTCACTTTAGTAAGTGTTTCACGACTAGTTTTGTATTTCCACTTTCAATCCATTACTCACTAAGGGTGTCACACTGAGCACTATGGCCTTTGCGTTTGTTTGTCCCCCTCCCCATTCGTGCACTGGCTAGCACTTACATTAGGTTCATAGAAACGCACTCCTGCACGCTTTCATCATCACGATACGTGCAGCACCAGAAGCCGAAAATCAGTGCGTCACATAATCAGCACGTTTATGTGACTGTGGTGGCCTAGCGGTTAAGCTACTGGACTCTGGACCAGAAGGTTCAGGGTTCAAATCCCACAACTGCCAAGCTGCCACTGTTGGGTCCTTGAGCAAGACCTTTAACCCACAATTGCGTGGACTGTAAGATTGTATCAATTGTAAGTCGCTCTGGATAATGGAGTCTGCTAAATTAATGTAAATGTAATGTAAATGTTTTATTATAAGGATTACACCATGTAACAATTTTTCAAAAAATCTTTGTTCCCAGTTGTTAAGTGTGTTTTTCCTGATTGTTTTGTACCCTAAATGAATAGAAAAAAGTTATTATTCCCTGTAAACTTTGCTTTTTGTGGTCAGCACAATTATATATTTTGAAATTGATCTATTTTTAAGGATATTCGCCATATTTTCAAGATACTTAAGAAGCTTCTGGAATTGTGAGAACTATCAAGAAGTTTCTAGAACTGTCCAGAATTATCGCGAACTTTCTGGGACTGTACAGAATTGTAGGTAGCTGTAGAACTACAGTTTATATAGGGCCACTATAGCCCCTTCCTGAGAGACGGAGAGACATGATCTAATTGATCGGATTGCATAGTAAGTGGGCACAGCCATCACAGACAAAGGGGAATTGACCTAGACGACAGGTGTGAATTCATTCTCTATTCAGATTCTGATAACGACAGTATTCACACTTCACCCCCACACCCATTACAGGAAGGAGCTAAGGAAGGACCACTACTTTCCAATGTATATATTGTGTGTTACTCTGCTACCCCCGGGTGATCAGTCTTGCTCTGCTGAATCCTCAGTACACTCTTGTACTTTGATCATGGAATAAAGATTGACCATTTTTATCGAGTTTGGAGAGACATTCTTTTTCCTTACAGTACACAGCAACTTAGTCAATTTAGATGGCATCAAGAGGTTGCATACATCCAGCAGACGCATTTTGCTATGTATGTGGCCATTTTATAAAGACAAGAGCGAAAAAGTACTCTGTGGAAGCATCTGCTAAGATGTGTGAGGCCTACAAAGCATACTTCGGCATGCCTGTTGGTGACCTGTTTCCATAATAAAAATTCATAATTTTCGTTGCCGTGGTCACAAAAGCGAAGTTTATGATGAATGTAAGCAATTTTTAATTTGTTTTAGACATAAGCAATTGGAATATAACATTAAAAAGCTGGGAACAAAACTTGTGTTACATAGTGTTATTAGGGCTGTGTGTCAGCGTGAACAAAGAGAAACAAAAAAGTCACATAGTAAGTACAAGCATGATGTCCACTGTGCAACACAAGAAGCCAAAACACAGTGAGCTGCATTATCAATGTACTTATTGTAAGGCATATTAGGGCTGTGTGTCAGCACGCACAAAACGAAACCAAAGAAAGGTATGTGATTACCTGATCACATATGTACAACCATGAAGTGTGCTGTTCTGTGTGAGCATGCATCGTGATTACGAAAGCATGCTGGAGTGTGATTCACGCTCACACATGTACTCGGGCCTACCTCTTCATGAATCGCTCCCCAGTGCGATTTGGAGCACTCATACTAGCAAAATGGCCGAGCACAGTACGAATTGCCTAGTGTGAGTAAATCCTAACTTACATGAGATTTTTCTAAATTTTATTACAAAATATGCTTTGTGTTACTGACATTGACCAACTGTAGGTTGATGTACGTGTTTTAAACAGTAACTTACTTATCCGCCCAAGGAGGTTGGGTCCCTTTTTGAGTCTTGGTCCTCCCAAGGTTTCTTCCTACAACACTCGGAGTTTTTCCTTGCCACTGTCGCCTTAGGCTTGCTCAATTTGGGATTGGACGTTATTAGGAGATAATCTAAACTTGTAAAGTTGCTTTGAGACAATGCTCCATTGTAAAAAGCGCTATATAAATAGATCTGACTTGACTTGACATATCACAATATCCTTTCCATATCTCCGCTGTGATACAGTACAGACCGCTCTACCAAACACTCGTTAAACTCCTCAGTTCATGATACATTTAACTTGCATTGGATTTGTCAGAACATTAATCAGGGAGCACATGTACATTACAACACCATTAATGCATATAATGCCTTTACAGTGTGCGTTTTCTTTGGGTCAGGAACTGATTAATTCGATTTATATTAATCCTTATAGGCTACCACAGTTGGCTTAAGTAGCAGGGAAGGTTAAGGCACAAAGATCTGAAAAATTTGTTTTAAAATCAGTAAAATAGCATTTGTTAATTACTTCCCTGCTTAACTTAAAATTGGTAAGTACAGTTATTTCTAAAAAGCCACAGTAGTGATCTGATATTCCAACATCAAGGACAGCGGACACCCTGATGTCTAGCCCATGTGATATGAACAAATCTAAAGTATGACCATGTTTATGAGTAGGGCTAGATACATCCTGAGTCAAGAGCATTTAATAACATAGTGATAGTATAGTGATGGTAACAAAAGTGATTAGTAATAGGACCTGTGGGCTTATCATAGTGGATACTGAAGTCTCCAGTGATGATCACATGGTCAAAATCTGTTAAAATCTTGGATGACTTCTGGTGCCGCAAGAGTGGCAGTCTTTTATAGCAGCTCTTGCTCACGTTGAGCAATTTTTTCACTTCAGTATTTTCAACCTTTTATCGTGTGAATTTGTGCGTGTTTTTTTGTCACCGGCTTTTTGCAGTATGGATATGAAAATTGTGAATTTTGCCGTTCTCCTTCGACTTGCTTTTTTCCCTGTTTTCGACCGGGTCTAGGGATCCTCTATTTAGCCATGGTCCTACTGTTTACACTAGGGATTAGCAGTTAGCACTCCGTAACACAGCGGTGCTAGCACACGAGCGACCGGACAGAGACTGTTTTGAGACGACTGCGTGGGAAGTACTATGTGATCTGCATGGAAAGGACATTGGCAAGCTCACTCACTGCATTACAAATTACATAAACTTCTGTGTAGAGAACACTGTAATCACCAAGACTGTCAGGTGTTTCTCCAATAATAAACCCTGGATCACCCTGAATATAAAGGCCTCTCTGAAGGAGACACAGAGGGCTTTTAGATCAGGAGACAATGGCAAGCTAAAAGCTGTGCAGAGAGAGCTGAGAAGGAACATAGGGAGTGAAAAGTCAGCTACAGGAGAAAGATAGTGGATCAGCTGCAACAGAATAATGTCAGTGGATTATGGAAGGGCCTCAAAACTCTCTCTGGCCACAAGAAGACCAACTTCCAGACAGTAGGGGACCAGAAGTGGGTAAATGATCTCAATCTATTTTTAATATTTTTGATCATCCACCTCCCCTTCCTCTTACACAGACACAATTGTTGCAACCCCCATCTTCAGCAACCAATGTGTGTGGTCCTGCACCTCCCCAATAGCCTCCACCCTCTTGCCATCTCTCAGCTCTCAGTTACCCCCCACTGGTTCATCAGCTACACGAGGGACCTGATGAATGATCTGCAGAGAGATGGGACCAAAGTAACAAAGGCTACCATCAGTAACACACTACACCGAGAGGGACTCAGATCCTGCAGTACCAGGCATGTCCCCCTGCTTAAGCCAGTACATGTCCAGGCCCGTCTGAAGTTTGCCAGAGAGCATATTGATGATCCAGAAGAGGATTGGGAGAATATCATGTGGTCAGATGACATCAAAATAGAACTTTTTGGTAAAAAGTCAACTCGTTGTGTTTGGAGGAAGAAGAATGCTGAGTTGCATCCCAAGAACACCATACCTACTGTGAAGCACGGGGGTGGAAACATCATGCTTTGGAGCTGTTTTTCTGCAAAGGGGACAGGACAACTGATCCGTGTTAAGGGAAGAATGAACCAGGCCATGTATCGTGAGATTTTAATAAATAACCTTCTTCCATCAGTGACAGCATTGAAGATGGAATGTGGCTGGGTCTTCCAGGATGACAATGATCCCAAACATACCGCTCAGGCAATGAAGGAGTGGCTCTATAAAAAAGCATTTCAAGGTCCTGGAGTGGCCTAGCCAGTCTCCAGACCTCAACCTCATAAAAAATGGAGAGAGCTGAAACACCGTGTTGCTGAAACACCGTATCTGCTCTAGAGGAGATATGCATGGAAGAACGGACCAAAATACCAGCTAGTGTGTGCAAACCTGTTGAAGACTTACAGGAAACATTTGACCTCAGTCATTGCCAACAAAGGTTATGTTACAAAGTATTGAGTTGAACTTTTGTTATTGACTAAATACTTATTGTCCACCATGATTTACAATTAAATTATTTAAAAATTCTACAATGTCATTTTCTGGATTTTTTTTCTCATTTTGTCTCCCATAGTTGAAGTGTACCTATGATGAAAATTACAGACCTCTCTCATCTTTCTAAGTAGGAGGATTTGCACAATCAGTGGCTAACTAAATACTTTTTTGCCCCACTCTATGTTTGTGTGCATTGTCCGTGGACAGGCTGTAAATATATTATAGTTAAACTATAAAATGTATTATTTGAGTATGACAGTATGTGGGATATGTATTGGTGATGATAATTAGATGGTAAAATCAAACATTTATACAAAGGATGTCTGGGAACCAACGCCACCATGACAATCATGACAATATCTGAACCTAACGTACAGAACAGTATATAAAGACCCTGAGAACTGTTGATCACTGGCATCTTCATGTCGCTTTTATGATGTGTGGTTGTCCTTATTGCCTGTACTCATGAGTGGATGCAATAAAACTGCCTGATTCTCCACTGAAACTTTAATTCGCTTGAGTGTGATTTTTCTTGAAGTGAGCAGAATGTATTATGTCAAAAAACATCAATAGCTCACCAATTTCCTCAAGAAAACCATTGTAGAGTTTTGGGGGATGACAAATAAACAACATAAGAACAGACTGTGTACCCTTAACATTAATGGCAAGATATTCAAATGGACAATATCTCAAGATGAACTTGTTGGCATATCTTATGACAGTACAGACAGGCTACACCCCCACCTTTCTTGTCAACTCTAGCGACAATGAAAAAGCAGTAATTAGGTGGGGCTGTCTCATTAAGGACAACATTATCATTACTACCAACCCAGGTTTCTGTAAGTCGAGTTTATGGTTTTCAGTTAACTGGGCCACAGAAAACGCTTTGTTACTAACTGACCGGACATTGAAGTTAGCAGTAAAATCAATGCATGATGTTTTTTTTTTCTCTTAGTGTTTATCATTTCTAATTGACATATGCAATTTTGTGAAGCCTATATTAGAACCTTTTTTTCAGTTTTTGTATAGCCATGACACCATTTGCTACACAAGACCAGGATATTACACTGAGAAGCAGCATGGTTTCCATCATTTCAGGATTGAGCGTTCCATCTCACTGGGCACAGTGGAGAGATAACTTGTTCTCCACTGAAGTGCAGTGAACTGGGAAACACTAGCTGGGGAATGAAGGTGCTCCCTGATATCAGTGCTGGAGGAGGAAGTGGATGATGCTGTCATTGTGGAAGTGGCCCAAGTATTGCGTTAGTTGGCCCAGGTGGGCTTTCGAGGACACATGGTTTTGGTGGAGGGGGTGCCTGATGCTTTCTTTGTTGTCACTTGGTTTTCAGCCTGTGGCTGCTACAACAAAACCCCAGAAGGTGATTCAATGCAATGTGTACTGCCGTTTCCCCACCATTATCTTCATAATCTCCCAAGTTTCATACTGTTCATGTCCTTGTGTTGGTTATGTTTTGACTGTGATGAGCCATAGGGCGCCATTAGGTGGTGAAGAGAAAAGCATAGGTAATCTGTTAGCAACCGAACATCAGTCCGGTCTATGTTGAAGCCATTTTGGTGACAAAACTCTCTCCGACCCCAAAGCAGATGGAAGTTTTCTATATAACTCAGTCTATGACGGATACACTTCTTGTAGAGCCATGTATTCAGACTAAAAGACAAGTGAAGGTGATCGTTCGCCATGTTAGAAGTGGTTCACTGATGAATATTTGCAGGTTCAAACAATTAAATGCACTAAAGTTCTAAAAAAGTCCCTCATTAGTAGTTCTGACTGCTCCTTACGAATGTCATGTTTACCAACATAATGCTACTGATCACGTGGTGGTCAGCTAGAATAACAGGATGTTCATCTATAACAAATGATACAGCAGCAGTGTGTCACGATGACTTTAAAACTGACATACAGTGGGGCAAAAAAGTATTTAGTCAGCCACTGATTGTGCAAGTTCTCCTACTTAGAAAAATGAGAGAGGTTTGTAATTTTCATCATAGTTACACTTCAACTATGAGAGACAAAATGAAAAAAATCCAGGAAATCACGTTGTAGGATTTTTAAAGAATTTAATTGTAAATCATGGTGGAAAATAAGTATTTGGTCACCCACAAACAAGCAAAGATTTCTGGGCTCTCACAGACCTGGTAACTTCTTCGTCTTTAAGAAGGTCTTCTGTCCTCCACTCATTACCTGTATTAATGGCACCTGTTTGACCACCTGTTTGACCTTGTTATCTGTATAAAAGACACCTGTCCACAGCCTCAAACAATCAGACTCCAAACTCAACCACGGCCAAGAGCTGTTGAAGGACACCAGGAAGAAAATTATAGACCTGCACCAGACTGGGAAGAGTGAATAAATCAACTGTGGGAGCAATTGTAAGACATACAAGACCACTGATAATCTCCCTCTATCTGGGGCTCCACGCAAGATCTCATCCCGTGGGGTCAAAATGATCATGAGAACAGTGAGCAAAAATCCCAGAACTACAAGGAGGGACCTGATGAATGACCTGTAGAGAGCTGGGACCAACATAACAAGGCTACCATCAGTAACACACTACACCGAGAGAGACTCAAATCCTGCAGTACCAGGCATGTCCCCCTGCTTAAGCCAGTACATGTCCAGGCCCGTCTGAAGTTTGCCAGAAAGCATATGGATGATCCAGAAGAGGATTGGGAAAATATCATGTGGTCAGATGAAACCAAAATAGAACTTTTTGATAAAAACTCAATTGGAGGAAAAAGGATGCTGAGTCGCATCCCAAGAACACCATACCTACTGTGAAGCATGGGGGTGGAAACGTCATGCTTTGGGGCTGCTTTTCTGTAGAGGGGACAGAACGACTGATCCGTGTTAAGGGTAGAATGAACGGGCCATGTATCGTGAGATTTTAAGCCAAAACCTCCTTCCACCAGTGAGAGCATTGAAGCTGTAACATGGCTGGGTCTTCCAGCATGACAACGATCCCAAACACACTGCTTGGACAACGAAGGAGTGGCTCCATAAAAAAGCATTTCATGGTCCTGGAGTGGCTTAGCCAGTCTCCAGACCTCAACCCCATTTAAAATTTGTGGAGGGAGTTGAAAGTCCATGTTGCCCCAAAATCATCACTGGTCTAAAGGAGATCTGCATGGAGGAACGGGCCAACATACCAAATAGTGTGTGCAAACCTGGTGAAGACTTGGAGGAAACGTTTGACCTCTGTCATTGCCAACAAAGGTTATGTTACAAAGTATTTAGTTGAACCAAATTTATTGGCCAAATACTTATTTTCCACCACAATTTACAATTACATTCTTTAAAAATCCTACAATGTGATTTCCTGGATTTTTTTTTCTCATTTTGTGTCTCATAGTTGAAGTGATGAAAATTACAGACCTCTTGCACAATCAGTGGCTGACCAAATACTTTTTTGCCCCACTGTACCTTACGGTGGTGTCCCCGATAATGAGCGTGTTGTGTCTGGACTTTCTTTCAGCCAGGATCCGTGCCTGTCCAGCCCTAGCAAATCTCTGATTTAGTTTGTCAGTGATGGTCCCTCCTGTGTTCATTGTGCACTCCGATCACATGTGTTGGTCTGTTCACACGTCCTGCTAAACGATCGGGTGAGTTTGTCTTTATCGTAGCTTTATTTATTATGGATATGCCCTCTCTCAGCAGTTCGAAAAAATGTCATAGAGGTGTCAGGCATTTGGTATTAGCTGTACCATTATCCGGCCACACTACCATAGAGCAGTACAGAGTTGAGACAGCTAATGCAGCCGTGTACAGTGTGTGCAACAGCACTGTGGTCCATCTGGATTTGTGTTTAGAGCCTTTAACAGAAACCACACAGTTCTGGGGTGTTGCCAGGCCAGCTGATTTGCATGGACCCGGTCGAAGTGACAGCTGTTTCTCCACGGTTGCTACCGACTCAGCAAGATGATTAACAAACATCGAGTCCAGAAACTCTTCATCCTCCCATATAGAGTACAAAGTGGAAATTCTTTTCTCAAGTTCAGCTATTATAGAGAGTTTACAGCAGTACAAAAATTTGGCAGACACAGGAGAAGTTGGGGGTGCCATAGCAAAACATGATTCCATAATATACTGACTTAGATCCGTTTCTCCAAAACTTTTCGTAGTGTTTGCTCCACTGTATCCAGAAGCTTCAGTCATTACACATCAAAAAATATACCGTTATTCAAATTAAAACCAAAATCAAATACAATCTAGTAAATGGAAGCTAAAAGTTACATTCACTGTTCTTGACTGAGTGAGATAGTTGAATAAAATAGAGGGTAAAAAAGAAAGCTAAGTAAGTGCGACAGAATTACCATCTGCACAGCAGCTAATTTGCATTTTCCATACCATACCAAATTTTTATGATTTGGGGTTGTAGATAACTGAACCACGGCTAGAGGTGGGGTAGCCCCTGGCCAGTGTCGCATCCAAAACTAGTTGCTTCAGCTGGCTGATTGCTAACAGAAATTAATCTATAGATCTAAGGCCAGAGCTTTGGTTCTTTTTTGGTAGTATAAATAGACCGGATCTTCCGGGCATCAGGACGAAGCCTCACCAGCCTCGCCCGCCTCACCCGCCTCACCCGCAACCTGCAAGTGGACGCAATGCCTGGGATTTTCCTGATTAACACTCCGGCCTGGCTGCTGAAGAGCAACCCAGTCGAAGTGCTGGCACGGATGTAGATTGAGCGATTGGTGATGTATAGATAAGTATTGATTTGTATTACCTACTAACTTTTAAGTTTTCTTATTACCTATCGCTGTCTAAGTTCTTTTCTCTACAATTATTTTTCACCATGCTCCACTCTCTGCTTTGATATATTTTCCTGGGAGAGACCTTGTTATTGCAGTATAACTACCTTGTGACTTGTTGCTGCTCTCAGACTTGCCATGGAGTATTACCTGTGACACAAAGCTGTCTTCCACAACTTCTCCTTTGTTGCAGAGTTTGGCTGTTCCTCACCGAGTTTTAAGCATCTTACATAGCTGTTTCTGTTTCAGTTAATGGCTGTTTCAACCAATGTTTGAAAATGATGACCATTATACCAATCATCGTCATCCGTTTTTTATAATTGTTTCATCATACACCTGACTTTAATCCTACAAAATCCCTGAGTTTGTGCTAGTGTACCTAGAAGAACTGATGCTGTTTTGAAAGCAAATGTTGGTCACACCAAATATTGATTTGATTTACATTTATCTTTTGTTCATTCTCTTTGCATTTTGTTAACTGACAAAAATAAACTACCATTGTGACAGTGGCAAGGAACAACTTCCTAAACCTTATAAAGGAAGAAACCTTGGGAGGTTGGCATAGGTCAAGACTCAAAGTGGGCCTAGATGTCATATGTACATTTAATATGTTACATATAAGTCATCAAATTCATAAGCTTATAGTAACAGTTTAAATAAACAGAAGCTAATAACAATTAACAGAAATAACATTTAAAAACAACAATATGTACACTAATAAATTAGAGAATGTAATATTATGAAAAGTATAAGAAAGACATTTTAAAGTTATGGCATGAAAGACAATAGTGTAAATAAATAAAATAAGCAGGCACTGAGCAAATCAATTTACTTACTGCATGCAGCTTTACCATGAAATAAGAGTTTACTCATCTTAAAGTCATCTTTAAAAAATTCAAATAAAATCCAATATGTGGCAGTCAATGTTGATATTAAATAAATCTGCATATGGAAAGCATAGCAGCATCTTCCCAGATAGCAACAGTACGTTGGCCCAACGCCGGCGAACGTCGTCACTGCTGTACGTCGAACGGCGACATCAGAATAGAATAGAATAGAATGCTTTTATCGTCATTATACGCCGCATACACAGCATACATAGTACAACGAACTGGGAAGCTTCTCCTTAAGGTGCACACAGCATAAATAGAAAAAAAAATTTGGAAAAACTAAGACTACTGTGCAAAAATGTGCAAAAACTGTGCAAACATGTTACTGTACTGTGTAACATGTCAGTTAGTGCAGGTTCCCGTTTAGCATCGTGGTGGCTTTGGGAAAGAAGCTGTCTCTGAGTCTATTTGTTTTGGCCGGTATGGACCTGTAGCGCCTACCAGAAGGCAACAGGTTGAAGAGTGGGAAGCCGGGGTGGGTATTGTCCTTGAGAATGTTCCTGGCTCTGGTGAGACAGCGGGAGTTATAGATGGAGGTTATGGAAGGCAAAGAGCAGCCAATTATTTTTTCCGCAGTGTTGGTCACCCTCTGCAGTCTTCTTCTGTCAGCTTCTGTGCAACTGGAGTGCCACACTGACACAACATAGGTCAGCAGGCTCTCAATGGTAGAACGGTAGAAGGTCACCAGCAGGCTTGTGTGTAGTTGCTCCTTCATGAGTACCCTCAGGAAGTGTAGCCACTGTTGGGCCTTCTTGACCAGTCCAGAAGTGTTGACGGTCCAGGAGAGGTCTGCAGAGATGTGTACACCAAGGAATTTAAACGATTCCACTCGCTCCACACGTTCGCCGTTGATGTACGGGGGGCAGGGGCATCCCTGTTCAGGTCCAGGATGAGTTATTTAGTCTTGGTTATATTTAGTGCCAAGTTGCAGTTTCAGGACCTCATCTCTGTACGCCGTCTCATCACCCCCTGTTATCTGTCCCACCACCGTTGTGTCATCAGCAAATTTCACAATGATGTTCTCTGGGTGAG
Organism: Ancistrus triradiatus; assembly: GCA_025084515.1. Taxonomy (NCBI): domain Eukaryota; kingdom Metazoa; phylum Chordata; class Actinopteri; order Siluriformes; family Loricariidae; genus Ancistrus; species Ancistrus triradiatus. The sequence goes on from JAJAGP010000297.1 coordinate 223,497, forward strand.
CAGGATTGCAGTCGGATGTATAGAGTGAGTAGAGAAGTGAGCTCAGCACACAGCCCTGGGGGGAGCCGGTGCTGAGGGTATGGATGGAAGACAGGTGAGGACCCAGTTTCACCTGCTGTGGTCGGTTGATCAGAAAGTCCCTGATCCAGGAGCAGGTCGATGGTGGAAGCCCCACATTGGTTAGCTTGGGGATTAAAATGTCCGGTATTATTGTATTGAAGGCAGAGCTGTAGTCAATGAAGAGCATCCTGACGTAGCTCCCCCGTTTCTCCAGGTGACTCAGCACTGAATGAAGGGCAGTAGCTATTGCATCTTCTGTACATCTGTTTGTCCGGTATGCAAATTGGTGTGTGTCCAGAGTAGGGGGGAGACAGGTTCTGATGTGTTTTAGAACCAGTTTCTCAAAGCACTTTGTGATGACGGGTGTGAGCGCTACCGGGTGGAAGTAATTGAGACAGGTTGAAACTTGCAGATTGTCCAAGCAGATCACAAGTGTGTCACTGTTTGAGTTCTACTGTTTCCAAGCAAGTCATTATATTAAGTAGTATACAGTTGGCTGCTATTGTAGCAGGGCCTTGATAACCACTCATAATATCAGACTATTATAGATAGGAACATGTTTAAGCACACCTCATGAAAACCTTATGATTTTTTTTCTCATACACTCCAAATTTCAGTGCATACAGTGCTGGTAATCTTAGGCTATTTTTCTTGTACACACCATTTCCACTGAATTAATTAAGTCTAATTTTAAAAGGAAAAACTAGAAAAGTTTAAGCATCTTGTACATAAGAAACTGACTAGTAGAAATAATATTTAAAATGTATAGAATTGTAATGAAGAACTAAAATGTAACGGATTTAACTGATATATTCAAAAGAAGTGTGCCTTTCTTATTGTAGATTTCATTCATTTCTTTCTTTTTCTCTTTCAGTGACTGATTCTGAGGGAAGGGAAGAATCCATGCACCTTTTTATTTAATAGTTAAATATTACCAACTATTTTTGTTACATATTCCATAAATTATTGCAGAAATAGTATATATTAAATTTGTATTTAAAATATACATGTTATTGACTTATAAATGAGTATACATTATCAATAAATTATAATTCCAAACTCAAACACCTCTACTTCTTGATGAAGATCTTACAACTTTTTATTGTTTGGAAACTTGTGTTTGTTTGATTGGTTTATTTACTGTTTCTTTCAGCATCAATGGATATTTAAGAACAGACACAAAGATACATCGAAACTATACTTACTCAGATTGATCAGTTTAGTGTAATCAGTTAACGTGTCTTTGGATTGTGGGAGGAAAGGAACACCCCGAGTAAACCCTTGCAGACCCAGGGAGGACATGCAAACTCCACACAGGCGGAGCCGAGGTTGGGATCAAGCTGGAGCTGTAAGGTAACTGTGCCAACCTCTGTACCACTGTTATATTTAAACTTCTGAATTTACTCATTATACATCACACATTTTTATAGATTATTTTTATCATAGTTTATTTTAGTTTAATAGTTTATTTTTCCAATTATTCAAGTTTGGTAGCTCAGATACTTTCAGAAGGTTTATATTGTTACAAGTGGCCAGAAGCCAACGTCAGACCAACGCTGGCCCACCGTCTAACGCTGGTCTGACAGCCGACATCAGGCCAATGTCAGACCAACGCTGGCCCACCGTCAAACACTGGATGACACCTGACGTTAGACTAACTTAGGCCCACCGGCCAAAATGTCGCTGGCCCAATGTCATTTGCCAACATAACTGATGTCACTGAGCCAACGTTGGCCCAACATATGCTTGCTATCTGGGTTGACTCTTTAGTCAGTACCTGTACATTACATTATCCCATACAGCTCTGCAAAGTAAGGTATACAACGTGGTGTTTGGACAATGTCCAAACAGTACAGCTTTAATAATATAACCTGCTCAATGACACCGGACTCTAGCAAGCTGCTCGGTCCCATTGTCCCTTGATTAATTTAATCTTCTCATAGCATCAAAAATATAAAGCATTGAAACATATTTCTGAATTATGTGTTCACTTCTTTAGTCAGTGAAAATTAGTTAGCTATGTTTATCAGTTTTAGTTCAGTAATTAGTTACTCAGCAGTACAGCTGCAAATGACAATATAATGTCTGCAAATTCTTGAAAGAGAACGTAACTGTACCATCTGAACGCTTATACATTCATTTCATATTGCAGGTAATGTCATAATTAGTGTACGGCCTTACCCAACACACATCTGTCATTTGGTGAACCAGTTGCTGAAACCTCTGTTTTTGAGACTCAACTTCGATGAACTGCTGTAGCTGAGAGTCACTCGTGACTGCTTGACTATCCATTAGTTTACCTATGACAGACTTATGATGTATTCTAATGTTTTTAAAAACACGTAATTCTAACTTTCATGCACGATCTTAACGGGATGTCTTAATCAACCCACATATAATAACAGGCAACGTATAGAAAACTAAGAAATCACGAGCAGTGTAAAACGAACGGAAATTCCGGTTGCGCCTGGAAATACATTTCAAAATAAAAGTCGTCCATTGACGTTTACAGATCTGTTTGTACAGATAACTATACAAACATGAAACTCATCAAACCGTTTAAGCATTACATACACGTGTGCTTATAGCCTTTTATATATATATATACACGTATTTATATATAAGTATATATATATATATATATATATATATATACACGTATATATAAATACGTATATATAAATACGTAAACCGGTGTGCAAAGAGCTCAAGTACCGCATCAGGTGACGCTAAATGCTCAGGTACGGAGCTTATGGGTGCAGTGTGTGCAAGTACAGAGGTAGAAGGCGTTAATTGCTCAGGAACGGAGCTTACTTCCTCAGGTTCGAAGCTTACAGGCATGGCATGCTCAGGTACGAAGCTAGGCACCGCTAATTGCTCAGGAACAGAGCTTACGTGCTCAGGTTCTGAGCTTACAGACACGGCGTGCTCAGATACGGAACCAGGGGGCGCTAAATGCTCAGGAATGGAGCTTACTTGCTCAGGTTCGGAGCTTACGGGCGCGGCGTGCTGAGATACGTGGCTAGTAGGAGCTGGACACAAGGACGGGGCGAGCAAGAGATAGAACCAGCCCATAGTAGAAGGGAGGTGTCTGCACGGATGGCTGAATCGTACAGATACACCAGGGAGGCCGGGTCTGGAAAAAAGAACAGATCGTTTCTGACCTCCTCACTAAGACCAAGCTCAAAAATGTCCATGAGGGCCCAGTCATTGAAACTGGTGGTTACAGCCCGCTCACGAAACTCCCGCACGTACTCCAGAGCTGGCCTGGATCCCAGAGTGATGCCGAAAATACCGGACACCGCTAATGGCTTGGTAAGTAAATGTCCTGGCCGGTACGAGTCAAGTCAAGTCAGATTTATTTATATAGCGCTTTTTACAATGGAGCATTGTCTCAAAGCAACTTTACAAGTTTAGATTATCTCCTAATATCTACGTCCAATCCCAAATTGAGCCAGCCTAGGGTGACAGTAGCAAGGAAAAACTCCCTAAGTGTTCTAGGAAGTAACCTTGGGAGGACCAAGACTCAAAAAGGGACCCAACCTCCTTGGGCAGCGTAGATGATAAATCTAAGAATGAAACTAAAGTCATGGAGTCATACTTCAAATAAAATGTAAAATATGCATTACGTAGTCTGATATACAGTCACTCTAGGATCCTGATTCTAAGCAGGAAAGTCGTTGGCGGCACTTCGACCCCATCCAACTGGAGGAAGGTGAGGGTTACTGCCCTCCGGTGTGGGCTGGGTATGATGAGCAGCTTGAGTGAAGCTGAAGGGGATGAACATCATGTGTGGGGCTGGAACTGGTAATGGAACACAGCTTGGAGAGAAGACAGTAAATGCAATTAGTTATTGATTAAGAGCACAGTGTCTATTAATAATCATTGATGCCATTTGTAGCATTGACGCAGTAGCAGTGACGAGCTGCAGGTGAGGGCCATCCTCTCCCTCAACCAGTATCGCTAGGTCGAACAGATCATCAAGGGAAGAGGGGGGTGGGTGGAAAAGCAATTCTACCCCCTGATCAAGACCCAGTCTAAACTGGTACATTAGCACCAGCTCATCAAGGGCAGTGAATTAGGTTGCGGTATGGAACTCAGCTATGAACTCAGCCACCGCCCTGGAGCCCTGACAAGTCTCAAAAATGTCGGGCAACTCCAGGGCAAAAATGAGTGGCCGAGAGTCCAGTTAGGTAGTGGGCACACTAAGCACCACCGGAACCCCAGATGGACAGTGCAGATGACGGCGGGAAGGGCTGGGTAGCCTGGAAGGGTCAAGATGGTACACCGGATTCATGACTTGGCCGCAGTCAATTAATGGCCCTCACAAAAGCCAGCCAGGACCCGGGTAGTGTAATGCGATGCCGCTTTGAGTGAGTGGGGACTTCCTTAACGGAAGTCCCAGGAGCTAACGCTGGGTCCTGGTCTGCTCGCACCATTCTGTTACGATTTGCCATATTAAAACAATGATGAACCATGAAAAAAAGGAATAAAGTTTTAGGACCCAAATTCAGTTAGCTCCAGATGGAATACAGTGGTGCTTGAAAGTTTGTGAAGCCTTTAGAATTTTCTATATTTCTGCATAAACATGACCTAAAACAACATCAGATTTGCACACAAGTCCTAAAAGTAGATGAAAAGAACCCAGTTAAATAAATGACACAAAAATATTATACTTTCATTTATTTATTGAGGAAAATGAACCATTATGTCATAATAGTGAGTGGCAAAAGTATGTGAACCTCTAGGATTAGCAGTTAATTTGAAGGTGAAATTAGAGTCAGGTGTTTTCAATCAATGGGATGACAATCAGGTGTGAGTGGGCATCCTGTTTTATTTAAAGAACAGGAATCTATCAAAGTCTGCCCTTCACAACACCTGTTTGTGGAAGTGTTTTATAGTACGAAGAAAAGAGACTTCTGAGGAACTCAGGAAAAGAGCTGTTGATGCTCATTAGGCTGGAAAAAGTTACAAAACCATCTCTATAATGTTTGGACTCCACCAATCCACAGTCAGACAGATTGTGTACAAATGGCGGAAATTCAAGACCATTGTTACCCTCCCCAGGAGTGGTGAACCAACAAAGATCACACCAAGAGCAAGCTGTGTAATATTTGGCGAGGTCACAAAGGACCCCAGGATAACTTCTAAGCAACTGAAGGCCTCTCTCACATTAGCTAATGTTAATGTTCATGAGTCCACCATCAGAAGAACACTGAACAACAATGGTTTGCATGGCAGAGTTGCAAGGAGAAAGCCACTACTCTCCAAAAAGAACATTTCTGCTCGTTTGCAGTTTGCTAAAGATCACATGGACAAGCCAGAAGGCTATTAGAAAAAAATTTTGTGGACGGATGAGCCCAAAATAGAACATTTTGGTTTAAAAGAAAAGTGTTATGTTTGGAGAAAGGAAAACACTGCATTCCAGCATACGAACCTTATCCAATCTGTGAAACATGGTAGTGGTAGTATCATGGTTTGGGCCTGTTTTGCTGCATCTGGGCCAGGACAATTTGCCATTATTAATGGAACAATGAATTTTGAATTATATCAGAGAATTCTAAAAGAAAATGTCAGGGCATCTGTCCATGAACTGAATCTCAAGAGAAGGTAACCGTAATCCAATCAAAATGTTGTGGAAGGACCTGAAGCAAGCAGTTAATGTGAGGAAACTCACCAACATCCCAGAGTTGAGGCTGTTCTGTATAGAGCAATGGGCTAAAATTCCTCCAAACTGTTGTGCAGGACTGATCAACAGTTACAGGAAACGTTTAGTTGTAGTTATTGCTGCACAGCGGGGTCACACCAGATACTGAAAGCAAAGGTTCACATACTTTTGCCACTCACTAATATAAAATATTGGATCATTTTCTTCAATAAGTAAATGACCAAGTATAATATTTTTGTCTCATTTGTTTAACTGGGTTCTTTTTATCTGCTTTTAGGACTTGTGTGAACATATGATGATGTTGTAGGTCATATTTATGCAGAAATACAGAAAATTCTAATGGGTTCACAAACTTTCAATCGCACTGTTGGCACTCGCCGCCGTGTGGGGTAAGATAATGGCCACTAGCGGCTAAAGAGTGACCACTGATAAGAACTCTAGGATTATTCTTATTTTTCTCCACGATTGAGGAAAAATACGCACTTTTAGCTTTAGTGAGGGCATGTCCTCACTAAATTATACTCTACCATGCTATCCCTCCAAGGAATCTTAAATACCTCCAATTTACTATGTCACCACTTATGTCACTAAACTCCACGCTGTTTGCTTTAAGGTATGGGTGTGGGCATTATACCATGGTGCTTGCCTTTTTGCCTAATGGGTTTAAGCCTAGCATTAGCATCAATTTCCAGGGTTGAGCGAAACACACATTCTAATTGGTCGTTTGCACGTTCAAGATGTTTGATCTCCGTAGGTGTATTAAATTTTAAGTCTGGTAGGTTATTAACAAATGCACCTGGAGTAGCAGATGTATAGTGTGCTTGGTGTGATAACGAGGCAGTAGGATTTTATTTATTAGAGATCTCAAGAGCTCAAAAACTAAGAGATAGTGATTAGAAATTAAATCACTTCGTGGGAAAACATCAAAGTTATTTATGTTGATACCAAATGTTATCATTAGATCTAAAGTGTGATTACAGTGTCTAAGGTTGTTATTCCTGAGTGAGCTATCTGTGTTTATACTAATGAGATTAATAAAACAAACTTTTTGAGTGAATTTGAGTTTAGGACAGGTGCGGGTAACAGTTCTCAGTTCTGGGTGAAGATGCAGGGCTACCAGCAGACAGTTGGTTAAACCTGACTGTCTGCTGTCTGACTCCTGCTCTGGATAGTTGTGTTGTTTATGGGCAATGTTGCAGGAGATGAGAGCAGCACTCCTCCGAGTGGGATGGACACCATCCCATCCTAAAAGGCCAGGCTTACCCTCAATGGTTGTCCAGTTATATATAAAGCCCACATTGTTTTCAGAGCACCAATTGGACAGCAAGCAGTTCAGCGACCATAACATGATGTTGGCTTGGTCACCTCGTCGCATTGGGATGGGGCCAGAGCACACTATGGCTGATTCCCATTTGAGGGGGTGGATCCATCGAAGGAACCAAAATGAGATGGTGTACTCTGCCTTGGATTTCCTATTTGCGCTTCCTGCTTGCAGTTCTGCCCCCCCCCCCCTTCACAGTTTAATAAAGGTCTCCATTTGCTCCTTGCTCCCTAAATCAAAACTAAAGAAAAACGTTGCATTTTTACTTTTTAACATTTAGCCGATGTAAGGACATCATAGGACATCATAGCAACCACCTAGCAACACCTTAGAAACCACCTGGTACACCATAGTAATGACCTAGCAACCACCTAGCAACACCTCAGCAACCACCTGGGACACCACAGCAACCACCTATCAACCACATAACAACACCTTAGCAACCACCTGGTACACCATAGCAACTGCCTAGCAACCACCTAGCAACACCATAACAACCACATTGGACACCATAGCAAACACCTAGTAACACCATGGCAACCATCTGGGACACTATATCAACCACCTAGCAGCCAGTCTTAATTTTGTTGACAAATGATTTTCGTCATAGTTTTTGTCAACCCCCTTTTTCTCTAATGAAAACAAGATGATGACTAAACTAAAATTAATGAAAAATGACAAAAACTAGGACAAAATGAATTGACACTTTTGTCAAAGAATAAAAATGAAAAAAAAAATGTTGGCAGAGACGACATCCAATCAGAGCTGACAAGTTAGGAAAAGATCCAATCGTAACTTTAATATATGTGGAAAGGCGGGATGAGTTCGGTAGCAGTCCAACCAGTCATGCACAAATGTTTGATCAAACCTGGTAACAAAATCGTACTAGCTCGACAATGTCGACACCTGGGTGACAGAGGAGAGTCAATTTATGGGCACATTTGTCATTTGACATCAAGAAAAACAAGACACTTTGTAAACCGTGTGGGACGGCCATCTCCAGTAAAAATACAACAAAGTTTAAACAATATATGCAGGTATGTCGTCCTGAACCTGCGGTCAAGCTGTCCGCACCTAAATGGCAAATAAAGTAGGGATTAACATATGTTTTCAGTTCGCGACGTGGATATATTTTAACTTTGTTTAAAAAGTGTTCTTACTATCTTTAAGAAATATTTGGGTAACATAACTCAGTTTTGTACTGTAATTAGGAATAAATCTATATAGAGCATACACATATATCAGATCTTTTGATAAGTTTAATAAAGCTCATAATATATCATTTATTCTAACTTGAATCTACAGTGGTGCTTGAAAGTTTGTGAACCCATTAGAATTTTCTGTATTTCTGCAGAAATATGACCTACAACAACATCATATTTTCACACAAGTCCTAAAAGCAGATAAAAAGAACCCAGTTAAACAAATGAGACAAAAATATTATACTTGGTCATTTATTTATTGAAGAAAATGATCCAATATTTTATATTAGTGAGTGGCAAAAGTATGTGAACCTTTGCTTTCAGTATCTGGTGTGACCCCGCTGTGCAGCAATAACTACAACTAAACGTTTTGTGTAACTGTTGATCAGTCCTGCACAACGGTTTGGAGGAATTTTAGCCCATTGCTCTATACAGAACAGCCTCAACTCTGGGATGTTGGTGAGTTTCCTCACATTAACTGCTTGCTTTAGGTCCTTCCACAACATTTTGATTGGATTACGGTCATTTCTTTGAATTGGCCATTCCAAAACATTAACTTTATTCTTCTTTAATCATTCTTTGGTAGAACAACTTGTGTGCTTAGGGTTGTTGCCTTGCAGCATGGCCCACCTTCTCTTGAGATTCAGTTCATGGACAGATGCCCTGACATTTTCCTTTAGAATTCTCTGATATAATTCAAAATTCATTGTTCCATTAATAATGGCAAATTGTCCTGGCCCAGATGCAGCAAAACAGGCCCAAACCATGATACTACCACTACCATGTTTCACAGATTGGATAAGGTTCGTATGCTGCAATGCAGTGTTTTCCTTTCTCCAAACATAACACTTTTCTTTTAAACCAAAATATTTTATTTTGGTCTCATCCATTCACAAAACATTCTTCTAATAGCCTTCTGGCTAGCAAACTGCAAACGAGCAGAAATGTTCTATTTGGAGAGTAGTGGCTTTCTCCTTGCAACTCTGCCATGCAAACCATTGTTGTTCAGTGTTCTTCTGATGGTGGACTCATGAACATTAACATTAGCTAATGTGAGAGAGGCCTTCAGTTGCTTAGAAGTTATCCTGGGGTCCTTTGTGACCTCGCCAAATATTACACGGCTTGCTCTTGGAGTGATCTTTGTTGGTTCACCACTCCTGAGGAGGGTAACAATGGTCTTGAATTTCCACCATTTGTACACAATCTGTCTGACTGTGGATTGGTGGAGTCCAAACTCTATTAGAGATGGTTTTGTAACTTTTTCCAGCCTAATGAGCATCAACAACTCTTTTCCTCTTTCGTTCGTACCATAAAACACTTCCACAAACAGGTGTTGTGAAGGGCAGACTTTGATAGATTCCTGTTCTTTAAATAAAACAGGATGCCCACTCACACCTGATTGTCATCCCATTGATTGAAAACACCTGACTCTAATTTCACCTTCAAATTAACTGCTAATCCTAGAGGTTCACATACTTTTGCCACTCACTATTATGACATATTGGTTCATTTTCCTCAATAAATAAATTACCAAGTATAATATTTTTGTGTCATTTATTTAACTGGGTTATCTACTTTTAGGACTTGTGTGCAAATCTGATGTTGTTTTAGGTCATGTTTATGCAGAAATATAGAAAATTCTAAAGGGTTCACAAATTTTCAAGCACCACTGTATTGTACAATATCTCAACAACGAGTGTCGACAATGAGTTTGAAGCAGATCTTTGATGGAAATTGTGAGTTTTGGTGACTGCTTTACTGTATAATGTTATTATAATGCATGCATATACACCTGAGCTTACATCTTAATTAGATCTTATAGTACATCATTCATTTCAACTTGATTCTATTCTACAATATCTACTGAATGTCTACACAGAGTGTCAAACTGTAATGCATACTTGTATTGTCAATGTGTCAAGGGGAATCAGAGATACCCTATGAAAATCAAGGCTGGAACCTAATGCAAACCCAAAGACAGGACAAAATGTGACGTAGTAGAAAAAGGTGTATTTATTTACAGTGCAAGCTGAGAGTACAGGGTATGGGCAGTAAAACAAAAACCGTGTAGAGATAATGCTGAGCGGGCGTGGGTTTCCAGGAGGAGTCCAGAAAACAGGAATGGAGAAAAGGAAGATACCCGGAAAGGCTGCGGCAGCTTGGCTGGCTTCCCAACGGGGACGTCTGGAATGGTGAGCTGATTGACCTGAACGTGGACTGTGGAGAGAAGGAGGCCCACGTGAGACAAAGGAAAGTAAACCTGCCGTGAGAGCCGAACAAAAACCATAACAAGGAAAGAGCAACGTGAAGCTAAAGGCTACAGCTAGCACAATGGCTAGGTAGCGATACTAGAGCTAAGGACGATAAACTAGGCAAGGCTAGAAACAAGATCTGCAAACCGCGAGAGATTACAAGAATGTGGTATCAGGGAGCGCCAACAGACAATCTGGGGGGTATGTCAGAAACCAGGTGTAACAATACCTGAGTTCAAATCTGAACTTTCAGTTGACCAATCCTGAGCTGTCCAACTCAGAGTACAGATAACGGTTAGTTCAGTCAACTCCGAGTTGCTTTAACCCTGAGCAAAGCTCATGCACGAGAAGATACTACAAAGCCCTCATTAATGGAATGCAGATAACCCGAATCAGCACGGCAACGGGAGAAAAAACCGGGTTCAATCCTCGCACTTCAACACAGTGGAGTTAGAAATAGGTGTGTATATATAATTTGATCTTATATTTAGGCGTGAGTAATAACTGAAAAAAAAGTTTTATTCCGAGTGTTCCACTTATTTTATTTTATGTGTGTGTGTATGTGTGTGTGTATGTGCTACTTATCAGGAACTGAAGATGAGACACAAAATATAGTTCAAACAGGTAAGGTATTTATTCATTACATGCAATCGTGATGTTGTTTAGCCTACCCTATCTAATTAAATAATACTCAGTGGTTGTGTCATATATGTAAGTAGCTAGTGAAATTTCCTAAGAGAGGAAAAAATAAATTGTTCAGCCATTCCAACAGTATTTCATATTATCTATTTGAAAGCAACACCTACATGCTTTTATACATACAAGTCTCCCAATTTCTTCAATGTTGGATGTGTTCAAATTTGACCTCCATTATAGCCAATAGAAAAGGGCTGAAGGCCAAAAAAAACCAGGTGGGGGTCGTCCACCATCTCTCACAGAGGCTGAAGAGATTGCCCTCATTCAAAACACTGGGTGACTTTGCTGAAGGTATGCCTTCAGGAAACTCATCTGACCCAGCCACCCCCCAGGACCCAGTGGCCTACATAAAAGGGTAGTCATTCAAATTAAGGATATAAACTTATGCACATTCGTCGTTTTGCCACTGTGGGATCAGTGATGCCCACCCATCCATTACACAACTTGGCATACAGATTTTCTTGAAGCAGTACAATTCTTTGTAATTGACTGCTGTTAAGTTTCCAGATTCTTCATATTTCATGGTGACTCAGAGTTACATATTTGAAAAACTGTGATGCACACTGTTGTAGAAACAAAGTCCAAGTAGGTAAATTATCTTGTTTAAATTAGTAATATTAGTAAAATTAGTTATAATTTAACTGTCTAGTCTTTTCCATTTTCTACCAGTTACTGTTGATGTAATCTGGTCGAGCCATAACAGAGCTCCACGCAGGTTTAAGTACTTTCAATACTCCACAGAAAATTGTTCATTTGTATTGCAGAAAGGTAATGAGGAAACCTTGTCAGCTTCCACAGAGAGGGAAGATACAGAGAGGCCTCCTGAGGTTTACACCTTGAAAATCACATCTAACAGATCATACAGAGTGCTGCTGGAAATTACAATGGGGAAGAAGGTCCATCCACCTCCACAGCACAATGTACCTCAGTAAGGTGTTGTTCAGACTTGGCCCATAACGTAGACCTAGCACTGTGATATTCAATGTTATCTTTTGTGTTCCTGTAGCTCCCCATAAAATGTGTATTTTTAGAAACAAATTGAAAATATTAATTTAGAAATGGATCACATAAGGCTGCATATATAAAAGACAATAATGGAAATGCAACTGCTTGAACATCAGTTAAACTGTGGATGATGCCCACAGGTGGATGATTTTACTTGTTTGAAGAACAAGATATTAACCTATGTACTGCATTTGTACTTGCAGGAAATAAAAAAGACTTCATAAAAAGACAGGGATATTGTTTTTATTTGACGCTGGGGAGGTGATAATATAATCAGTAATGAGGGTAGTAGATTGTGTCCATCTCCTGCATCAGCAATGTGCTCAGGATTTATATCAGGATTGGTCACTGGATGAGTGGGACATTGTCTGATCACCAGTCATTGAGATCCTCAATGGTCATCTCTACTCTGACTCAACACTTGCCTTTTCTGGTGGTCTGTCTTCCAGAGTAACGCCTGTGTGTTTCCTCTTCAGGTGCTCCTGAAGCTTTACACAGCTTTACACGGTTTACAAACCACCTTTGTGTTTTTTTCTAGTTTGAAGTATTGTCATACTTTCAGTGCCTTTGGTCTTTGAAAATATTTACAAAGATATTTACAAACCATCTATGACTCAGCTGCAGCTACGATATTTTAAAACTGTGCTGAAAGGCACCAAACAATTTACGCAGGCTTTTTTGACTAGATTTAGACTGGGGTGCATGGCTTGGGTCACTGGGGTCGGAGTCTGGAGTCATGTCTGGCCTGCCTGCCTTGTAATTTAGCCGGGAGTGTCTGGTGGGGGGTCTGGCTGAAGTGGGCTTCGGTTATCTTGATCTTGATTCATGCATCCTTGCCTTAGACTAAGGGCAGAGCTGGGGGTTCATAGTCAAAGAGTCTTATAGTGATCAGAGACATTGGGTTTCTGTCTTCTGCCTCCAGTGGGGTTGCCGATGTCTCATGTCATCCCTCTTGGCTGTGTTACCTTCCGGTTCTCCTCTTTCTAGCTATGCTGTTATAGCTAATGCTGCCTGGGTCTCGTGCTACACATGGCATCAATGATTGTTAATAAACACTGTGCTCTTAATCAATAACTAATTATGTTTTCTGTTTTCTGTCCGAGCTGTGTTCCTGTGCCGGTTCCAGTCCCACATATGATGTTCATCCGTTTCAGCTTCACCCAAGCCCTTTCCGTCATCAGCTCGAGCCCCACCATACCCGGGCCACCAGAGGGCAATAACTCTCTCCCTCCTCTGGTTATCTGGGGACGAAGTGCTGCCAATGACTTTCCTGCTTAGACTCAGGATTCTGGAGTAACTCTGTGTATCGGAATACTTAATGCCGATGAGCATATTTTACATTTTATTTGAACTATGACTCCATGACATATTAGTTTAGATAAATTAGTTTCATTCTTAGATTTATCGTCTACGCCGCCCAAGGAGGATGGGTCCCTTTTTGAGTCTTGGTCCTCATAACACTTGACACTTTTCCTTGCCACTGTCACCCTAGGCTTGCTCAATTTGGGACTGGATGTAGATATTAGGAGATAATCTAAAATGGTAAAGTTGCTTTGAGACAATGCTCCATTGTAAAAAGCGCTATATAAATAAATGTGACTTGACTTGACCAACCAATGACTAAAATCAAAAACAACTGATGTCATGCAAGCAGCAAGTAGTGTAGGGGGAAATTGTTTGTTATTTGAATGAAAGAATTGTAGAAATAAAGAGAACATTATTAAACATATTTAAAAATATTGGTGAAATCCATGGGCTGTGAGACAGTTCGATAACACCCGCTGCAGCCATGACTTGACTTGACTTGACTTGACTTGACTTGACTGGTTTGACACTCTCGTTCCTGAAGCTGATGACGAACCACCGCCGCCACAGGGACTTTGGAAAGTGCAATGCAGATAGCTGTTAAACTGCCATGATGATTTAATGGCACGTTGAGATGAACCTGCAGAACGAGACCTTTCAACACCACGTCTGTAATGACTCCCAGCCTGTGTGGATGTCCCCCAAGCGGACACTAGATGGCAGTGAAGACTTGGCTGTTGTAAACTTTGCTCATAATGCAGATTTTTGTTGACAGCCAGTCACAGACAAATTATCAGCCGGACTACTTACCGGTCAGCGTGACAGGTAGGCCAACGAACCAGTGCAGCACACAGCGATATTGCAGCACTTACATACAGTGGTGTGGAAAAGTGTTTGCCCCCTTCCTGATTTCCTATTTTTTTGCATATTTGTCACACTTAAGTGTTTCGGGACATTAAACCAATTTAAATATTAGTCAAAGACAGCACAAGTAAACACAAAATGCAGTTTTTAAATGAAGGTGTTCAAAAAAATCAAAACCTACATGACCCTGTGTGAAAAAGTGATTGCTCCTAAACCTAATAACTGGTTGGGCTACCCTTTACAGCAACAACTGCGAACAAGTGTTTGCAATAACTTGAAATGAGTCTTTTAAGCCAAGTCAAGTCAAGTCAGATTTATTTATATAGCGCTTTTTACAATGGAGCATTGTCTCAAAGCAACTTTACAAGTTTAGATTATCTCCTAATAACTACGTCCAATCCCAAATTGAGCAAGCCTAGGACGACAGTGGCAAGGAAAAACTCCCTGAGTTATAGGAAGAAACCTTGGGAGGACCAAGACTCAAAAAGGGACCCAACCTCCTTGGGTGGAAAGGAGGAATTTTTTACAGAATTGTGGAGAAATTTGGCCCACTCATCTTTGCAGAATTGTTGTAATTCAGCCACATTGCAGGGTTTTCAAGCATGAATGACTTTTTTAAGGTCATGCCACGGCATCTCTATAGGATTCAGGTCAGGACTTTGACTAGGCCAATCCAAATTCTTCATTTTGTTTTTCTTCAGCCATTCAGAGGTTCACTTGCTGGTGTGTTTTGGATCATTGTCCTGCTGCAGAACCCAAGTTTGTTTCAGCTTGAGGACACAAACAGATGACTGAACAGATTCTTCTTCAGGATTTTTTGGAAGACAGCAGAATTCATAGTCCCATTTATCACAGCAAGTCTTCCAGGTCCTGAAGCAGCAAAACAGCTCCAGACCATCACACTACCACCACCATATTTTACTGTTGATGTCATGTTCTTTTTCTGAAACGCTGTGTTACTTTTATGCCAGATGTATTGGGACACACACCTTCCAAAGTACTTTTGCCTTGTCAGTCGACAGAATGTTTCCCCAAAAGTCTTGGGGATCATCAAGATGTGTTTTGGAAAAATTGAGACGAGCTTTAATGTTCTTTTTGCTGAGTAGTGGTTTTTATCTTGGTACTCATTTTTGCCCAGTCTCTTTCTTATGGTGGAGGCATGAACACTGACCTTAATTGGGGCAAGTGAGGCCTGGAGTTCTTTGGATGTTGTTCTGGGGTCTTTTGTGATCTTTTGGATGAGTCGTTGCTGCGCTCTTGGGGTAATTTTGGTCACTCCTGGGAAATTTCACCACTGTTATTTGTCTTCGGCATTTTTGGATAATGGCTTTCACTGTGGGTCGCTGGCATCCCAAAGCTTTAGAAATGGCTTTATAACCCTTTCCAGACTGATAGATCTCAATTACTTTCTTTCTCAATTGTTCCAGAATTTCTTTTGGATTTCGGCATGATGTTGGGCAGCGCCACGAGCTTGCACCCCTTGGAGAACCGGTCAACCGCCACAAGGACAACCGTGTTCCCCTTGGACGGGGGCAGGCCCGTGACGAAGTCCAGGGAGACATGGGACCAGGGGCGAGCGGGAACGGAAAGAGGGTGAAGGAGGCCGGGTGGCCTCCTGCGAGGGGTCTTGTTACGAGCACAGACCTCGCAAGAGGCCACGAACTGCCTAACGTCCTCCTCCATACGTGGCCACCAGTAGCTCTGTCGAAGGAGCTTGTAGGTGGCTGTGCGGCCAGGGTGTGCCGCAAAGGACGCTTCGTGCCCCCAACGCATCACTCGGAGGCGAACTGAGTCCGGGACGAACCTACGACCCGGGGGGCCAGTACCGGGATCGGGTTCGCGACGAAGGGCCTTAGTGACCACGTCGTCGATAGCCCACGTGAGGGCTGCTACTACCCGGGGGGTCGGGAGAATAGGGTCCTGGTGAAGTGGGGAGTCCGTGTGATCCCACTGCCTGGATAGCGCGTCAGGCTTGATGTTCTTCGAGCCCGGCCGGAAGGTGACAGGGAAGTCGAACCTGGCGAAGAACAGAGACCAACGAGCCTGGCGGGCGTTAAGCCTTTTGGCTTGCTGGATGTATGCCAGGTTCTTATGGTCCGTCCACACCAGGAACGGGACCTTGGCACCCTCCAGCCAGTGACGCCACTCTTCCAGCGCCAGTTTTATGGCCAGGAGCTCCCGATCCCCATGGGGTAGTTGCGTTCGGCGGGGGGGATAAACGCCGCGAAAAGTAGGCACACGGGTGGAGTTTTCGGTCCGATCCCGTGCGCTGCGACAGAACGGCCCCCACGCCGATGTTGGAAGCGTCTACCTCGACGACGAATGGTTCCTCAGGATCGGGGAATCTGAGGACCGGGGGGTTAGTGAGCCGGTCTTTGATGACCCGGAAAGCCTGGTCGGCCTCCGGCGTCCAACGGAAAGGGCCTGGGGTCTTGCGCGTGAGGGCGGTAAGCGGGGCCGCAAAGGCCCCGAAGTCCCGTACGGAACGCCGAAAAAAAATTGGCAAAGCCCAGGAAACCGTTGGACAAGGCGGAGGGAGGTGGGCTGGGGCCACTCGGCCACGGCCTGGATCTTGACCGGATCCATATGCAGCGACCCCTGGGACACGACGAAGCCTAAGAAGGCGACCGAGGGGGTGTGGAAAACCGACTTTTCAAGCTTCACATAAAGCCGGTTTTTCCAGGAGTAGCTGCAAGACCCGGCGGACGTGACCGATGTGTTCTTCAAGTGACCGGCTGAAGATAAGTATGTCGTCGAGGTAGACGAAGGCATATCGGTCCAAGGCCTCACGGAGCACGTCATTAACGAACAGTTGGAAAACAGCCGGCGCGTTCATCAGCCCAAAGGGCATTACCCTATATTCATAATGCCCTGTGGGCGTCAGAAAGGCTGTCTTCCATTCGTCCCCCTGCCGGATGCGGACGAGGTTGTAAAGCGCTCCGGAGGTCCAGCTTGGTAAAGATGCGGGCCCCCTGGAGCGCCTCGAAAGCCATCGCCATAAGGGGCAGGGGGGTGGGGGGTAGCGGTCTTTGACTGTGATCGCGTTGAGGCCTCGGTAATCCCCTGCCGGCGAGGAGGACGGCCGTATGAAGCCCTGCTGGAGCGCCTCAGCAATGTATTGCCGCATTGCCTCCTGTTCAGTGCGGCTCAGGGAAAAGAGCCTCCCCCGGGGGGAGCAGTGCCCGGCAGGAGGTTGATGGCGCAATCATATTCCCTGTGCGGCGGCAGGACTTGGGCCGCCCCTTTGCTGAACACCACCCCCAGATCCCGGTAGGGTTCGGGGACGGTGGACAGGTCGGGTACCGTCTGCTGAACACAAGGTCGGTGATGGGGGGTGGACAGCGGAAGCAGGCATGACTTCTGGCACCGAGGGGACCAAGCGTAGACGGATCGGGTTTGCCAGTCGATCCGCGGGTTGTGGAGTCGTAGCCATGGGTAACCCAGGACCAGTTGGAGTGTAGGCGTGCGGGTGACTAAAAAGGTGACTCTCTCAGAGTGGAGTCCCGTCTCCATGGTGACGGGCAGGGTCCTATAGGTGACAGGCCCCCTGCCCAAGACCTGACCATGGAAAGCCCTGAGTGGCTGGGGGCTGGGGAGGACCTCGATGCGAAGATGCAAACGCCGCGCGAGCGCGTCGTCGATGAAGTTGCCCTCGGCCCTGGAATCGACGTAGGCGGAGAGGCGGGTCCGACCACCCCCTCCCTGACGAAGAACGACCGGGAGGGTGAGGCCTGACAGGGGGCGAGCGGATGCGCCTAGGACCGGCCCCCCCGACCGGTCCTGGCCCTTACGTTTCCCGGCCCATCAGGAGCCGGGGAATCGGCCCCACCGGAAGGGTTCCATCCAGCCCTTCTGAGCTCCATGGGTTCGGGGGCTTCGGAACGGGCGTTGCGATGGACCGCGGGGTCGCGGCCAGGCCACGGGCCCATGGAGCGGCCGCGAGACCCCGCCCTCTCACGGGCCCGTTGCCTCAGACGGGAGTCAATGGTGGTGGCGAGGTTGTAGAGGTCGTCGAGCGTGGCGGGGGGGTCTCGAACGGCCAGCTCATCCTTCATGGACTCACTGAGTCCCCGTTCGTAGCTGGAGATGAGGGCCGCCTCATTCCAGCCACTCTCCGCCGCCAAGGTCTGGAACTCAACGGTGTACTCCGCCACCGACCTGGCGCCCTGCAAGAGGCGGGCCAAGCGAGAGGCCGCGCTTCGGCCCCCCAACGGGTGAAAAAGGTTCCCTTGAGGGCCTCAGCGAAGGCCTCCTCATCCTCGCAGGCGGGAGTCCTGGCGTCCCACTGGGCTGTGGCCCAAGCCAGGGCCCGGCCTGAGAGGAGGGAAATAATATAGGCGACCGGGATCGGGGCGTGGGGAATTGGGACGAGCGCAGTTCAAAGACAAGCGAGCACTGCATAAGAAAACCCCTGCAGCGCTCGGGTTCGCCCGCGAAACGCTCGGGAGCGGCAATGGGGGAATCTCCCGCGAGGCGAGGCGGGGGAGTAGGGACCAACAGAGGCGGAATCAGAGCAGGCGGAGGGGGGGCGACCGCCTGGAGTCCAGAGAGGTTGGCCGACAATTCCTTGACCGCCTCGGTAAGGGCCGCTACCTGTTGAGTGAGGAGGGTGAGCTGCTGCTCATGACGCCCCAGGGTAACGCCGTGGTGGCGAAGAACGGCAGCTGCTGGGGGTGGGGACCCTTCTGGGTCCATATCGTGCGCCCCTGCTGAGTCCATACTGGGCGCACTGTACTGTTACGGGGGGCCTGTGGAGGCGCACCGAAAAAAGGAGAATTAACGGACTCAAGTGCGGGGGTCCACACCAAGCGACCCAAAGAAAAAAAATAGAAGGTAGAAAAGAAATCCCGTCACCGAGCGAGGAGGTGGCCCGTCACGGGATTCGAGACCAGAGTCACAATCTCCGGGGGCAGGAGAGCTACCGTTGCACCACGGAGTCTGTGACCTGACAAAAGGAAATGATGGCAATAAGCCTAAGGACAAACTAAGGAATCGCTTCCTGGCGATCTCAAACAAAAACGGATTCTATTTAATAAAGACAAACTCTTTCTCAAAAAAAAGGAAAATAAAAGGGAAAGAAGAAAAGCGGAGATGAACCCGTCAGAACTCTGCACTGGAGTGGAGGAAAAAGAAAGCACACACAGAACTCAGAGCGTGAGCTCGCGTTATGTGTGTGCGTGGGAACACTCTCTGTGCAGAGCTGACTCTGTGTGTATGGGAGAGGGAAGCACGGTGAGCACACGCCTGCTGCGCGCTGAATGTGACGGAGCCGGCCGTGTGTGTGTGTGCTCGTTACGCTCTGCGCGTGCACTGCGAGTGTGTGTGTGTGTAGCGATCGACTGCGCATGCGCCCGGGGTTTCGGCAAGCCAGGCGCAATCGGTGCGTCTCTAGAACGCAAGGCACGCTTTTTGGAAGTCAAACGGAAGAAAGGCTATACTTAGCCCGGGGTGCAGTAAGCACCGGATAATGCCGGAGACGACAGGACCCACGACTGGAGCTTACCAACGTCCCGAGGGAACAGGGAGAAGCGGAAGATGGCCGCGGGCGTCCCGGACTGAAGAGAGAGACGGAGGTTAGTGGCGTTACCCCAAACTTTCCCTAACCTAACCGGCTAAGGCCCTAACAATTACCTCAAGGCTTTTGCCTTTACCACATCCCGCCTCCTGTGCGACACGGGATTACCACTATCCTTAACCGTTTCGTGGAAGGGTAACACCAAACAAGAACTCTCCGGAAAATGTCGCATGGATAGCGAGACAGTGCGCCGAAGGCCGGCATTAGGGAGCTCATTTTATAGGGGGCCGGCCGCGGCGTTTAGCGGTCCCGCGGCGACCCCTGGGGGCGGGAATGCGCCCCCTGATAGATGTGTAGATTTTAAGGGTCATTTGGTGTACTTCACTTTGTCAGGCAGGTCGTATTTAAGTGATGTCCTGATTGAGAACAGGTGTGGAAATAACCAGGCTGGGAGATAGTGAACTCAGGTGTGATAAACCATAGTTATGCTTTAACAAGGGGGGCAATCACTTTTTCATACAGGGCCATGTAGGTTTGGCTTTTTCTCTCCCTTAATAATAAATGCCTTCATTTAAAAACTGCATTTTGTGTTTACTTGTGTTGTCTTTGACTAATATTCAAATTTGTTTGATGTTCCAAAACACTTAAGTGAGACAAACATGCAAAAAAATAGGAAATCAGGAAGGGGCAAACACTTTTCACACCACTGTGAAACACATAAACACACAAAACACACATTATGAGCTTTTCTAAAACATATAAGATGCTGCAAACATGAAACAATGCACACACAGACACACAATTCCAAGATGGCGGTGTGGCAGTAGCATGCAGCGGCCTCTCCGGATCTGAAATGGTGCTTTTACATGTTAGTTCAGCTATCTTATCAGTTTTTATTTTCATCACATGGACGGCAGAGCATCTGGTATCCATGTATATCATTGCCAGTTACTACTAGGTCTCAGGAATCAGAATACGACTAAGCTCCATGACTGGAGAAACTACATGATCTCGGCTTGCTGCAGGGACCGAGTCTCCAACCCTCGGGGCACCGAAAGCGGTGTGCGAGATCCCGGAAGTGCGGCAAACGGGCGGGCATCCGTGCTAGACTAAAAACAAACCCTAGTCGGCCGGCTCTCCCATTCATCCTGCTCTCCAATGTCTGCTCCCTGGAAAATAAACTGGACTACATCCAACTCCAGCAGACTACCCGGCGAGAATCTAGAGACTGCTGCATCTTTATGTTCACAGAGACGTGGCTAAGCGACAGAAACCCAGCTCTGTGCGGTAAGACACATGGTGGCAGTCTGTGTGTACACATAAACACAGAATGGTGCAGGAATTCTGGTGTCTAGTTACTGTTCACCGCTAGTGGAGTTTGTGACTGTTAGATGCAGACCTTTTTATTTACCTCGGGAAGTCACCACCGTGTTCATTATCGGACTGTACATTCTACCCAGCGCTAATGCTAAGGAAGCGCTCTGGGAACTGCATACTGTGATTAGTGAACTACAAAATGTACCCTGACAGACTGCTTATCATCACTGGAGATTTCAACCATGCAAATCTCAAAACAGTTTTCCCTAAATTCCATCAACATGTGGATTTTTCAGCGAGATTGGGGACCACGCTGGATCGTGTTTACACAAACGTTCCTGATGCGTACCAGACAGAGCCTCGCCCCCACATCGGATACTCAGACCATATTTCTGTTATGCTAATTCCTGCAAACAGACTTCTCATCAGACGCTCAAAACCGGTTCTGAAGCAGCTGAAAACCTGGCCAGCAGGAGCCATCTCTGCACTTCAGGACTTTTTTTGAGCACACTGACTGGAACATGTTTAGGGAAGCTGCAACTTATGGCGACTATATCAACTTGGAGGAGTACACCTCATCAGTGACCAGCTACATCAGCAAGTGCACAGATGACGTCACCATCTCCAAAAACATCACCACACGACCCAACCAGAAGCCATGGATGACTGCAGAGGTGCACACACTGCTGAGAGCCCGAGACGTTGCCTTCAGAGCTGGCGACAAGGAGGCCCTGAGAACAGCAACTGCCAAACTTTCCAGGGCGATCAGAGAGGCAAACTGCGCACACAGCAAGAGCATCCACGAGCACTTTCAGGCCATCACCAACTACAGAACTACACCACCAGTCTGTAACAGTGATACCTCCCTTTCAGATGTGCTGAACAACTTCTACGCTTGGTTCGAGGCACAGAACAATGTGGCAGTGAGGAAGTCCACCCCTTCTCCCAGTGACCAGGTGTTTTGTCTCACCACAGCAAAAGTGAGGAAAACTCTACGTAGAGTCAAGCCACGGAAAGCTGCAGGACCAGACAACATTCCTGGCAAGGTGCTCAGAGGGTGTGCAGACCAGCTAGCAGATGTTCTCACACACATCTTCCACATCTCTTTGAGCAGTGCTTCAAGGCAACCACTATCATCCCTGCGCCGAAGAAGTCTCCAGTGTTCTGCCACAACAACTATCGTCCCATTGCACTCACGCCAATCATCATGAAGTGCGTCGAGAGGATCGTCTTGGGTCACATTAAGACCCTACTGCCACCCACACTAGACCCTCTGCAATTTGCGTATCGTCCCAGCCGCTCCACGGACGACGCCATAGCCACCACTGTTCATCTGGCTCTCACCTACCTGGATAAAAAGGACTCCTATGTTCGAATGCTGTTCGTAGACTTCAGTTCAGCATTCAACACCATCATTCCTCAGCACCTGATTGGGAAGCTGAGCCTGCTGGGCCTGGACGCCTCCCTGTGCAACTGGATCCTGGACTTCCTGACTGGGAGACCCCAGTTCATCTGGATCAGCAGTATTGTCTCCAGCACCACCACACTGAGCACTGGAGATCCACAGGGCTGTGTGCTCAGTCCACTGCTGTTCACCTTGCTGACTCACGACTGTGCAGCAATGCACAGCTCGAACCACATCATCAAGTTCGCTGATGATACGACCGTGGTGGGTCTCATCTGCAAGAACGACGAGTCAGCATACAGAGAGGAGGTACAACGGCTATCGGACTGGTGTAACGTCAACAATCTGTCTCTGAAAGTTGACAAAACTAAAGAGATGGTTGTTGTCTTCAGGAGAACCCAGAGTGAAACTCTCCGCTGAACATCGACGGCTCTCCCGTAGAGATTGTAAAGAGCACCAAATTCCTTGGTGTTCACCTGGAGGAGGATCTTACCTGGTCTCTCAACACCAGCACCATAACCAGGAAAGCCCAGCAGCATCTCTACTTTCTTCGAAGGTTGAGGAAAGCACATCTCCCACTACATTCTACAGAGGGACCATCGAGAGCATTCTAAGCAGCTGTATCAATGTCTGGTTTGGGAATTGCACCGTCTCAGACTGCAAGACCCTACAGAGGATAGTGAGGACAGCGGAGAAGATAATCAGTGTCCCCCTCCCCTCCATCACTGACATCTTCAACACCCGCTGCATCCGCAAGGCCAGAAGAATTGTGGATGACGCCACACATCTGTCAAATTCTTTGTTTACACTCCTGCCGTCTTGGAAGACGTTCCGAAGCATTCGGACACTCACAACCAGACTGTGTAACAGCTTCTTCCCGCAAGCCATCAGAATCCTTAACCAAAGACTGGACAGAACACCACACATACACATCTGAGTAACACGAACTGGGCCTCATAATCTATACACACTCTCACACACACACAAAGAAGTCTATTGCACAGTAGACTTTTTTCTGCTGCTAGTCATGGACATTCTGCATCTACCTCAATAGAAGTAAATGGCTACCAGTCATCCTACTCTCTGTTTGCACTGTATGTTTTTGTCCTGCACTGTCTGGTCTTGTCGCACTGTTTGTACTGTCTGCACTAACTTGTATTAATTTGCACACATCGCACACGTGCACTTTAAGCAATGTTTTTTGTTTTTGTTTTCTGTTTTCAGTTTTTTTAACAAACTAGTGTTGTATTGTATAGTATTGTAAAGTATTGTAGAGTATTGTCACTTTGTAGCACCTGTAAGTCCTGGAGGAACGTTGTTTCGTTTCACTGTGTGCTGTGTATATAGTTGAGATGACTTTGACTTTGACATAAACCCCATTTGCATGCTGGGACCAGGAACGGCCACAGCGGAGTCAACAATTCTGCAATATGATACAACATTTAAATGCTAAAATAAAATAACATTGTTACACTGTTCAAATTGGATCGTTATTTCGGAGTTGTACTCTCTCCTTCTCACAAACCAGCCACTAGATTGCTCAGGCAGGGTATTTCTAGTGCCGGTCCCAAGCCCGGATAAATGGTGAGGGTTGTGTCAGGAAGGGCATCCGGTGTAAAACATTTGCCAAATAAAGTATGCGAGTTCATAATAATTTCACCATACCGGATCGGTCGCGGCCCGGGTTAACAACGACCGCCACTGGTACTGGTAGCAAACGGTACCAGCGGAAATTGGACTACTGTTTGCCGAAGACGAAGAGGAGGGAAGCGTGTTAGGAGACAGAGAGAAATCAGGAGGGGCCAGAATATAGCACTGAGGGTAGCAACCCTAAATGTAGGGACGATGACAGGGAAAGGTAGAGAGCTGGCTGATATGATGCAGAAGAGAAAGGTCGATGTTTTGTGTGTGCAGGAGACAAAGTGGCAGGGTAGCAAGGGTAGATGCAGGGTTTAAACTGTTCTACCATGGTGTGGATAGGAAGAGAAATGGAGTTGGTGTGGTCCTGAAGGAGGACTATGTAAAGAATGTCGTTGAGGTGAAAAGGGTGTCAGATAGGATAATATGTCTGAAGTTGGAAATTGAGGGTGTAATGGTGAATGTTGTTAAAGTTGGCTGTGAATTAGAGGAGAAAGAGAGATTCTGGGGGGAGTTAAGTGGTTGAGAGCATTCCCAGGGAGGAGAGACTGGTGATTGGTGCAGATTTCAATGGTCATGTTGGTGAAGGTAATAAAGGAGACGAGGAGGTGATGGTTTGGTGTTTAAGGATAGGAACCTAGAAGGACAGATGGTGGTGGATTTTTGCAAAGAGGATGGAAATGGCTGTGGTTAACACATATTTCCAAAAGAAGGAGGAGCATAGGGTGACTTATAAGAGTGGAGGGAGGAGGCACACAGGTAGACTACATCCTATGTAGAAGAGGTTGCTTAAAGAGATTGGTGATTGTAAGGTAGTGGCAGGGGAGAGTGTAGCTAGGCAGTATCGGATGGTGGTGTGCAGGATAGCTCTGGTGGTTAGGAAGAGGAAGAGGATAAAGGCAGAGCAGAGGACCAAATGGTGGAAGTTGAGAAAGGAAGAATGTTGTAAGGAGTTCAGAGAGGAGCTGAGAAAGGCTTTGGGTGATAGGAAAGAGCTCCCAGATGACTGGGTAGTAGCAGCAACAGTGATTAGACAGACAGGTAGAAAGGTACTGGGTGTGTCTTCTGGACAGGCAAGGGATGAAAAGGAAACCTTATACTTGGTCATTTATTTATTGAGGAAAATGATCCCATATTAGATATTAGTGAGTGGCAAAAGTATCTGAACCTTTTCTTTCAGTATCTGGTGTAAACTTTATTCACCTTTAACCATTTTTTGGCGGATTGACTTTGTGTTTGTGTTTAGGGCCGTTGTCTTGCTCCATGACCCACCTTCTCTTGAGATTCAGTTCATGGACAGATGTCCTGACATTTTCCTTTAGAATATTCTGATATAAATCAGAATTTATTGTTCTATCAATCGTAGCAAGTCATCCTGGCCCAGATGCAGCAAAACAGGCCCAAACCATGATACTACCACCATGTTTCACAAATGGGATAAGGTTCTTATGCTGGAATAGAGTGTTTCCCTTTCTCCAAACATAACACTTTTCTTTTAAACCAAAATGTTCTATTTTGGTCTCATCCTTCCACAAAACATTCTTCCAATAGACTTCTGGCTTGTCCACGTGATGTTTCGCAAACTGCAGACGAGCAGCAATGTTCTTTTTGGAGAGTAGTGCAACTCTCCTTGCAACTCCGCCATGCACACCATTGTTGTTCAGTGTTCTTCTGATGGTGGACTCATGAACATTAACATTAGCCAATGAGAGAGAGGTCTGGCCTCTAGTGTCAGCTTGGCGGAATCCCCAGTGTGCTGAAGGAGCACATGCTGCCATGAAGGGTTAACACTGGACGCTAGCGGCCCAAGTGTGAACCCTAATAGTTTTAGGTCATACAGTGGGGCAAAAAAGTATTTAGTCAGCCACTGATTGCGCAAGTTCTCCTACTTAGAAAGATGAGAGAGGTCTGTAATTTTCATCATAGGTACACTTCAGCTATGAGAGACAAAATGAGAAAAAATCCAGGAAATCTCATTGTAGGATTTTTAAAGAATTTAATTGTAAATTATGGTTGAAAATAAGTATTTGGTCAATAACAAAAGTTCAACTCAATACTTTGTAAGATAACCTTTGCTGGCAATGACAGAGGTCAAACATTTCCTGTAAGTCTTCACCAGGTTTCCACACACTGTAGCTGGTATTTTAGCCCATTCCTCCATGCAGATCTCCTCTAGAACAGTGATGTTTTGGGGCAACACAAATTTTCTATGGGGTTGAGGTCTGGAGACTGACTAGGCCACTCCAGGACCTCGAAATGCTTTTTTACGGAGCCACTCCTTTATTGCCCGAGTGGTGTGTTTGGGATCATTGTCATGCTGGAAGACCCAGCCAAGTTCCATCTTCCATGCTCTCACTAATAGAAGGAGGTTTTGGCTTAAAATCTCACGATACATTGCACTTGATTCCTACACTCGCTCCAAGTCTGCTTTGTGCCACCGTGTGTTCAGTAAGATAAATTCATGTTCGGGTTTGAGACTGGTGTACGTTGTGTGTGTCAGAGACTCTGTTTTCAATTCTTTAGACATACGCCCTCCCATCTCTGTTATTCCCCCCGATCAGTTATAAGCCCTGTGTGCACTTTGTGGAAACATTGTCTGACGTGAAACCTTGTCATATCCATCCTTTGTAAATACTTTCCCTGTTGTCCAAAAACACATATTATATAGCACATATTAGCTTTTTTAAGTGTATTCTTTTTGCACTAGGGATGATAGGGTGTTGTGTAGGTCCCCTTGGCCAAGGTAATTTAAACTTCTGTGATGGCAGCATTAATGCAGAAAAGTACACATATAGACAAGAGCAACATATGCTGCCTTCAAGTTGGGATCTTTTCGAGGGACGTCCATGCATATTTTAACAAGACAATTCTAAACAATGTGCTGCACAAAGACATGAACAGGGTACATGACTGGCCTGCCTGCAGTTCTGACCTCTCCCCAAAAGTGAATGTGTGGAGATTTTGAAACAAAAAAGTGACAACAACAATTCCGTATTGTTAAGACCTTAAGATTTGTTTGCGAGAAGAATGGGAAAAAATAACACTTGAATGACTTGGTATCCTCAGTGTCTTTTAAATGTTGTGAGAAGGAATGGCAACATTACAAAGTGATTACAACTGGCCTTGCAACTTTTTTGGAATGTGATGCGGGAATGGATGTATATTAACATTATTAAGTTGACCACACAAAACATGAAATAATTTGGGTTCATACTGTCTGCAAAGTAAATGTAAGAAACATGTTTTGGTTTTATTTGCAATTTCCATACCTTCACAACCTACTAGACAAACAAATAGCAATTCATGCATCCTTGACTTTAAATGGTGAAATGTTTAGTGTGTTCATACATAAAAACATTTTATATGCTAAAATATAACATAATACAACAAAATAAAACATAATAATATTGTTAGAGGGTCTACTTTCCAATGCTAGATGGCGACGTTGGACTGGTTTTCCCTCAGTAGACTCTCTGGCAACCGCTGCAGTTGGGACGCCTGTCAGTAAAGCATTCTAATTGCTGAAGATATGCAACACCTGCTACTTCTGCCTATTGAAGAGCTTTGCCAGTCGTAGTAGGTGTTGCATCATTGCAATCAACAGGCCGTGTGTGCCCTGCATTCGCCGCTACGGCTTCTCTACGTGATCACCAGCACTCCGCGTGTTTTGAGACCTCACCCGTCTCTTCTCCGATATGGAGAGCCCTCTCGCGCTCCTGTTCATTTTTGTTTTATTCTTTTGTTAGGGACAGAGGACGGACTGGTCTCACGAAGGAAGTCAGTTCCTGTAGCGCTGGGAAGTATGAGGTAACTTTTTGTTAGGGAAGTAGTGTAGTGTAGGGTGAGATTGTGGCGCGTTTGTATAATTTCATTGCTTTCCCCCGTTTCCTACTTTCTCCCTCTCGCTTCACGATGCTACATGCCATTGCAGGTTTGCTCAGCACTTGACACGCGCCGAGCACGCGTTCGGATCGTGCCCCCCGCTTCTTCTCTGGGTTGGCGCGTGTGGGGGGATTCCCCCGTGTAGCAAACTAAGACTACACTTTAATTGGATTAATTTTTAATTAAACTTTGTTAATTAAAATATATATTAATTAATTAAGAAATACGAGGCACCACCAAATCGATTAATGATAAATATAAATAATTCACTGGCCGATCTGGAAACCAGGAAAAAGAAACAACAAACTTGATCAGTCTAGTTCTGAATAGTGAATTCCAAGTAGTTTTCTCGACCCTCTGAATGAATGAGCTCTCAAACCAGGCGGCAAATTCAAAAGGTTTATAAACAAGTATTTTTTTAACAAATAAAAAGGCAATACCAACAGATTATCTAATGTAATAACGAGTGTATCACAGAGTTAAAATCATAAAATGACGACGAACATGTATATATCACAGTATGGAGAACAGGGAATCATGGCAAGCGTACACCTTGACAGTAGTAAAATCGGAAACCAAGATGACTCTAGGTAACTTATCGGTCACGCAATAATTACTAACGTTGCAATGCTACTGGTAACCTTAATTACGTTGAGTGTGGATAGTATGTTAAATTACTTTAGGCGTGAATAAGTCTATGTTGAAGCGTGGTTTTAGCTTAAAAAAACACAAAGTACGATAGATCAGGACCCAGAAACAGCCACAAACCAGTGGTACTTGTCGATTGCTTTTGGAGGCTCACGCGAAGGAGATGGAACGGACCGGGCCTCTGCCTGTCGTCCGACGTCACACATGGAACTGAAGCGGTAAAAATCTTCAGATTCTGATGCTCCTTTCTGGTGGACTGGTAAGATCTTGGCTATAGGCCTCCGGTCCGTGTCTTCGGTCCGTGTCTTCGGTCCGTGGGATCACAGATGGTTGAGGGCCTCGCTCCGGTTTGGCTTTTTTTCCCAGCTGTTGGTGATCAGGTTCCTTGACCTCGACTTGCGGGCGTGCGACTCGGATTCCATCTTGGCCACAGATAAAGGTGGAGTCGTGGGAGTCAGCATTCTAGCACCACGAGCTTCAACAAAAACTCGGAAAACTTGGACTGTGCGGGATAGTAGAGCTTAAAGTCTGGTTGGTCTTTTAAATATCTTCTAGTTCAGCGATACCGAACTACTTAAGACTGCTGTATACAGGAAACTTTAAAGTAAACGCGAAAACTTGGGTAAAATGAATAATCAAAAACGTTACAAAAAGGAAAAACATAAAGAACATAAAGACACAAGACTTGTAGACGAAACTTGAAGCTAGCTTACTACGTGGTCGTCCCGCGTTTGCTTTTAAAATGTTCCAGCTCGGGGGGCGGCTGGAGGTGGGACATAAGGAGTTTTGCCCTTACTTAGCCAAGAGAGAGAAGCTGACTCCTCAGTAAAGCTCTCCTATCGCGGTTGCCTTATTTCACCATAAGCCACAAACGTCTAACTTGGATTAAATAATATTCCTACGTATCTAAAAGAGATTGAAAAGTATCACACAATACCAAAAATTCTCAAAGTTACAAGTTTAGATGCAGACCTTCGTTGTAAGGTTCAGATGATCAAAAGCACCTTGAATTGATAACTTAGAACATCGTTAAAGCATTCTAACTACAAGCGCAGACATTTACTATACTTTTAACTAAACAATACTATGATTAATACAAGCTGTAGGAAACGGTACATTGTAAATAACTTCATGTTTGTTGCACAAATTATTAAAACCCGATCGATCAAAAAAACACATAGGCAAAAGCTGTTTATTTATATATATCATACTAAACCAGATAACTAAATATCAAAACAAAAAGATAATTATACTAAACATCAATCAAGTAGATATGAAGATACATAAATTCAGCAACATACATATGTATAATCTATAATGGTGTGTGGATATAAAAAGAATATCCTTGATCCACTCTTTGTATGAATCATTTAAAATGTATATAGCATGTTTGGACTTCTCAGGATCCAAATATTATTTGTTATGTAATTAAAAGGTTTCGATGAAGATAAACTGTTCCCAGAAAGAGTTGAATACAATTAAAGTTTGTCTCTTTAGAACAAAAGCTGAGTTCTTGGTTTTTTTAAGAGGGAAGGCCATAGTTTCTTGACCGTTTCTTGATGTCGTAAATCTCCAGGGGTGCCTTTCTGGCGCCAGGCTTGGGTGATAAGGTTTTGCAAGAGAGGCTGTGATGACAGAGTTCAACTATGGGGAAGAAAGTCGTTAATTTTGCAAAAGTCAGAAGACAATTAAGAAAGCTTGGTGGTCTGGATCGTTGAAACCTAAGATTAGCAACATGGACTTAGTTTATGATTGGAGATGTCGAAGGTTGCATGTCGGTTTTGGGAAAGAGTTAACTGTTGATGGAGTCAAACGGTGGGGGTTAAGATCCTGTCCAGATGTAGGGCCTTCTTGCATTCCAAGATGTTGTAAGTTTATGACTTGGGGGAAGAAGGTAAAGAGAGGGAGATACAGCAATCACGCTACATTCCCCCCTGTGGATGAAGTTGGTGCTACAGCAGACTTCGTCCATCTTCAGGCGATGATAGCTGGAATGACAGGTGACAGCACGAAATACCACTTTTATGTCTCTAATCTGGGTCCCCCCTGATGATTCGAGAAAGAATGTAATGTGAACGTGGCACCTAAATTTGACCTAGGTGAGTGGGGCATAGCATCACATAGAAAGGTTATTTTTTTACTTCTAGAAAGGCGGTTGAAAACCCTCTTTTAGGGCTTCTTGAACACTATTGGTATCTGTCTGAGTAGGCCACTTGTCTTTGCCTTGCAACACTCGGGTGCGGTACAGGTATGTAGCTCTGCAGGTTATGATATATACCAATACTAATTGCCAAAGCAACCGTCAAAAAGGTATGAGCAATAAACGACCAGTAATAAGCACGCGTTGGTAATGGATAGGATTGTAATCCAAACTTTATGAGGAGGGGGGTCCCCTCGCAATGGAGGTTGTTTGGGGCACCCCTCGCTAGGGTAAAGGTAGTCAATCATTAATTGCCACACGTCATTAGGCTTTATCACGGGCCAGATTGGAGCGGGGCAGGTGCTATTACAGGGTCGGATGATGCCCTTTTTTCAAACCTTTTTCCGAACGATTGTCAATGAGTTCCTGCACTGGCTCATACGATGCTAACGGAATTTTGTACGGAATTTTGTACGAACGCACATAAGCGGGGCGTGTGGTTAGTCCACAATCTAAGGAATTTTGAGTGAGTGAATTGCGATCCTCAATAAGGATCTCCCTGTGTTTGATCACTTTGTAGGGTGTCAGTTTTCGTTTGGTACTAACTCAATTTGAGGTTCAAGTTCAGGATTCGGTTTCTTATTTAGTTCAAGCGTTGCTGTTATTGACCCCCCTGAATCGATTTTTGTTGTTGCCGACGTTGTTTCAGGTATGGTCAGAGAACACACGGAAAGGGTATCTTGTTGTTCCAGTGGCTTACCCGGGGGCCAGGAGGGCTCTGACGGAAGTCAGACGACTTGGCTGGCCCCATCCTCCTGAAAATTGTTTCCTTTTGGGGTCTGACTGGACCACTAACACAGCACTAGGGGGAATTGGTTTCTCACCCCCCTGTGGTAGCTGATCAGGTATTTCCACCTGTATGACAGGAGTCTGTAGGGGACCTGGTACTGCAGGTTTAATTCCCATCAGACCCGGAGGAGCACTCCTCCTCTGTCTCAACATGGCTTAACAAAGGCTGGACAGGTAATTTAGGGGGAGCAGAGGTGAGAGAGGACAGATCTGCTTCCTGGCTATCAATTTGACACAGCTTATCTACTATTCTTTTAAGGGTTGCTAAGTCCTTCCTGACTGATTTTGATCATTTTAGGTTTGTTTTCTGCCCTACTCTTTTTGCTGTAACCTTTTTTTTGGCTCGGGTTGGTTTCTAACCCTGTTTCTCAGTAGTGTACTGAGGAGATAAAGGGTCGTCTTGGGTTCCCCAGGGACGATTAGACCATGAGGCATGGTCCAAACTTCGCTTTGATCGGGAGGAGACCGATTGTGGCGATACCTTAGGAAATGTTGACCGGTGTCCGAATTCGCACAGTCTTGATTACGCTCTTAACCACACAGTTGTTTGGGATACCTGCAACGCCTATGGTTTTGTGGGGACCGAGAGATTCCTGGTCCCTTGTTCAAGCCCTGGGGCTTGATTGGAGTCCGGTGCTGGACGGGTTTCCTTTCTGTTTTAAAGGTAAAAACGGTGGTATCAATACTTAGCACGCTAGGAGGGTCTACCTGCTTATGGGCAGGTTGCTGAAATTTAACAAATCCCTTTATCGCTAAGTCGCGCAATTCTCTACTGTTTAACGTGCGTGGGCAAGCTGAGACGCCTAGATAGTAACTGGTAGCAGGGTGGAGGTTTTGGACAAACAATGATTTGAAGTTCAAATCCTCCTCCATGCCAGGTTGATTGCTGAAGCCAAAATAGGCTTGACGCAAACGATGATATATAGACCTGTGGGACTCCTGCCTACCTGTTTGACTGATAGAGCTGCAGCCAGTCCTGTCTGTGTGAGGGGGTTGGAGAACTCCTTCTCCATGCGTTACACAACAGTGTAGTAGTTTCCCCGGATATGGTCCGGCTGGCGCATGATGAAACTACTAAACTTCTCGGTTTGAGGTTACTCGGATTAAATAAATCCTGTCGTCTACCGTCGCTTGGGGAATTTTCGCAGGTAGAATTCGATGTCATTCACATATGCCACGGACATCATGAGCGCCACCAGGTGTGGGCTCGAATCGAATTATATTGCGGGCAATTTTATCGAGATCCCTGTGAGTTGGGGCCCTGAGTATAGCGGAAGGAGGGGTCTTGCCCTCGTGGGGGAGTTATTTGGGCACGGTCAGGAGACTCTCTCCTGGCTCTAGTGGGAGAATAGGAAAATCCAGGAGCAACTCTGGGAGTATAATCCCGCTCCCTGGTCATAACAGGGAATGTTCTGTACACACTGTTGATTGGTCAGGACGTGTATCGGGAGCATACAATGGTCCACTTGGGACAATCCAGGAATTTCTTCCTGTACTGTATTTTGACACAGTGTGCCTTCTAACTCTTTAATTTTATTACACTGGTTTGCATCGCGTTTGTTCAAGGGCCATGCGCTTTGCGGTGGCCTGCTCCAGTTCCGCGGAGCGATTCTTGAACTCAGGTTTTCTGTAAGGCAACCAGTTTTCATAACTAGTTGAGATGCCGCCTTGCTTCTAAAATCGGTTCTTAGATATTCGGTTAGGCAGGCCTCCCTTAGTGACTCAAGTTCAGCTGGGTCACTTTCTTGGGCGGTTTTTTTAGATAGTCGGGCACTAGTGATCGAGTGATCTCTAGTAATGCCGACTCACACATCCTCATTAGTGTTTTCAACACAGAGGGGATTTGATCGTGGCTCAGCTGCCCATTTTTGTTGTTCAGAGCGTAATTTACGACGATTGGGTTGCCAGGTCGAATAGGTACACTGTACGCAGGTTAGAGTGTTTTACAATATTCGAGCAGCTTTATTTTATTTGTTTATTCGCCACAAAAAAAATTAATAATAATTTTTTTTTTCCAATCAATTAAAATTAATCAAATAATTATTAATTTTATTTTATTTTTATGAGCGAATAAACAACAAACAATAAACGTGTTAAATTTAGGGCAGCTAAAGGCTTTTAAATTAAAGGCTCAATCGAAGAATTTGTGGACTCAATTGATAGTGATAATCAGTGACCGTGTTTACAAATAAGGTTTCTTAAAAGTTTATAGTGATTAACAAAGGACCACTGATAGTCACTATTAAGTAATGAACCGCATATAGGTCACTATTAGTTTAAGTGATAAGTTATCACAATTTTTACTCTATGAGCTTCATTAAGTTCACAGTATAGACGCATAAGTTTCTTACGGCTGCAGTGTTTCAAGCACACTAGGTAATTATTCCTGAGTTTGTTCACTCAATATTTGGCCACTAGGGGTCAATAGCCTATATTATCCTTCACAGGTGGTGTCCAGTATCTGACCACAAGAGGGTAACATCGACACAACAAAAGGGGGCGTCAATAACCTATATTATTCCTCAAAGGGTGGCGTTCCTTGTCTGGCCACCAAAGGATAAAGTTTGCACAACAGGGGTGTCACGAGATGCACATCATCGTGACGTCATTAAGCACCGTCCTTTGAAGGACGTTTGATTCTTTGAATGGGTTCACCCACTTTCTATCCAGACTGGGCTGTAGTTATTTTCGCTCAGGGCGAGTTTTATTGGATCACAGGACACGGTACACAGCCGTGGCCTTTCTATTTAACTGATTCTTCCTACACACGTTTTCCAACCCAAGCTGAGATCAGCTTCATGCAACTTAAGCTCCCGCTATTCAGTTTCTTCGGGTATTTTGGGCCCCCTATTGGCAGTGTTCACAACAGCTTACGTTTATGCTGCGTTTATAAGCACAGCCGTATCAGACGGCGTGTTACGATTTTAAAGACTCCCCTATCACACGTGACGCCGACAAAGTAGTTAGCTACGCTACTTCTTAGCACGGGGAGGCCGAAGGTATTCTAATTCTCTCGAGACTCGGAAAGAAATTAAAATTTACACTTCGGGCGCATATACACAATTTCGGAGACTCGCAAAATTGGTTCTTACGCTTATAGGCCTTAATTTTAATAAAATGAGCGTTCGGATACGCTATGCATGCATCAGTAGTTATGACTTATTTAGTAACGCAATTCTTAACCATGGTACCTTTGATATACAATGCACAGCGGCGCATACAAAGCACGCACACAAAGACACAAGAAGCAGCTTAGATTGCAATTACGCTCGGCAGCGTTTTCCTTTCTTTACACAAACCAACACAACAGCAGCTAGTAAAACTTTATGACCAACTTTCCAACAATTAAGACCTGCAGACGCTCATACCTGTTCGCACCTCTGTACTGTGTAAAGACTCTCTGAATACAGAACGCTATGCCCACGGGGTTTTGAAATTACCGCATAGAATAAGAGCTAATCATTCAATAAGGCCGATTTCACGCCTCACACGGGGCACCAAATAATGTAGCAAACTAAGACTACACTTTAATTGGATTAATTTTTAATTAAACTTTGTTAATTAAAATATATATTAATTAATTAAGAAATACGAGGCACCACCAAATCGATTAATGATAAATATAAATAATTCACTGGCCGATCTGGAAACCAGGAAAAAGAAACAACAAACTTGATCAGTCTAGTTCTGAATAGTGAATTCCAGTAGTTTTTCTCGACCCTCTGAATGAATATTCTCTCAAACCAGGCGGCAAATTCAAAAGGTTTATAAACAAGTTTATTAACTACAACACAAGGCAATACCAACAGATTATTTAATGTAATAATGAGTGTATCACAAAGTTAAAATCATAAAATGACGATGAACATGTATATATCACAGTATGGAGAACAGGGAATAATGGCAAGCGTACACCTTGCAGTTAGTAAAATCGGAAACCAAGATGACTCTAGGTAACTTATCGGTCGCGCAATAATTACTAACGTTGCAATGCTACTGGTACCTTAATTACGTTTGAGTGTGGATAGTATGTTAAATTACTTAGGCGTGAATAAGTCTATGTTGAAGCGTGGTTTTAGCTTAAAACGCAAAGTACGATAGATCAGGGACCCAGAAACAGCCACAACAGTGGTACTTGTCGATTGCTTTGTGGAGGCTCACGCGAAGGAGATGGAACGGAACCGGGCCTCTGCCTGTCGTCCGACGTCATACATGGAACTGAAGCGGTAAAAATCTTCAGATTCTGATGGCTCCTGTCTGGTGGACTGTAAGATCTTGGCTATAGGCCTCCGGTCCGTGTCTTCGGTCCGTGTCTTCGGTCCCATGTCTTCGGTCCGTGAGATCACAGATGGGTTGAGGGCCTTGCTCCGGTTTGGCTTTTTCCCAGCTGTTGGTGATCAGGTTCCTTGACCTCGACTTGCGGGCGTGCGACTCGGATTTTATCTTGGCCACAGATAAAGGTGGAGTCGAGCACGTTCTAGCACCACGAGCTTCAACAAAAACTCGGAAAAACTTGGACTGTGCGAGGATAATAAGAGCTTAAAGTCTGGTTGGTCTTTTAACTATCTTCTAGTTTCAGCGATACCAAACTACTTAAGACTGCTGTATACAGGAAACTTTAAAGTAAACGTGAAAAGTTTGGGTAAAATGAATAATCAAAAACGTTACAAAAGGAAAAACATAAAGAACATAAAGACACAAGACTTGTAGACGAAACTTGAAGCTAGCTTCAAGTTCGCTTCAAGTTTCGTCCGTCCCGCGTCCCGCGTTGCTTTTTAAAATGTTCCAGCTCGGGGGGCGGCTGGAGGCAAGACATAAGGATTTGCCCTTACTTAGCCAATGAGAAGCTGACTCCTCAGTAAAGCTCTCCTATCGCGGTTGCCTTATTCACCATAAGCCACAGACGTCTAACTTGGATTAAATATATTCCTACGTATCTAAAAGAGATTGAAAAGTATCACACAATAACCAAAAATTCTCAAAGTTACAAGTTTAGATTGCAGACTTCGTTGTAAGGTTCAGATGATCAAAAGCACCTTGAATTGATAACTTTAACATTGTTAAGCATTCTAACTACAGCGCAGACATTTACTATACCTTTTTAACTAACAATACTATTATTAATACAAGCTGTAGGAAACGGTACCTTGTAAATAACTTCATGTTTTGTTTGTCACAAATTATTAAAACCCGATCGATCAAAACACATAGGCAAAAGCTGTTATTTATATATATCATACTAAACCAGATAACTAAATATCAAAACAAAAGATAATTATAACTAAAAACATCAATCAAGTAGATATGAAGATACATAAATTCAGCAACATACATATGTATAAAAATCTATAATGGTGTGTGGATATAAAAGAATATCCTTGATCCACTCTTTGTATGAATCATTTAAATGTATATAGCATGTTTGGGACTTCTCAGGATCCAAATATTATTTGTTATGTAATTAAAAGGTTTCGATGAAGATAACTGTTCCCAGAAAGAGTTGAATACAATTAAAGTTTTTGTCTCTTTAGAACAAAAGCTGAGTTCTTGGTTTTTTTTTAAGAGGGAAGGCCATAGTTTTTCTTGACCGTTTCTTGATGTCGTAAATCTCCATGGGTGCCTTTTCTCTGGCCAGAGCTTGGGTGATAAGATTTGCAAGAGAGGCTGTGATGACAGAGTTCAACTATGGGGAAAGAAAGTTCGTTAATTTTTGCAAAAGTCAGAAGACAATTAAGAAAGGGGGCTTGGTGGTCTGGATCGTTGAAACCTAAGATTAGCACATGGACTTAGTTTATGATTGGAGATGGTCGAAGGTTGCATGTCGGTTTGGGAAAGAGTTAACTGTTGATGGAGTCAAACGGTGGGGGTTAAGATCCTGTCCAGATGTAGGGCCTTCTTGCATTCCAAGATGTTGTAAAGTTTATGACTTGGGGGAAGAAGGTAAAGAGAGGGAGATACAGCGATCACGCTACACCCGCCTTCCTCTCCCTCTCTCGTTCTCTGCAGCGCACCAGTAAGCCTCAGAGGCTCACTTATTGTTGTTTATTTATTTATATTTTATAAATTATTGTTTCGTTTCTTTTGTTTGTTTCAGTTCACTATTACCATCTGGAGCTAACTGCATTTGGGTCCCATCCCTTGTTTTTCAGTTTTGACAGTTCATCATTCTTTTAAATATGGCAAACCTTAACAGAATGATGCAACCCCCATGGGACCCAGCGTTACCTCCTGGGACTTCCGGTTGGGAAGTCCCCACTTGCTCTAAGCGGCGGTCCATCTTTTTGGGGTCTCGGTTAGCTCTGGGGGGTCCTTTGAGTGGCCGTGGTGTGCCGATAACTCATCTTTGGCCACCTGATCCCCCTGAGCAGCCCAATTCTCACCGTAGCAAGCATCGGCGTCCCGCCCAGGGTGGACGTGTCCTCCAGGCTCCAACTCTATATTTGGTGTCTGAGTCTGACCCCACTCAAGTTCCCGACCCTCCCAGGTTGGAAAATTCCTCCCATGTCAAAATTCCACGATGTAATCGTCCCTGTGTGTTTGGTGTTACACAGGGGGACCAGCCCATGGCCGAATATGTGGAGGAATTTTATTATGCAGCCAGTGAGAGCTGTCTTGAAGATGTGCTGCTCATGGCCTTCTTTGAGCGGGGCCTGGACTACTGGCTGAAGAGGGAGCTTTGGCCCTATCTCCCCACCACCTCCCTGGCTGCTCTGTGAGACCTGGCCATTCGCACCGAGGCGGTGGTTTGATCCTGGATGGTTGAGGCGGGGCCAATTTCCCAGTCACCACCATTGATGGCACCATCTGGTTATGTATGTGAACTCACCACACTCTCCTCCTCCATGCCTGAGCACGTTGCGCTCGTACGCTCTAAAGATGAGCATGTAGCACCCCCTAGCGCTGAAAGTGGGCTTGCCATGCTCGTAAGCCCCGCATCTGAGCAAATATGCTTCATGCCTGGGCATTTAGCACCACTGAGCCCCTTTCAATAGCATGCCGCGCTTGTAAGCTCAGAAACTGAGCGTTTAGCACCTCCTGGCTCTGAACTTGGGCTCCCTGCACTCGGAAGCTCCATGCCTGAGCATTTAGCGCAGCTAAGCCCTGTACCAGAGCTCGCAGCGCCTGTAGGCCCCGCATCTGAGCTCCATGTCTGGGCATTTAGTGCTGCCGAGTCCCTTTCAAGAGCATACTGCGCTCGTAAGCTCAGAAAGTGAGCATTTAGTGCCTCCTAGCTCTGAACTTGTGCTCTCCGTGCCCGTAAGCTCCGCATCTGAGCTCGCAAGCTCCAAGTCTGGGCAGTCTGCGTCACGATCATCTAGACCGATTCCTGCACTGCGATCGTCGGTCCCGATCCCCGAGCCATGGTCATCAAGACCGATTCCTGCACCACGATTGTTGGTTCCAATCCCCGCGCCCCGGTCATGTAGATCTATTCATGCGCTGCGATTGTCGGTCCAGATCCCAGTGCCACGGTTATCAAAACCGATTCCTGCGCCACGTTCGTTTGTCCCAATCCCCACCCCACGGTCACCAAGACCGACCCCTGCACCGCCTTGGTCACCGCTGTTGGCCTTGTCACTCAGGTCCTTGGCATCTGTGTGGTTAGCCAGGTCCTTAGTGCCGACCTTTTTCATCGGCGTGGTGGGGTCGGATCAGGTCCCTGATCTGCCAGGGCCGAGCTCCGCTTCTGAGCCACTGAGCTCCGCCCCTGAGCCACCAGTGCCGAGCCCTGCCCCTGTACCACTGAGCTCCGCCCATGAGCCGCCGGTGCCGAGCTCTTCCCCTGAGCCGCTGGGCCCCACCTCTGAGCCGGTTAGCTTCGCTCCTCAGCCGCCAGCGCTCAGTTCCGCCCTTAAGCCGGTCAGGTTGGTTTCTGGGTCCAGACTGGGCGTTGTACCTGGCTTGACCTGCCCCACCCTCCCTTTCAGCCCCTATGTAAAGGCTTGCCCTGCTTCCCAGGGCCTCCCTGTGCACCAGACGCTCAACCCTGAGCATGTCCGGCAAGCCAGAGGCACCCAGGTACGCGCTTGGGGGGGGGTACTGTTAGAGGGTCTACTTTGAGACGCTAGAGGGCGGCGTTGGACTGGTTTTCCCTCAGAAGGCTCTCTGGACGCCTGTCAGTAAAGCGTTCTAATTGCAGCAGATATGCAACACCTGCTACTTCTGGCTATTTAAGCTTTGCCAGTCATAGTAGGTGTTGCATCATTGCGATCAACATGACGTTTTTGCCCTGCATTTGCCACTACGGCTTCTCTACGCGATCGCTGGCACTCTACGTGTTTTGAGACCTCACCCATCTCTTCTCTGATATGGAAAACCCTCTCGCGCTCCTGTTTGTTTTTGTTTTATTCTTTTGTTAGGGACAGAGGATGGACTGGTCTCACGAAGGAGGTCAGTTGCCGTATCACTGGGAAGCGTGAGGTAACCTTTTGTTAGGAAAGTAGTGTAGTGTAGGGTGAGCTTGTGGCGCATTTGTTTAATTTCATCACTTTCCCCCGTTTCCTACTTTCTCCCTCTCGCTTTCTGACGCTACACACCGTTCTGTGCCTGTGCACTGTCTCGCAGGTTTGCTCAGCACTTGGCACACGGGATTCCCCTGCCTTCCTCTCTCCCTCTTGTTCTCTGCAGCACAGCTGTAAGCCTCACTTATTCTTTGTTGTTTGTTTATTTATATTTTATTAATTATTGTTTTGCTTTTTTTGTTTATTTCAGTTCACTATTACCATCTAGAGCTAACTGCATTTGGGTCCCAACCCTTGTTTTTCAGTTTTAATGGTTCGTCATTCTTTTAAATATGGCGAACCATAACAAATATGCTTGTGTGACTGCACATTTCTTATGTATTCATTCTTGTTGGCCAAACCCGCCAAAGATGGAGGTACTCTTGGGACCATATAAGCCAATCAAAGAGAAGTGGCGTTTAATAAAGTAGGTGTTTCTGTTTTTTGCTTGGACGCGAAAAACACGATGCTGAATAATAATACATAAATGAAAATCACATAAATGACAAAGTCTCCTGAGCAACCACTGACCACTAAAATCTATCTATGGGACCAAATGATGAATGAGGTATGAGTATGGTTTAAACAACTAAATAGATCTATATAAAGTATATTAAACTGAACAAACATAAATTATATTTCACAAGGTCTATCATTTTATGAAATTCAGATGAATAAACACTTTATCAATATTATATAGTACATATTATGCCACCTTTTTAAGTGTATTCA
This sequence comes from Ancistrus triradiatus, assembly GCA_025084515.1. Classification (NCBI taxonomy): domain Eukaryota; kingdom Metazoa; phylum Chordata; class Actinopteri; order Siluriformes; family Loricariidae; genus Ancistrus; species Ancistrus triradiatus. The sequence continues at coordinate 264,497 of JAJAGP010000297.1, forward strand.
TTTTTGGGGTTGTGTAAGTCCCCTTGGCAAAGGTAAGTTACACTTCTGTGATGGCAGCATTAATGCAGAAAAGTACACATATGGACATGAGCAACATATGCTGGCTTCAATATGGGATCTTTTCCAGGGACGTCCATGCATTTTTTAACAAGACAATTCTAAACCACGTGCTGCACAAAGACGTGAACAGGGTACAGAACCAACATAAACTATATTTTATAGTTGGATTTTTGAGTGACAAGTGGATGTGGCAGGTCTTATGGCATATACTGTAGCTGCTGCCTATATGCATTTTGTTGTAGCGGAATATTAGTACACCTATAAATGAATTAATTTTAATAAACAAATGGGGTACCACCTGATACTTTTGTGACTGGTAGATCAGGGAATCAGTTTAATTTTATACTTACATTTTAAAATCTGATTTAAGATCAGATCTTAAGATCATGAGGCCTACCAGTCATCCATTTAGTCTGTATTGAATAATAAAGTCACTCCCTGTAACGTGCGAGGCGTGAGAAAGGGGAGACGAATGCAGGTTTACAAAAAGGGAAGGTTTATTATAGATCTGAGCAACAGAAAACAGGCAGAGCAGGAAAACGAAAACGGGTGTAAAACGAAAACGGATGGGGAACATAAACTAAGCCGAAGCCGAAAACGGGTGGTAAAGAAACAGAACAAGGAAGTGAAAGAAAGCAAACTACAACTCACTGTAGAATAGGGCAAGGATGGCAAGAGAGAGAGCACGGCGGAACGCGTAGGGACGCGAGACGAAGGGCGGCGTGTAGAGACACAACCGACATCGAAACATCAATAACCCGCGCCCGCGCTTTTATTAGAAGCCTCACGGCTGAGCGCAATCAGCGCGATCGCCGTGGGGCTTCCCAATTGGTCAGTACACGGCGTGCGCTGCCGTGGCGCGTGACAGAGGCCCCCCCCAAGGAGTCCGAGTCGGAGCTAGGACTCCCAGAAAGAACCCCCGGGAGCAGTTCTGCCTCAGGGGGTCTCCTCGCCGGACGGACCCTAGGGGGGGACTGCCAGCAGTCGGGCGGCTGGCGAGCGAAGTCGACGACGTGAGGCTGGCGAGCGGAGCCGTCGACGTGAGGCTGGCGAGCGGAGCCGTCGACGTGAGGCTGGCAAGCGGAGCCGTCAATGAGAGGCTGCGGACGAGCTGGGTCGACGACGAGAGGCAGGCGAGCGGGGTCGACGACGAGAGGCAGGCGAGTGGGGTCGACGACGTGTGGCTGCAGAGCGGAGTCGACGACGTGTGGCTGCAGAGCGGAGTCGACGACATGAGGCTTGAGAGCGGAGTCGTGGACGACGTGAGGCTTGAGAGCGGAGTCGTGGACGACGTGAGGCTTGAGAGCGGAGTCGTGGACGACGTGAGGCTTGAGAGCAGAGTTTTAATGGTTCGTCATTCTTTTAAATATGGCGAACCATAACAAATATGCTTGTGTGACTGCACATTTCTTATGTATTCATTCTTGTTGCCCAACCCGCCAAAGATGGAGGTACTCTTGGGACCATATAAGCCAATCAAAGAGAAGTGGCGTTTAATAAAGTAGGTGTTTCTGTTTTTTGCTTGGACGCGAAAAACGATGCTGAATAATAATACATAAATGAAAATCACATAAATGACAAAGTCTCCTGAGCAACCACTGACCACTAAAATCTATCTATGGGACCAAATGATGAATGAGGTACGAGTATGGTTTAAACAACTAAATAGATCTATATAAAGGGATGCTGGATCTCCCTGGAGGAGACAGTCACTGAAACGGTTTCTTGGGAAGAGACGTTCTCTGGAGAGAACGCGGCCTTTAGAAAGGCCTCTGTCGAGGATGGGACAACCACTGGGACTGGACCTGGACACAGTCACTGGTACAACCATTCGAGAGGCGGGAGTGGGCACGAGCGGGAGTGATGTGACTGTCTGTGTCGGAAAGGCCCGTGGTGCAGGTGTAGGCACGACTGTCTGCGATGCAGGACTGACAAGAGCAGAAACGGGACCACCTACTACCGCCGGTTCAGACTCGGAACTATCGGAAACTAGAGGATCTGAGGCGAGGTTAGAGCGATTGGAGGCACGAGTATCAAGAACTAGAGGTTCTGAAGCGAGACTAGAGCGATTAGAGGTACGAGTACCGAGAACTAGAGGTTCTGAGGCGAGACTAGAGCGATTAGAGACACGAGTATCGAGAACTAGAGGTTCTGAAACGAGACTAGAGCGATTAGAGATACGAGTATCGGGAACTAGGGGTTCTGAGACGAGACTAGAGCGATTACTGGACGTAGTATGTGCAAGCTGACGCTTGGTTAGGGCTGTCCGGCTGGTGGCAAGCTGGGAATCCAACACTTTACCAACCAAGGCAGGCCGGACAGGGCGAATGGGTTCTAAACCCGTGGCTTCGGTACCCGTGCAACCCCGTGGGGAACCAAACCAAACGATCAGCTCTTCTAAGAGCTGCCCCACAGTTCCGGTCCGAAGCACCGGCCATAAATGGGTGGCCCAAATAAGGGCTTCCCCAGTAAAGCAAAGAAAAACAAAAGACACCCCAGCATAATCGGTCTCCGGGGGATATAAACTGAAAAAACGCAAACAGTCATCCACAAAAGTATGGCAACAGACTGGATCGCCGTTGAAACGGCCGGGGAGAAAAGAAAAATCGGGGATACCTGCCGTCTCCATGTTGGCGGGTTATTCTGTAACGTGCGAGGCGTGAGGAAGGGGAGACGAACGCAGGTTTACAAAGAGGGAAGGTTTATTATAGATCTGAGCAACAGAAAACAGGCAGAGCCGGAAAACAGGTATGAAAGGAAAACGAAAACGGGTGTAAAACGAAAACGGAGGGGAACATAAACTAAGCCGAAGCCGAAAACGGGTGGTAAAGAAACAGAACAAGGAAGTGAAAGAAAGCAAACTACAACTCACTGTAGAATAGGGCAAGGACGGCGAGAGAGAGAGAGCACGGCGGAACGCGTAGGGACGCGAGACGAAGGGCGGCATGTACAGACACAACCGACATCGAAACATCAATAACCCGCGCCCAGCCTCTCTCGCGGGCGCGCTTTTATTAGAAGCCTCACGGCTGAGCGCAATCAGCGCGATCGCCGTGGGGCTTCCCAATTGGTCAGTGCACGGCGCGCGCTGCCGTGGCGCGTGACACTCCCACACAAAGTGTAATGAAAAAGTATGAAGAATTTATTAAATGTAGGAAACAATAAAATCACAGCAATAGCTTGATGAAATAATGAAATTATGACCACAATATGGAGTCTATAATAATATTTGTGGATATGAGTATCTAACCTTAGAAGATACCTTTAATACTGCTTCATAGATGCCACACTGGATTCAGCTATCAGACTAAGAGTGGTTGTGGTGATTTTGGCAAAGAACATATAATTTGGCCATATGACAAAGAACGCTAATTTGGATTATAGCATGTGCATGTGCAATACTACAATGCAGTGTGGTTTTAAATAACTGATGAAATTTCAAGAACCAAAGGAAACATCTTTTGATGATGAGAAGTGAGAAGTGTACCTGCTGGCTAAGGAGGTTTTTAATCTGTGGCGTGCCTGCCTGGGCAAGTAAGTCTTCACCAGCACGGCCTTTGAAAAATCACGTTTGCTGTAGATTTAAAAAGCTGTTGGCCACAAGTTCTAAATTTTCCAAAACTATAGCATAACTGCATATAAGACTTGGGTAGACTAATACGAAAGCACAACAATAAATACTGTAAGTTACAGTGTGTCTGGAGGCTTAACTTAGAGTTCAGTCTTCCAGACCTGTTGCCTTCTCTTCAACTGAACTGATTGAACTGAACTTCTTTTGAACTCTGAAATGAACTTCTGAATTGAACTGCTCTCCTCCCTCTGGTCTTGAGTTTTAACACAGTTTTAACTAAAGGTGGAGTTTGGATTACCATGCTGTGGTTTCAGCCAATGGGAAGTGTTCCTTCTGCATTTCTTATTTTCTTGGTATGAAAAATCAGCACAAGGTCTTCACAGAAATAATTTCATTAATCCTATAAGTGAATGTAACATAGATCTATCACATATAATACATGCATACATTATGTTGTGTGTGTCACTATTCTATCAGCATGTATCATGAATTCTTATTTCACAGGCTTTCTAAAGTGCTATAAGAATTTTCACTAGGTATTGTTTGTTTATATCAAAGTAGAGTTACTTAGAAACTTTAAGTAATCCAGTATAGTTGAGAAGGACACAATATGTTATTACCTGAAAGAAAATGTTAATGTAATAAAACTTTGTAAGAATTTATCACACTAAAATATGTATCCAAGATTACAAAGAAAGGAAAATCAAGTGAAGGAAAGAATATCAAAATAATTTAAAGTAACATGATACACTTTAGGGTTTTAATCACTTAACACTGGACTAGAGCATGCATATTATTAGGGTTCGCTCGCCACATCTCGGGACGGGTCGCCAGCAGGGGTGCACCACCCGTCCCAGGACTGGCATCCCGGTCCCGCGAACGCAGTGTGCGAGGCGGGACCGGGATGCCAGTCCTGGGACGGGTGGTGCACCCCTGCTGGCGACCCGTCCCGAGATGTGGTGAGCGGACCCTAATACATAAAGTGTGATTGGGAGTTGTTTTCCAGCATGGAAAATAGTGTTAGCTGCCTTCTTTAAAAACTTCTTATATGTGCAGCACAAGAAGCCAAAAATCATTGCATCACATAATCAGTACATTTATTATATGGCTTATGAGGGCTGTGTGTCAGGGCGAACAAAGTGAAACCAAAAAGGTCAAATAGTAAGTACAAACATAAAGTCCATCTTATACGTGCAGCACAAGAAGCCAAAAATCCTTGCAATGTGTAATTAACACATTTATTATAAGGCATATTAGGCCTTTGTATCAATGCGCAGAGAATGAAAATAAAGAAAGGCACAGTATGTGATTACCTGTATGTGATTACCTGGTCACATACACACGTGGACAAAACTGTTGGTACCCCTCAGTTAATGAAAGAAAAACCCACAATGGTAACATAAATAACTTTAATCTGACAAAAGTAATAATAAATACAAACTCAATGAAACTGAACAAATGAAAGTCAGACATTGCTTTTCAACCTTGCTTCAACAGAATTATTTAAAAAAATAAACTCATGAAACAGGCCTGGACAGAAATGATGGTACCCTTAACTTAACATTTTGTTGCACAAACTTTTGAGGCAATCACTGCAATCAAACGATCTGTCAATCTGTCAGTGAAACTTCTGCACCTTTCAGCAGGTATTTTGGCCCACTCCTCTTGAGCAAACTGCTCCAGTTGTCTCAGGTTTGAAGGGTGATTTTTCCAGACAGCGTGTTTCAGCTCCTTCCAAAGATGCTCAATAGGATTTAGGTCAGGGCTCATAGAAGGCCACTTCAGAATAGTCCAGTGTTTTCCTCTTAGCCATTCTTGGGTGTTTTTTAGATGTGTGTTTTGGGTCATAATCCTATTTAAAGACCCATGACCATGCGACTGAGACCAAGCTTTCTGACACTGGGCAGCACATGTCTCTCTAGAATTCCTTGATAGTCTTGAGACTTCATTGTATCCTGCACAGATTCAAGACACCCAGTGCCAGACGCATCAAAAGCAGCCCCAGAACATAACAGAGCCTCCTCCATGTTTCACAGTAGGGAGAGTGTTCTTTTCTTGATATGCTTCATTTTTCCGTCTGTGAACATTGAGCTGATGTGCTTTGCCAAGTTCCATTTTTGTCTCATCTGTCCATAGGACGTTCTTCCAGAAGCTTTGTGGCTTGTCAACATGTAGGTATCGAATTTGGCTGAAACATCGACGGATGGTGCGATCTGATACTGATGTTCCTTGAGCTTGAATTCCACCTTTAATCTCTTTAGAAGTTTTTGTTGACTCTTTTGTTACCATTCGTATTATCCGTCTCTTTGATTTGTCATCAATTTTCCTCCTGCGTCCACGTCTAGGGAGGTTGACTACAGTCCCATATAAATTTCTGAATAATATATGCAAGCAACTGTAGTCACAGGAACATCAAGCTGCTCAGAGATGGTCTTATAACCTTTACCTTTAACATGTCTATAATTGTCTATAATTTTCTTTCTAATGTCCTGAAACAACTCTTTCCTTTGCTTCCTCTGGTCCATGTTGAGTGTGGTACACACCTTGTCAAAAAACAGCACAGTGACTACCTGAAGCCCTATATATAGGCCCACTGACTGATTACAAGATTGTAGACACCTGTGATGCTAATTTAGTGAACACGCCTTGATTTAAAATGTCCCTTTGGTCACATTTTTCTTGAAATTGGCTTCACTGTTCATCCATGTTCAGTGGTCCAGACACATTAATGGCTTTTTTCTACTATGTATGCAATGTGACAGAAAGATTCGTAATGACACCCAAGCGATTGTTTTCTAAAAGTTGTAGTTCTGACAAAACAGAACTACTGCTTTGCTGGCAATAAAAAATAAATAAATAGAAAGCTTTGTTCGGGACAGTAGATATTTGGTTTGGGGCAATGAAATTTCTGGTTGCCCTACTGGGCAAGTTGGGAAAAACGTTAATGTTGAAGCCTGCTTGTTTTATTCAATAAGAAGGTGCAGTTTTGTATGAGTTGCTTCTAATGAAGTTTGAAAGCAAAATATGTGCACATGTGTGTGAGGGTAGGTTGAAGGCTTGAAAATATTGTTATTTACAAGGGGGGGGGGCCGTGGTAGAAAAAGTATTATACCTGGTCATGTATTTATTGAGAGATGGCAAATGTATGTGACCCCTTGTGCAGCAACAACTGCTACTAACCATTTTTGATAACTGTTGATTAGTCCAGCACATCCGCATGGAGGAATTTTAGTCCATTTCCTCCGTTTTCCTCACAATAAGTGCTTCTACATTTCTATTGGATAAAAGTCTGAATTTTGACTTCGACATTCCAAACATTAATTGTAGTGTTCTGTAACCATGACTTTGCTAGAATGACATGTATGCATAGGGTGTCTTGTTGTTTTTCTGTATGACCCACTTCACTTTAGATTCAGTTCACAGACAGACTTCCTGACATTTTGTGTGCAGGTGTGCATTGTTTAATGTCCATCCAATCAATATCTATTCACTTTTATGACCAAGCTTTTCCTATTATGATAAATTATAATAGGTAATAAAAATCTGTCTTTTAACTAAGACTTTAACTCGTTGCAGTCATGAACAGCTTGTCATATCAACAGCCACTAGCAGATAGCCAAGTAATTTTTGTGTAATTTTAAATCCTAAAATAAAAGACATATTATTGCACCAGGTTAAACAGAATGTGTTAGGGATCACTGTGTGAACAGGGCCGGACCAAAGTGCAGGTAGATGGGTACTTCAGTGAGCTGGGGCTGAGGAGAGCTTGGGTGTGGCTTTTATGGAACTTCATAAAAAAACAAACACACTGTATATATATATATATATATATATATATATATATATATATATAATATTTTATATATATATATTATATTATATTATATATATATATATATATATATTGAATATTGAATATAGTGAATTAGACATGTCATGGGTGTAGTATGACTGACTCCCACGTGTGTATTAACGCATGTTTGGTATAAAACTCCATGTTTTTAAGCATTGGAGCGTCTTCTGATTTCATTTCACTGTGGGTTTGTCTTGACACAATGCATTGTTTAGGGCAGTAGTCAGTTAAATTTATGACATGTTACGGCCGTAGTATCACTGACTCCCACATGTGCAGTGACGCTTGTATGATATTAAACTAATTTTTTTCAGATAGAAGGGGCTCTACTGATTTAATTTCTCTATTAGTTTGTCTTGGCACAATGTATTTATTAGGCATTAGGCAGTTAAAACCATATCCATTCTCTTTTTATGTGAATTATAAATGTTACGACCATAGTATGACTGACTCCCACATGTGCCCCACTTGTTTGGTATAAATCTCCCTTTTTCATACAGAGGAAGGTCTAGTGATTTCATTTCACTATGTGTTTGTCTTAACACAATGTATTGTTTAGGCAGTAGGCAGCTAAAAGTATGTCCACTATATTACTGTGAATTAGACATGTCATGGCCATAGTATGACTGACTCCCACATGTGCAGTGAGGCTTCCTTGGTATAAACCTCCATGTTTGCAGACAGAGTGGCATCTACTAATTTTATGTCACTATGTTTGTGTTGAAACAACGGATTGTTTACGTTGTAGGCAGTTAATACTATGTCCATCCTCTATTATTGTGAATTAGACGTTTCACGGAAGTAGTATGACTTACTCCCACATGTGCAGTGACGCTTGTTTTGTAGAAGGCTCCATGTTTTCAGACAGAGGAGGGTGTACTGATTTCATTTCACTATGGGTCTGTTTTGACACAATGTATTGTTAGGGCAGTAGGCAGTTTTTGTAATGCAATAGGATATAGGACATGTCACGTCCATAGTATGACATATTCCTACATGTGCGCTGACGTTTGTCTGTTATTATACCATAAAGTATTTTAGAAAAATTTTAGAAAGGAAAATATTAATACGGATAAAGAGCGCTTGAACTTTTATTTTGAAAAACACACTTCCGTTCGTCTTCGTCTTTGCTCGCTATTGTTGCTGACTGAACGGAGCTAGTAGGGTGGTCGTGTAGCAGGTACGTGAACCACTTTTCCTTTTCTTTTTCGTTTTTTTTTTTTTTTTTTTTTTTTACAAGTAGGTGACATAAGAATTGTAATTTGGGCAAATGATGAATGACTGACGATCATCTGTTTGGTTTTTGAGGCAAATGTGCTTGATCCAACGTCAATGTCATACAAGGCCAACCGGCTACGCTCTAGCTAGTCGTTTATCTACCTCAGTTTAGTAAGAAAACGCTTTGGCTTTATGCCTTGTTATTGCATACATTCTGAATTAACATTTACCAGTTAACTTATTTTACACTGCACTGAACATTTCGTTTCAGACATTTCAGAAAAAAACACCTTTAATATCTACTGGTAGGCGTTTCAAAGGTCACCTACTAGTATATACCCAGTTAAACGTATTATGGCTAGCTGTCCGAACCGAAAATATCGTACTAACATTGAAACAGTGAATGAGTTACGAATTTATCTGAATGTTAAGTTTAATAGACTGTGTTAGTAGACTTCACTGCATTTAATACCTAATGAAGAAAATTCTACTTCTCAGGAAATATGAAGGGCTTAAAATGCCTAAAATTAGTAAATATTATATAAATAAATGCTTTTTATATAAAATTACATCTGTGAAAACTTTCACAAATCTGAAAATGCCTTAAATTAGTAAATATTATATAAATAAATGCTTTTTATATAAAATTACATCTGTGAAGCTTTCACAAATCTGAAAAAGAATAAAATTGCTAAATATTATATAAATAAATGCTTTTTATATAAAATTACATTTGTGAAATCTTTCACAACTCTGAAAACGCCTTAAATTAGTAAATATTATATAAATAAATGCTTTTTATATAAAATTACATCTGTGAAAACTTTCACAACTCTGAAAATGCCTTAAATTAGTAAATATTATATAAATAAATGCTTTTTATATAAAATTACATCTGTGAAAGCTTTCACAAATCTGAAAATGAATAAAATTGCTAAATATTATATAAATAATTGCTTTTTATATAAAATTACATTTGTGGAAGCTTTCACAAATCTGAAAATGCCTACAATTAGTAAATATTATATAAATAAATGCTTTTTATATAAAATTACATCTGTGAAAGCTTTCACAAATCTGAAATTGCCTTAATAATTTAGTAAATATTATATAAATAAATGTGTTTTATTCAAAATTATATCTGTGAACGCTTTCAAAAACTCAGATTATGCCTGAAAATAATAAATAACATCATCATAAATATTTATTAGACAGAATTATAGCTGTAAAAATCAGAAAATGCCTCACATAATACACAGTATGTAAATAACTGCCTATTAGACCCAATTATATCTGTGATATCTTTCAGAACTGATGGAGGGTAACTTTAACCTGTGTTGATTCTCTATATGATCTGTTTTTGAAGTTCTATGGTCTGCTTGGACGGTTTTATGGCGAGTTAAATTAAAGGCTTAATTATTTCGCGTGTTATCATCTTCCGTCCTCACGGTTTATCACGTTATCTGTCACGTACAGACCAAATTAAGACTGAAAAGTTTCACAAATCAGCCTGTTCACTTTACTGCAGGTGTCAGTAATCCAAGTGGTCACCTTTAGAAGTTATAAGCTTTTGAAAATAAAGCCCTAAAATGTAATACCGAATGGTTTCACTTTAGATGATGACGTCATCTGAATTCACAAATCAAGACGAGCCAAATGTAGCATTTATCACAGTTTAACATGACTTCATCATGGAATGCAAGACGTAAAAAGCTCTGAATCGCTAACCGCAAGCCAGGTTTACCGCGGTGCTATAGTTTGTGTTTTTTGGGCATGAACAGATTAGAATGCACTTATATAAACAAGAAAAAAGTTCTATACATTGACTGTGAGGCTGTCACCATCATTCCCCTCCTTTCAGCTGTATTCCACCAGATATTTTCTTCAATAATAATAATAATAAGTTTAACTTCTATAGCGCCTTTCACAGTACCCAAGGACGCTTAACAATTTCAAGATAGTATACAAACAACAATTCAATACAAGCAAGCACATCAAACATTAGATGAAGACGAAAACATAAAAGTTTTTTTAGAAGTGATTTAAATTGCGGAAGGGTAGAAGCAGACCGAACAGATGCTGGAAGGGAGTTCCAAAGGGTGGGAGCTGCCACAGCAAAGGATCTCCCACCCATGGAGGAAAGCCTAAATCTAGGGACAGGGAGAAGGTTGGAGCCAGTGGAACGCAGCGACCTGGTAGGAGTGTATTGATGGACTAATTTGCGGAGATACAGTGGAGCAAGACCGTGGAGGGATTGAAATGTCAGGATTTTAATTTTGTGAACCGGGAGCCAGTGCAGTTGGGATGAAACAGGAGTGATGTGATCAAATTTTTTGGTTTGTGCAGAATTTGAATGGATTTACAGGGAAGAGAGTTGCAGTAATCAAGGCGAGAGGAAACAAAAGCATGCACCTGGATCTCTGCAGCAGCTGGAGAAAGGAAAGGGCGCACCCGAGCAATGTTACGGAGATGGAAGAAAGCAGACTTAGAGACAGATTTAATGTGGGTACTAAAGGACTGAGTTGAGTCAAAAAGAACACCAAGATTACGAACAGTAGAGGACAAGTGAACAGACACACCCGCAATGGTGAAGGAGGAGGTAGAAATGGAAGAAAGCACAGATTTAGTGCCAACAGACAAAAATTCAGTCTTCTGGGAATTGAGCTTAAGAAAGTTGGCACAGATCTAGGAATTCAGATAAGAAATACAATCAGTGAGAGCAGAAAAAGAAAATGATGAAGATCTTTTGAAGCTAAGATAAAGTTGAGTGTCATCAACATAGCAGTGAAAGGAAAGGCCGTATTTACATATAATAGAGCCAATGGGAAGCATGTAAACTGTAAATAAAATAGGACATAGAACGGAGCCCTGTGGGACACCCCGTTCTGCAGTAACAGTTTCAGACACAGTATTCCCTAGGTCAGGGGTGTCAAACTCAATTGCACAGGGGGCCAAAACTCAAAACTCGCGGGCCGAACAGTATAACCATTTATTTAACAGACTAAATATTTATGTTTTTTAACCATTAATATGAACCAAAATACAGGATATCATTCCAAAATAAATACATTTCAACTTAAAATATTTTGCTCTTCATAAAAAAATATCCTGTCAATACAATACATTCAAAATCTGTGTACATGGCTGGAAATATAAAAAATCTGAAAATATAATAAAAAATTGAATTTAAAGCAAAAGTATAATCATAACAAATCATAACATTCCATTTTATTGTCCTATTTAGTCAGAGCCTGATACTTGGAGTCTTTTCTTTGCAACAAGTTCATTTATGTTTGGGGTTAGGTTCTGTGTTGTGAAGATTCTCAGGATCGATTGCAGGTGTTCATCAGTGAGGCGACTCCTGTGTGACGTTTTGTTAATTTTCATCACAGAGAACAGCTGCTCGCACAGATATGTGCTGCCAAACATGGACAGGATTCGAGCCGCATGTTGGCGGAGCTGCGGCATCGCTTCAGGAATGAAGCGAGTGAACTGTGCTGGCCCCGCAGTGTCGTACTTTGCCTTCAGTGTCCCGTTACATTGCAGTTCTATCAGCTCCATCTGCATTTCTACAGGTGCGGTTTCCACATCGACTGCAAATGGGTTGCGAATTAGCTCGAAGTTACTTTTCTGTGCCTCAAAGTCACTGAAGCGCAGTGCGAACTCAGTGCGCAGCGCGCTGAGTTTTTCAGCAAAGGTGGCATTTGGGAAAACTGTGGCACTTTCTTGGTTCCGTATTACTTGGCAACAGGGAAAGTGAGACAAGTTGCATTGGTGCATTTGTGTCTCCCATAAGCGCAGCTTCACTTGAAATGCCTTCACTGCCTCATGCATATCGGTTATTATGTGCTCCCGTCCTGGAGTTGAAGGTTTAAAGCGCTAAGATGCGACGTTAGGTTAGCCAGGAACGCCAACTCACATTTCCACTTTTCATCCCGCAGAACTGTGCAGTCTTTCCCCTTACTGTCCATGAACTGGCAGATTTCCTCTCGCAGCTCACAAAGTGGTCTTTTGAGAACTTTTTTCCCCGACTTAGGCCACCGGACCTCCGTATGTTATGGATATGGCATATCGCCAAACTCGCTATCTATTTCCCGCAGAAAAGACTGGAATTGGCGGTGATTTTTTAAAACCGTGGGGCTTGATAAAGTTGACGGTTTGTGTTACAGTGTTCATCACATGATCCATTTTTAGGACTTTAGCACTCAGCGATTCCTGGTGTATGATGCAGTGATACACTGTCAACTCACCGGCACAGTTCTCTCACAGTTCGCATCTTTGAGCGCAATCCTTCCTCATCCTTCTCACCAGTTCCCATTTTTTTTTCACACACATAGCAGGTGCGCCATCTGTTGTAAGTCCAACGAGTTTTTTTCCCACGGCAGTTTCCAATGTCGGTTATTACCACTTTTGAAAATACATTTCCAAAGATGTCTTCTCCTTTCGTTGTCCGTGCATCGATTTAATGTCCAGTATTTCCTCTGTTACGCACCCACAAATTGGAATCCACACCACGGATAAATATCGCCAGCTATGCAGTGTCAGTCGCGTCAGTAGTTTTCATCCACGGCAAGGGAGTATGCAACAAAATCTTTTGCCTTTCAATCAACTGTGTTTTCAAATCAGTCGCCATCTCACAAACCCGATTAGCAACAGTCAGTGTTTCTGCTGAGGCTTACATTTGCAAACGCTCGCGTTTTATCTGGACAAAGGACGTCGCACACTTTCATCATACAATTCTTTACGAATTCCCCCTCGGTAAACAGCCGTCCTGATTTGGCGATCTCTTCGGCCACAATGAAACTTGCTTTCACAGCAGCTTCACTTTGTGATTTTGCTTTGGTGAAAAACGTCTGCTGGGATGTCAAATTCTTCTTCAACTCCTCTACCTTTTGTAGCTTCTGTCCTGCGCTCAGGTTTTTGAATTTGTTCTCATGTTTCGTCTCGTAGTGCCGTCTTAGGTTATACTCCTTCATTACAGCGATATTACTCCCGCAAAGGAGACACACTGGTTTACCTGCAATTTCAGTAAACATATACTCATTCTCCCACCGGCTTTGAAAGCCTCGGTTTTCAGAATCAATTTTTCTCTTGGCCATTGCTGGGGTCTAGCTTTGATTTGATATTAGCGTTGTATACATCAACAGACCGCGAACTTGAACCGCGGCTTGCCGTTGGCGGCAATTGCACTGCATCATGGGATTTGTAGTGTGTGTTATTGGGGCGTCTCATCACAGGGCCATTAAAAACAGATATATAAAACGATTTCGCGGGCCGGATATAATTGTATGGCGGGCCGGATGTGGCCCGCGGGCCTTGAGTTTGACACATGTGCCCTAGGTGAATGAAAAAGCGCCTGTTAGTCAATTATGATTTAAACCAGGTTAATACTGTGTCTGAAAGTCCTATATCTGAGAGGCGTGAAACTAGAATATTGTAATCAACAGTACCAAAAGCAGACGCGAGATCAAGAAGAACCAAAACAGACGCATGACCTTGATCTAATATCCATGTTTTCATAGTCAGCAGGTTTTATAGTCTCTCAAGTTCTTGTGGATGAGCTGTGTTGGCTGACTACCAAGCTCTGATTGGTCAGCCTGATTTTTAGCTCATCCCAACAACGCAGAAATTAGAGCAGGCTTCAATTAAAAAAAATATAAAATGTGTCACAGTCCGTCAGTTATGGACTCAGTGTGAAAGACGGCATTAATATGCCTATGGTCTTTTTCATAAGTTGACGTGGGTTTTTTTTTTTTGTTTTTTGTTTTTTGTTTTTTTTTCGTCCTTAAAAATCGAACTAGGTGTGAAAAGGCCTTTAGTCAGTCAGCAACTTAGTTTAACGATATAGCCAACTGTATTCCATTAATATAGCCAGTACTGTGCTGATATACAAACTATTCCTCACACCACCAGCACATCATATGAGTACTATTTTTTATGTTAAGTAAATCATAGGTTATGCTTCACAAGGAATGCCAAAATTGGTATTTAATATGCTAAACATCTTACCTCGAATATGAATTAGTGCTGGGTGTTATATTGGTGTTAATTTCCTGTACAGTATGCATGTTTCATAAATCTCCATACCGTTGCTTAGCAGAAACAGCAGTAACACTTCAAATGGGCAGCTGCAAATTATAATGTTTAAAACAGCATCACTCCACTGAATATGAAGAATTTGACAAAGCAAACAAAGTCAAAGAGGCTAAAGCTAGGGAGAGCACAGAGCCAGGCACAAGCCAGCAGCCCCTGCTATATTTTTTTTGTTTTATATAGCAACGGAGCATATGGTGACTCTCTAAAATATGTTTTACTCAACGCCATCTTTACCGCACACAATACATCCCTAGCTGCAAACCTATATAAAAGCCCCCACTCCAAAAATACAGCCCATATACTGTCATACCGCCCATCACTAATATGAATGTCCATTTACTAGGAGTATATTTTAAACAAATATCTTCACATTATAACTGACTTACAAACTAGCAAGTTAGCTATTGATAACAAACTAAATTACAGAACTTTCTTTCATTTTTAATCCAGGTATTGGCTATGGCTTGCACTAGCTAACAAGCCAGGAATGTCTTTCATTAGAGATGGCAAGTTCAGTTTACCTTGCTTTTAAACATTTGAAAAAGTGGAGCTAGTATACTAAAGGAACATGGACTACATTAACCATGTACAGTGTATCACAAAAGTGAGTACACCCCTCACATTTCTGCCGATATTTAAGTACATCTTTTCAAGTGACACTTTGATACAATGAAAAGTAGTCTGTGTGCAGCTTATATAAAAGTGTAAATTTATTCTTTCCTCAAAATAACTCAGTATACAGCCATTAATGTCTAAACCACCGGCAACAAAAGTGAGTACACCCCTAAATGTCCAAATTGAGCACTGCTTGTTATTTTTTCTCCAAAATGTCACGTGACTCGTTAGTGTTACTAGGTCTCAGGTGTGCATAGGGAGCAGGTGGCATCTTACAATGCCGCCATCGCAGCCCTTCCTCAATCCTGTGTGAATGGCACACGTGGCCATTGTCATTAATGGTTATGTCAGCCTGCATCACCGGTCCCATTGTTATGCAATGGTGCTGGTACCAGTCTTTATGCAAATGTGCTGTATATAAGATTGGTAAGTTTTCCAACTAGCTGAGACTGAAGAAGTCACTTAACGACAAAACCTATGTCCAGATGAACAGATTCAACTTCTGGGATAGGGAGCAGGTGTGTTCAGCCTTGTAGTACAGCTCTCAAAATCTCTCATATACGGTCACTGAAAGTTCCAACATGGCACCTCATGGCAAAGAAGTCTCTGAGGATCTTAAAAGACGAATTGTTGCGCTACATGGCCAAGGCTACAAGAATATTGCCAACACCCTCAAACTGAGCTGCAGCACAGTGGCCAAGATCATCCAGCGTTTTAAAAGAACAGGGTCCACTCAGAACAGACCTTGCGTTGGTCATCCAAAGAGGCTTGAGTGCACATGCTCAGTGTCACGTCCAAATGCAGTCTTTGGAAGATAGGCAAAGGAGTGCTGTCAGCATTGCTGCAGAGATTGAAGAGGTGGAGGGTCAGCCTGTCAATGCTCACAGCAGAGGCCCCACACTACACCAAATTGGTCTTCATGACTTTCACCCCAGAAGGAAGCCTCTTCTGAAGTCTGTACACAAGAAAGCCCGCAAACAGTTTGCTGAAGACATGTCAACAAAGGACATGGATTATTGGAACCATGTCCTATGGTCTGATGAGACCAAGATTAATTTGTTTGGTTCAGATGGTCTCAAGCATGTGTGGCGGCAATCAGGTGAGGAGTACAAAGATAAGTGTGTCATACCTACAGTAAAAGCATTGTGGTGGGAATGCCATGGTCTGGGGCTGCATGAGTGCAGCAGGTGTTGGGGAGTTACATTTCATTGAGGGACACGAACTCCAATATGTACTGTGAAATACTGAAGCAGAGCATGATCCCTTTCCTCCGGAAACTGGGTCATACGGCAGTGTTCCAGCATAATAATGACCCCAAACACACCTCTAAGACGACCACTGCTTTATTGAAGAGGCTGAGGGTAAAGGTGATGGACTGGCCAAGTATGTTTCCAAACCTAAACCCAAAGGAACACCTTTGGGGCATCCTCAAGCGGAAGGTGGAGGAGCGGAAAGTCTCGAATATCAGCTCCGTGATGTTGTCATGGAGGAGTGGGAAAGCATTCCAGTGGCAACTTGTGAAGCTCTGGTAAACTCCATGCCCAGGAGAGTTAAGACAGTTCTGGAAAATAATGGTGGCCACACAAAATATTGACACTTTCACTAAGTGGTGTAATCACTTTTGTTGCCGATGGTTTAGACATTAATGGCTGTATATTGAGTTATTTTGAGGGAAGAATAAATTTACACAGCTGGACACAGACTGCTTTTCATTGTGTCAAAGTGTCATTTTGTCAGTGTTGTCCCATGAAAAGATGTACTTAAATATCTGCAGAAATGTGAGGGTGTACTCACTTTTCTAGTTTGTTCCATAGCTGGGGGCCATCTATGAGAGTGCCTTTCTACCTTCTTTAATTCTAGGAACGAAAAGAACAAAGTAGCTGGCTTGTAAGACTCTGAGTTCACTCGGATACTGTACTGTGGCACCAGGCCATGTAGAGGTTTATAAGAAGTATTTTGTAATCAATGCAGAATTTAACTGGTAACTAGTGTAGAGATGACAGAACAGGACTTATATGATCAAATTTTCTAGTTAATACTCGAGCCACTGGATTCTGAACTAATTTAAGTTTATTTATAGATTTACTAGAGCATCCAGTAAGTAAAATGTTACAGTAGTCCGACCTTGAGGTTATAAATGGATGAACCAGTTTCTCCACAATTTTAAAAGAGAGGATATTTCTAAGGAATATTATGTAACTGAAAGAAATCAATTTGAGTGATGTTGCTAATGTCCACATCAAAGGAGAGATCTGAATTCAGTGGTGACCCCCCTCAACCCCCCCCCCCCAAATTTTTTTTACAGATGGTCTGGGCATCACTGAACAGTTATCTTAAGCTTAGGGTAGATGTAGCCATCCTCTCACTGCCTTGGGCCCAACTAACACAACCTTCATGTCATCAGAGTTACAGTAAGTAAAATTAAATTAAATGACATCCAATATTTCGTTTCCTTTACACAATCCTCAGTTTTGCTGATTACAAGATCATTATTTGGTTTGTTTGATATGTACAACTGTGTATCATCTGCATAGCAGTGGAAACTAATTTCATGTTTACAAATATTTTAACTTAGTGGCAGCATGTTCAGCGAGAATAATAGTAGGCCAAGCTCAGTCCCCTGAGGCACACCTTACCTCACTTGAGAGCATATAGTGTAGATTATTTACATAAACAAACTGTTACCAGTCGGTCAAGTAGGTTTTAAACCAAGAAAGTGCCAATTCCTTAACACCAACAGTATTTTCTAATCTATCCAGTAAGATCTCATGATCTATAGTGTCAAATGCTGCACTTTAAATCTAATAGAACAAGGAAAGAAACGCATCCATTATTTGAGGACATTAATAAATCATTTAGTACCTTACTTATTTCTGTTTCAGTACTATGATAGGCCCTGAATCCTGACTGAAATGTTTCATAAATACCATTACTTAGCAGGTAACTACATAGCTCCTGATGGACAGCTTTTTAAAAGATTTTTGAGAGGAAAGGTAGATGTGAAATTGGTCTATAATTAGACCGCACACAATTGTCAAGGTTAGCTTTTTTTAATCAGTGATTTAATAACGGCACATTTTGGCACGTAACTAAGGGATGAAATTGAACTAATAATCAGTGGCTCTAACATTCTTGGTATCAATTCTTTGAGTATACATGTAGGAATTGGATCTAATAGACATGATGATGACTTGAATGAACTGATCACTGCGGATAGTTCAGTATCATTATCGGGGTATAAAACTCTCTTGATTTACAGCTAATTAAACTGACATTTACATTAGTGCTGCATCTGGTTTCAGCTGTTTCTGAATAGCTGGCTGATGTGATGAGCTTTGAGTTTTATGCCTAATGTTTTAATCTTATTGTTAAAGAAAGTCACGAAATAATTGCTGTTAATTAGGTGAACCTTGAGAGTTACTTTCTATAATGTTTTTAGGCAATCTAGAGACTGTATTAAAGATAAATACACTTCTAAAAAAAATAAAGGGAACACTCAAATAACACATCCTAGATCTGAATGATTGAAATATCTTCATTGAATACTTTGAATACTCTGTACGAAGTTGAATGTGCTGACAACAAAATCACACAAAAATCATCAATGGAAATCAAATTTATTAACCAATGGAGGCCTGGATTTGGAGTCTCACACAAAATTAAAGTGGAAAAACATACTACAGGCTGATCCAACTTTGATGTCCTTAAAACAAGTCAAAATGAGGCTCAGTATTGTGTGTGGCCTCCCACGTGCCTGTATGACCTCTCCTACAACACCTGGGCATGCTCCTGATGAGGTGGTGGATGGTCTCCTGAGGGGATCTCCTCCCAGACCTGGACTAAAGCATCCGCCAACTCCTGGACAGTCTGGTGGTGCAACGTGACGTTGGTGGATGGATCGAGACATGATGTCCCAGATGTGCTCAATCGGATTCAGGTCTGGGGAACGGGTGGGCCAGTCCATAGCTTCAATGCTTTCATTTTGCAGGAACTGCTGACACACTCCAGCCACATGATGTGGAACCCAGGGCCAACCGCACCAGCATATGGTCTCACAAGGGGTCTGAGGATCTCATCTCGGTACCTAATGGCAGTCAGGCTACCTCTGGTGAGCACATGGAGGGCTGTGCGGCCCTACAAAGAAATGCCACCCCACACCATTACTGACTCACTGCCAAACCGGTCATGCTGAAGGATGTTGCAGGCAGCAGATTGCTCTCCACGGCGTCTCCAGACTCTGTCACGTCTGTCACGTGCTCAGTGTGAACCTGCTTTCATCTGTGAAGAGCACAGGGCACCGGTGGTGAATTTGCCAATCCTGGTGTTCTCTGGCAAATGCAAAGCGTCCTGCATGGTGTTGGGCTGTTAGCACAACCCCAATCTGTGGACGTCGGGCCCTCATACCATCCTCATGGAGGTCATTTTGCATGGAGGTCATTCCTCCTTGCACAAAAAGCAGAGGTAGCGGTCCTGATGCTGGGTTGTTGCCTACTTGTGTGGGTTATAGAGTCCATCTCATGCTAACACGAGTGTGAAAGCACCATCAACATTCAAAAGTAACGAAAAAATCAACCAGAAAGCATATGTACTGAGAAGTGGTAAGTGGTCCCCACCTGCAGAACCACTCCTTTGAGTGTCTTGCCACTTGCCAATAATTTCCACCTGTTGTCTATTCCATTTGCACAACAGCATGTGAAATTGATTGTCAGTGGACAGTTTGATTTACTTGGAGTTCTATTGTGTTGTTTAAGTGTTCCCTTTATTTTTTTGAGCATTCTTATTTTTTGAATACACAAGAGGAAGAATACACAGTTTTAGCTTTAGTAAGTAGTGTGATTCCTTAGAGATGGCTCAAAAACTAAAAGGTAGTATTCAGAAGTCAAATCACTTTGTGGGAAAACATTATGGTTATCTATCATCATTTTCCTGGCGCTTGTCACGCCGTATGCGGGGTCCGCCACTGCCATTTGATGTGAGCGAGAATACTCCCGCCGTCGTGTCGCTCCGTCTGTCGCAAGAAACCACACTCAAGTCAGGCCAATTTAGTGTAATCAATTAACCTAACTTGCATGTCTTTGGACTGTGGGAGGAAACCGGAGTACCCTGCATTAAACCCACATGGACACGGGGAGGACATGCAGACTCCACACAGAAAGGACGCAGGCCGCTTCACCCTGGGATTGAACCCAGGACCTTCTTTGGTGGGCGATGCTACCCACCAACCACCGTGCCACCCCATCATGGTTATCTATATCGGTACCAAATGGAATATTTTGTTACATAACCTTTGTTGGCAATGACCGAGGTCAAACGTTTCCTGTAAGTTTTCAACAGGTTTGTACACACTGTAGCTGGTATTTTGACCCATGCAGATCCCCTCTACAGCAGTGATGTTTTGGGGCTGTCACTGGGCAACACGGACTTTCAATTCCCTCCACAAATTTTCTATGGAGTTGAGGTCTGGAGACTGGCTAGGCCACTCCAGGACCTTGAAATGTTTTTTACGGAGCCACTCCTTCGTTGCCCGAGTGGTGCGTTTGGGATCATTGTCATGTTGGAAGACCCAGCCACGTTCCATCTTCAATACTCTCACTGTTGGAAGGAAGTTTTGGCTTAAAATCTCACGATACATGGCCCCGTTCATTCTTCCCTTAACATGGATCAGTCGTCCTGTCCCCTTTGCAGAAAAACAGCCCCAAAGCATGATGTTTCCACCCCCATGCTTCACAGTAGGTATGGTGTTTTTGGGATGTAAGTCTTTCTCCAAACACGGCGAGTTGAGTTTTTACCAAAAAGTTCTATTTTGGTTTCATCTGACCACATGATATTCTTCCAGTCCTCTTCCGGATTATCCATATGCTCTCTGGCAAACGTCAGACGGGCCTGGACATGTACTGGCTTAAGCAGGGGGACACGCCTGGTACTGCAGGATCTGAGTCCCTCTCGATGTAGTGTATTACAGATGGTAGCCTTTGTTACTTTGGTCCCAGCTCTCTGCAGGTCCCTCCATGTAGTTCTGGGATTTTTGCTCACCATTCTCATGATCATTTTGACCTTACGGGATGAGATTTTGCATGGGGCCCCAGATCGAGTCAGATTATCAATGGTCTTGTATGTCTTCCATTTTCTTACAATCGCTCCCACAGTTGATTTATTAACACCAACCTGCTTGCCTATTGTAGATTCACTCTTCCTAGCATGGTGCAGGGCTACAATTTTCTTCCTGATGTCCTTTGACAGCTCTTTGGTCTTGGCCATGATTGAGTTTGGAGTCTGACTGTTTGAGGCTGTGGACAGGTATCTTTTATACAGATAACAAGGTGAAACAGATGCCATTAATACAGGTAACGAGTGGAGGACAGAAGAGCTTCTTAAAGAAAAAGTTGCAGATCTCTGAGAACCAGAAATCTTACTTGTTTGTGGCTGACCAAATACTTATTGTCCACCATGATTTACAATGAAATTCAAAAGTCCTACAATGTGATTTTCAGACGTCTCTCATCTTTCTAAGTAGGAGAACTTGCACAATCAGTGACTAACTAAATACTTTTTTGCCCCACTGTATATAAGCTGAGAATAGTGACTTCCATAACGATGGGTCAGTCACATTTGGAATCAGTATTTCAAACGAATTACCCTTGTAATGGGATTTGGCATTAACACCTGCTCTTTGTCAAAACTTGTGGCTACTCCTCCCTCATGACCATTAGGACAAGGGCATTGAATATGGAGAGCAGGCTACATTTAAGGCTAAATATTCATCCGGTCTAATCCAAGGTTCAGTAAGACAGTGTGTGAAAGCATTTATCAGTACAGGTGGTCCTCGGGTTATGACAGTCTCGAGTTACGACGTATCGTGGTTACGACATTTACATTTACATTTTATACATTTACTGTATAAAGCCTTGTTTCGACTTAAGTGGTTTTGTGTCAAAAACGTCATAACGCGAACTTCGTGTTTGGTGTGAGCGGCGGAAGAATACACGGTTACGCGGCTCGTTTTTTGATAATTACTGTGTTAGGATAGGTGTTAGGATAGGATGAGTGCTTACAGTATGTTATTTACCTACAGTATGTACGTATGTTCCGACTTACACCGAAAATCGGTTTACGACGCCACCTAGGAACGGATCTGCGTCGTAAGTCGAGGACTACCTGTAATCATTCATTTACAGTAACTGCGTTGCTTGTAAGTGATCGAATGTTAAGAAATCCTAGTTTTAGTTCAAGGTTGTAATATCTATAGGAGCTATCTGTGTTCATACTAATGAGATAATTAACATGTGCTGCTCCATCTCGAGGAGCAGAAGAGACGCAGAGAGAGCTGTGCCTCACTCATGGGCAGTTTTGCCAACTCTCTTCTATGGGAAGTGTTCGATGTTAATTGTTTGGTAATTTTAATCGTCAACAATGAAAGAAAATTCTTTATGTAGCCTAATTTATGTAGGCATACAAACTTAATTGTTGTTAGACTTGGTGGAATGATTTCTGTAGTAGTTTGTTTCTTAAATGTGCAATACATCTGTTTTGTCATTTACAGCATCTCTGATCACAATGGGTCGGCACTTTGGTGATTTGGCAAAGATAAGACACATCATTACTTACAGCATCTCACCCTTTGAGCAGAGAGCTTTTCCCCACTACTTTTCAAAGGGAATACCCAATATCTGGAGACGATTTACAGCATCCTTCTTCAAGGTCGCACCTCGTGAGTAATTTTCATCAGGACTCAAATTTCCTGGAATAATTAACAAGAATATTCAAATAGGGCTGGTATTCAGAAATGGTGACGGTATTTATAAATGGTGACACTTCATAAGCTGGATGTACCTACTTAAAATGCTGCTAGAGCAATAAAAAGACAGCATAGTCTTCAGATAAGGCTGCTGTTATTGATACACTGGTCGCTAGATTGTACTTCTTGAACAACGTAAACAGTTTGACTGTATTTTAATGTTGTAATAATACATTACCGTGGTAAATCGGTTCTCATCATTAATTTGTTGCAGGAGGCTTGTAGAGAACCGAAAATGACAAGTACCGAGCAAATTTTCCATAACGAATAATGTAAACTGAATTAATCCATTCCAGACCCCCAGAAAATCCACATTAACGGAGTTGTATTGTACAGTATATGTGCTTCCTGGTTTACGAAGAGGATATGTTCTGATATTAATCATAAGTTAAATGTAACATGAACTGGGCAGTTTAACAAATTTTTAATAAAGTGGTCTATACTGTATCATAGCGGAGCCTATGAGAAATAATTACTAAGTTACTGTTTAAAACACTTAACCTACAGTTGGCCACAATCAGTAACGCACGCAGCTTATTTTATAATAAAGTAAATAAATAATGGCAGACAATATTATCCTTTTTAGTTTAGTGGAGACTTATTTGCACTAAGAATACAGTACTGTTGATGTAAAAATAAATAAAATCTAGGGATGCACCAATACCACTTTTCCTTCTGATACCGATACCTGAAATTCAAGTATTGGCCGAAACATAGTACCGATACCAACTCTATCTAACTTAACTACTCGATAAGTGCCTGTAAATCCTGATATTTATTGCGTTCTGCCTTTACTTTGGTAAAACCACTGTTCTGTATCCCAAATAAGTTACAATAAGCTTGAAATAATCCATGAAAAAAATAATGGCGTAATGCAGTAACAAGCACAAATAGGGAAGCATAATTTACGAATCTTTTTAATTGTTGGTTATTTTTACATTGCAGACACCTCTCAAAATACTGGTGAGAAATGATCTCAAGCGAGAAATAACACACCGCAGTCAGCTTGAGTTAAGGTTCATCTAGTGGTGTACATGTCGCCCCCTTGGAATTATAATGTTCTATCTGTGTTCCGAGTAGTTTTGAGATATTGTGCTTCAAAGATTTTGCATTCTAAATAGTAAAACTGATATGTGGAACAAGTGTCTTTCATATATGAAATTCAGACACCCTAAATGTATTCTAAATGTGCAATATCAAAATCCTACCAAATTTGTAAAGTTTTTTGGAATAGGTCAAATTTAGAACCATATACTCCTAAGGACTCACTTTCTCCTTGGAATTGTAAGGTTCTATCTGGCAAAACATAAAAAGAAGCTATGATTTTCAAGTAATGCAGACAGTTAACGCATAACTTTGTAAAACATGAAATTAGCGTCGTAAC
This sequence comes from Ancistrus triradiatus, assembly GCA_025084515.1. NCBI lineage: Eukaryota > Metazoa > Chordata > Actinopteri > Siluriformes > Loricariidae > Ancistrus > Ancistrus triradiatus. The sequence goes on from JAJAGP010000297.1 coordinate 289,089, forward strand.
GTAGTCTATATGTATCAGAAAATAAAATGTCATGTTTCCTATGACATTGTTATTATTTCTTTTTTATGGCATTTCTTGTTTTAGGACAAATCATTTTCTTAATAAAAAAAAACAATGCAAGTTAGGTGTAAGTGGTCATTGTTAAATATTTTGTCCAGTGCAGAGGTCAGTTTAAGATAGGACAACTTTCCTTTGTTAGACAGCGCTCCGGTACTGTAATAAGCTGCTCCAGCAAGTAAGTATAAAAGCAGTACTGTATTAGGTTTTATTTTATATCAGAAATGTTGACACTAATGCACCAGAATGTCTTATTTTGGAAGAAAAATGAAAAACGATGATTGAGTTAAGGAAGTCAATGTTTGTTGCAATTAACACATCAATTCAAATGTATACTATTTAATTGTCTTTCAGGCTCAGTATAATAAAACATAAGTAACGTAAATAACACTTTTTAAAGAACCGTAAGACAGGCAATCGTTTAGCAATATTTCATGTTTCAAAATATTTATAAAAATGTATAAGGCATACAAATCATACAACCTTAGAATATACTTATTTAATTATTTTTATTTAATTATTAATTACAAGTGGTTTATTAAACTTAATTCATTGTTAACCACTGTCACAACCATTACAAAATTTCACTGAAATTAAACAACCCATTTTTAGTAACAATTAAAATAAACATTTTATCTCATTCATTCACTCACTCACTTTCTTCTCCGTTTAATCCTGAACAGGATTGCGAGGTGTGTGTGCGCGCGCGCGCATTATGATGGATTTGCACCCTTTCTAGGGTTATTCCTGCCATCAGATAAAGTCTTATAATTCTGCAAGGAAGATGTGCGTCAGTAGCCTCGTCCTGGTATCGGTGCGCTGTATTACCGATACTGTGTGTAAGCAGTGCAAAACTAATAAAAACACAACGCAAATCTCTGCATAGACTGGAGGATGGAGAGGCCTGATCCAATCAATCAGCTGATGAAGACATGCCCTAGGTTCTATTCCCGTGTGAGATTCCTAGAAGGTGCTGGCTGAGGGTCAGTCAAGTGCCAATACCACCTGGACATTACAAATGTCATTGTGTTTAATAAGCCTTCCATTCCCACAACAAAGATGGCCATTGCGTATCTAAAAGTCATTTTTGAATTATACATCCCAAACCAATTCAGTGCTACATACATATGCAAAGGCAAAAACCCACTGTTGAAACTGTGAGTAGGAAGAGCATGAAATACTATACGCAAAAACCCCATGCAGTAGAAACTGAAGCTGGCCCATTTGGGTAAAAGCAGTGATTCTCACTTTTTAGAGCAAGTACCACCCATCATAAGGCCAAAACCTGAAAGTAGCACCTATGAGTCTCATTGCAGAAACGCATACACCGCACACACACACTTGTACACAGTAGGTATATTTAGCTGAATCTACTGGTTTATTTATCAAATGTGCATGTTTAACTCTCACATGCCTTCTTAGGTGTGCTCTCGTTGCTGAGAATCTTACAGCACACAAAGTCGCAATGCTTTCTCTGCAACTACTCGTCCCGCCATGTCTAAAATGGCATCGGCTGATGCACGGGCAGGCATTAATTAACTTCATCTTCAGTGCATTTAACAGGTGTGGTTGATTTACTAGTTCACTGCTTCTGGTCTCTGTTGCCTTCAGCCATGACATAATAGTTTACAAATTTATTGAAAGCATTCTTTTAAACTATTGTTTTTGGACAAATGCAAAAGGCTTACTGATAACGTCTCATAAAATTGGAAATATAGAAAGCAGGTAACACGGTGTAGGCCTAACGAAATACAGGTGTCTGCATAGCCCACGTGGTATTTTTTTTAAACAAAAAACATTAATTTTATTAAAACAAAATTATGAAGTGTGATATGCAGCTAACAATTTTAGATTTTTAATAATTAATTAATTAAATTTTTAAATAAATAAATAATTTATTTTAATAATTAATTATTAAATAATTACAAAATACATTTTCCAAGGTCATCTGGCATACCACCTTGCCGCACTTCGTCAAAGCTGGGAGAAAAAAACGAGCGTTTGAACGGAGCGACGCGGAATCTTGAAAATAAGTTAGCGGTAAGAATTAAATAAATTCTACAAATGAAACATGACTGACGCAGAGAAGAAGGTTCGGCTTAAGTCCTCAAAAGTGTAGGAGCACTTCACGCTTCACACAACAAAAAATGTGTAACATGCAAGCTTTGCAAAAATGATCTGACCTGGCACGGGAGCACCACGGTGCTGATACAGCCTTCGAAATGGAAACATGTTAGTCACCGATGAGGATGAAGGGAGCTCAACAACAGCGTAAGTCACCACAATATCCCGAGTTTGTTCCGTTTTGAAGTGAGGAAACTTAACGGCGCACTCGCACTATGCAAACGGGCACAGCACGGTTGATGCTGTTTTCTGCTTGTTAGCTGGATAATAACAGTGATTCGTTAACAGAGACAGATATCCTATATTGGCCAGGCCAGTGAAGTCCTATTTATGCATTCCTGGTACTTCAACACTTTCTGAGCGTTTATTTTCTGCGGCAGGAAATATAGTCTCTAAAAAGGGAGCCAGCTTTAGCCAGGAGCGTGTTGACATGCTAACATTTTTGGCTTGCAATGCAAAGTTTCTAAAGAAAGAGCGTGAATGAGTTTGTATGTAGTGTTTGTATCAGAGATGCACTTATTTTTCTTTATTGTTTGATTTATTTTAATTTATTAATAAATTAAATGTATTATTCATTTATTGTAAGCACTTATTTGCTCTGTTATTTAATGTTATATTTCTGAATAAAGACATGCAAAGGTTTTTTTATTTATTTATTTATTTTTTTTAACCCAATTAATCAAAAATAATCGACCGATTAATCGATTATTAAAATAATCGTTAGTTGCAGCCCTACTTGGTCATTTATTTATCGAAGAAAATTTTCCAATATTACATATTAGTGAGTGAGTGGCAAAACTATGTGAACCTATGCCTTTCAGTATGAAAAACAAAACTTTATTCTTCTTTAACCATTCTTTGGAAGAACGGCTTGTGTTTTTATGGTTGTTGTCTTGCTGCATGACTCGCCTTCTCTTGAGATTCAATTCATGGACAGATGTCCTGACATTTTCCTTTAGAATTCTCTGATATAATTCAAAATTAATTGTTCCATCAATGGTGGCAAGCTGTCCTGGCCCAGGTGCAGCAAAACAGGCCCAAACCATGATCGTACCACCACCATGTTTCACAGAAGCGATAAGGTCCTTATGCTGGAATGCAGCATAAATATATGTAAATCTCTTCCAGTCTTTCTTTGAGGAAATTATTTTCAAACATTTCAATAATTTTCTCACATTTTTGTTAAACTGGAGATACTCTGCCCATCTTTATTCCTCAAAGACTCAGCATTTCGCAGATATTACTTTTGTACCAAATCATGATTATAATCACCTGATTGAAATCAAATCAAATAGTTTTTTTTTTTTTTTTTTAAACCCCTTTGCTATCCACAAATTTCCCCTGGCCCAACCTTTTTTGGAACGTGTTGCAGGCCTGAAATGCAGTAATGGATGTTTATTAACAAATGGAATTACGTCGAAAAAACATGAAATATCTCTGGTACATACTGTCTGCAATGAAATAAAAGTCAAAGGAAATGTAAGGAACACTGCTGATATATTTTATTTGCATCCAACTTTCTGATTTGGGGTTGTACATAACAAAGGCATAAGACTGGCAATAGGAGTCTTCAAAATTTCTCCATTGCAGAGTCTATATGTTTCGAGGCTCAAGAACAGCCACTAAAGCTGAGGCACCTAACACTTGCATTGCAGTATATCACAAAACTCAAGAGTATCCTATGAGACCTAATCTATGTAACAGTCTTCCAACCGATGAGACGGTGTTCACCCTCCATTTGGCTAAGCTTCCCTCAATGCACTTTATCTCAGACTCCAACCTCGGCTCTCACCCTTGCCATTCCCCGAAATGTGAGAAATGTCTTGCTAGCATTGAAATTCTACCCTGCTAACCCGCCAACTTTTCAGCCAACCAGTCGCTAGGTGGCACTTTAATCTTACTGACAGGTTACTTTCCCTGCTTTCTCCTCAGCTCTGTGCTGTGTTAATGTCATCGTAGTTTTCAAATTTGTGTAATTGATTAGAAACTGTACATGTTTATGTACATTGTAAATGTGATTGTATATTAGTCAAAATTCAAAACCACAATGTTCGTAAGTTTGTTGCAAAAATATGTTAGATGATAAGCCACATTGGCATACCAGGAAATGGAAAAACCTGACAGGCTGTTCAACCAATTGATATTAAGCTACCAGCAATAGACGTCAAACCAGCAATACAAACATACAATAAAAGCCTGTGGCAGTTCAAGTGAAAAGGTCAGAAAAATAACAAGCCAAAACAATGTTTCTTCTTTATTTAGTTATGAAAATATTTCTAGACTTTAGTTATCCAATTCCAGGCAATGACAATTGAGTCAACTTCACAAACTGTGGAAAGAAAAATGGGTATAGCTTCAACTCAGTCAGTGTGTACACAATGTAAGAAAAATGTCAACTGTTTGTTTAAATATCCTTCTGTCTTTATCACAGCCATGGCTTTGATGTACCTCACCTACACATGGGGAAATCGTGTTCATGAGCAGAGCAAGAGGAAGGACAATGCAGGCACTGGGAATGATGAATGAAGACAGTCAATGACTTTGTTACTTATTTATCAATAAAGGAATATCTCAACAATTTTTGTATTCTTATATTTTTGTACATTTACAAGTTTAATCTTTAATTACTTGATCAGACGTAACCCATTTAACATGCATAGTTTTTACATTATGGTGTTAGTGCTCTCACCCTCATTACAGAGATCCTCGGTTTGATTTCCTTGGGTGAGTCAAGTCAAACGAGTGGGGGACCGAGTGGGTGAATGGGTGGGGAATCACAGCCAGGCTGATTGACCTCATCAGAGATGTAATAAAGTAACGCAGCTGTTGCAAGGTTATTTCTGCTGATTTAAATATTTCTGAAAACAATAAATCCTATTGCCTTAAGACCATGTGTATCGGCATGCATCCAAATACATAAATTGATATAAATTAACCCACCCAGATAGAAATGTCCCATTGCTGCAAAACTCAGCATGCAGTTGTCTCAGGAACATGTGTAAATGATTATAGATGTGGTCCGATTAGACACTGGGTCTTGCCAAAAGAGGGAGTAAAGCTGCCCTATAAAAAGGCTCTTGGAGGCTACTTTTTGGGACTGTACCTCTTGGTAGGAGATCGTTGATTACTAGATATGCGTCTACTACTCAGCTGTTTTGTTCATTTGACAAACTTTGAGGAGGGTGGACTGAAATAAGCAGGATGATCTAGATGTTAGGAGATGTTGGGAGCAGTGGTTCCATGTGGGCGCACGCATACGACGAACAGCCTTCAGAAGGCCCAGACAGACCACTAGTAGAGAGGATCATTTGATCTGCCGACAAACATGCGCACGTCCCACAATTTTGTTGTCCACCGTTCAGACACAGGTGGCACCTTCACTATAAACTCCTGTCTCTGCCGGGACCATTTCCATGCACTTAGCAGAAAGAAGTTTGTTGTCACGGTACCCATTACAGATCCTGGCACTGAGTCGTGTCGGGGACAAGAAACTTAGACTGCTAAAGACTTTAACCGTATCGGTTTTAGCGACAAATAAAGGTTCTGCTTGGGATCTGACAATGGTAGATTTCAAGTATGGAGGCCTTGTGGTGAGCGCTTCAATCCTGCTTTTGCTTACTGCCCCAACTGCTGGTGTGATGATTTGGAGAGCCATTGCATAAATCAGTTGGTCACCCCTAGTGGTGATACTATGGATACTAACAGTTCAATGATATGTCAAGTCAAGTCAAGTCAGATTTATTTATATAGCGCTTTTTACAATGGAGCATTGTCTCAAAGCAACTTTACAAGTTTAGATTATCTCCTAATAACTACGTCCAATCCAAAATATGCGCAGGACATCCTGCAGCCACATGTTTTTGAACTATGGCAGGGCTTCCAAGTGGCATTTTTCAGCGGGATAATGCTCGCCCACAGACAGCAAAGAATTAGTAGGAATGTATATGCCAAATTGCAACACTATCTTGGCATGCCTGTTCGCCAGATTTATCATCAATCGAGCATTTATTGGACTTGCTGGGCTGCAAGCTTCGGCAGCCTACAGCGTTGCAGAATCTACAGACCTAGCTGCAACATCTGTGGGCAAATGTGTACCAGGAACCTGTATGCCTCCATGCCCAATGGCACAGTGGTGCTTGAAAGTTTGTGAACCCTTTAGAATTTTTTATATTTCTGCATAAACATTACCTAAACCATCATTAGATGTTCACACAAGTCCTAAAAGTCGATAAAGAGAACCCAGTTAAACAAATAAGACAAATATTATACTTGGTCATTTATTTGTTGAGGAAATTGATCCCATATTACATATTAGTGAGTGGCAAAAGTATGTGAAGCTTTGCTTTCAGTATCTGCACACTGGCTTAGAGGAATTTTGGCCCATTCGTCCCTACAGAACAGCTTCAACTCTGCGATGTTGGTGGGTTTCCTTGCTTCAGGTCTTTCCACATTTCGACTGGATTAAGGTCAGGACTTTGACTTGGCGAGTGGGGGGTGGGGGTTGGGAGTTCACACCAGATACTGAAAGCAAAGGTTCACATACTTTTGCTACTTCCTAATATGTATTATTGAATAATTTTCCTCAATAAATAAATGACCAAGTATCATATTTTTGTCTTGTTTGTTTACTTGAGTTCTCTTTATCTACTTTTAAGACTTGTGTGAAAACATGATGTTTTAGGTTCACAAACTATCAAGCACCACTGTATCTCCTCTGACAACAATTAAAGAAACACTTCTTCTAACAATCTTGCATGATGGTCTGTTTTTTATGTTACATCAGTGAACATGGGGCTTGATTACCCCATACACTACACCACACCATACCATACCATACCATGAGTGAGGCAGCTGTGATAGATGAATCAGTCCAGTGTGGGTTTGTGTCTGACCAGTATTGGTGATTCTGTTTGTTGACCTCAAATTTGCTTTATCACTGAATAAAAGTTCAGCGAGGGAAAATGAGGATTTATTTGAAGTTGCTGTGTCATCTATTCTGCAAATTATACCCAGTTGTCTGGGTTGTCCTTGGTGAGGTGTTGCAGCATTTGAATTTTACATTTACATTTACAGCATTTAGAAGACGCCCTTATCCAGAGCGACTTACAATTGGTACAATCTTACAATCCAAGCAATTATGGGTTAAGGGTCTTGCTCAAGGACCCAACAGCGGCAGCTTGGCGGAGGTGGGATTTGAACCCTGGACCTTCTGGTCCAGAGGCCAGTAACTTAACCACTAGGCTACCACAGCCCACATTTTGAGGTACAGCTAACCCCACAATCCAGAGACAAACTACGAATGCTATGATGCAGGCTCTTAATGAGACCAGAACTGCTGTTGCTATGTCTGTAGTGGTTTTAGTCATCCAGCTTTTGGATTATTGGTGACAGATCCTGTTTCTCAGAATTTGGCAAGAAGTTTGGCAACTACACTGTGGGTAATGGGATGACTGTTTGGCATTGGTATAAAGTTTCTGCATTTACACAGCATAATTCCATCCTTCACATAGGCTGTACAGAAGAAAAATCACTTTTAGAACACGAGAATGAATAAAGTTATGTTAACAGGGAGCGAACCATTGGTTTTGTAGTGAAGTTCTGTACCAGTGTCATGCGCCACATTCCCATTTTAGAAACTATAGTTAAATCCAGGATGCTGCCATTTAAGATGCCATGTTAGTGAAATCGCCTAACAGGTTTCCCCCTTTCTCCCAGATTATGTCTAAAATTGAATCACCGTCTGTGTAATAATATAATATAATATAATATAATATAATAAAATAGAAAATGAGTCTCTTAGCATTTTATAGTCTTTTAATGGTATAGAAAATGCAAAAAAACAAATAAACAAAAAAAGAAACTGTTCCTGACACTTACTTTGACTTGTATTATGTTGCAGACAGTATAAACACAAGATATGTCATGTTTTTTTTTCTGGTCAACTTAATTTAATTTGTTAATAAACATCCATTCCTGCATTTCAGGCCTGCAACAAGTTCCAAAAAAAGTTTGGATGGGGCAATATATGACTAGTAATAAGGTAAAAATAACTAATGATGTGAGTCTTTGAAAACATGGGCAACAAATGTGTGAGAAAATCATTGAAGTGAATAAAAAAAATGTCCCTTATAGAATGATTGAAAGGGATTTGCATATTTCTTTCTCAACAATGCATAATATCATTAAACAATTCAAGGAATCTGGAGGAATTTCAGTCTGGTAAGGGCAAGGGTGCAAGCAAAAACTCAAGGCCTGTGATCTCTGATCCCTCAAATGGCACTGCATCAAGAACCGTGGTTCATCAATAGCTGATACAACCTATACATAATGCTATATATTATGTTATACATGTCCAGAAGTAACCCTACTAAAAGGTGATGTACACTTCCTTGATGCGTTTTTCAAGAAGACAATGCAAAACAAGTCAGAAAAAAGGACGGAAATATGCATATCCCCTCCAATCTTTCTTTGAGCAACATTGTTTTTAATATTTTGGTAATTACAATGACCTGTTTATATCACCTGTTTGAAATCACATCATTGCTTAATTTTCTTTCAAATGTGTGTATTTAGTCATGCAATTTGCACAGTGCTATGCAATTGCCTCATATCTTAAGAGCAAAACTAAATGTTAAACATTTACAGTAAAGAGTAAATGTTTAAAATGGACAAATTAAAAAACATTTTTAATCGTGTTTGTAATAATCCCATATTTTCAGCGTGGCTTGCCATGAGGAGTACTACAAAGCCTAATTTTATCAGAGGGGTCTGGCTGCAGACATGCACTCTCAGCCCCACATGCACTGTCAAACAGGAACTGGCATAGCGTTTGTTGACCTTTATTGAAGAAGAGAAAGGAATACGGTAGCTTTAAGTGTATCATTCATAATATTTGTTTGTGGATAATGATAGACAGTGATGTTTCAGTGCCTATGTTTATCACTGTACGCATTTGCATTGTTGATTGAATGTTAGATTCACTCATTTTGATCGTATTATCAATAATAACGTTTTGTAGCTTGCTACCTAGCTAATATAAGTGTTTCAGATGTCTTGTTATATGGAGTGATAAATACGTCAATAAAACAGGCTTTTTCTTTGTTAAATTTCTGCAGTAGACACTTTTCTCAACAGTGAATACCTACACTTAGACACACATGTCCTTTATACAGCCAACAAAGATACTGAACTAACAGATAAATGGAAAGTTGTATGTTGTTAGTAGTAGTACATGGTTTGCTTTTTCTTTTCTATTTGCTTTTAAAGATGCATCAGTCAATATTTAGTGCAGATACTAAATGTTCAGTGTGAGCCCAGTGTACAAACATTGATGCGTTAATTAACAGTGCTAAAGTGGGACGTAGTATATTTTATATTCATTTCATTTAAAGTGACATACTGCATTTTAAGCCTTTTGTTTTTTTTTTCTTGTGACCAAAAATGGGTTATAGCTCGAGAAAATCCCGAAATCCAGTATCTCAAATTATTAGAATATTTCATGTGATCAAACAGAAAATAATGTACAATACAGAAATGTCTTAGCTTCTTATGAGTACTTTAATTTGTACACTCAGTATTTCGTTGGAGCTTGTTTACCATGAATTACTGCATCACTGCAGCATGGCATGGAAGCAGTAAGCCTGTGGCACTGATGTGAGATGTTAGTAAAGCTCAGGTTGCTTTGATAGTGGCCTTCAGCTCATTTGTATTGCTGGGACGGGCGTTTCTTATCTTTCTCTTGACAATACCCCAAAGACTATCTATGGAGTTCAAGTACAGAGAGCTGAACAACCAATCAAGCACAGTAATATCATGGTCAGCAAATTATTTGGTAGTAGTTTTGGCACTGTGGAGAGGTGCTAAATCCTGGAAAAGGAAATCTAGTAGATGGCTGCATTGGCTTTGAACTTGATAAAACCAAAACCAGCGGATGACATAGCACTCCACACCATCACAGACTCTCAGGACACTGAGACATTTATAATACTTTCCAATAAATGAACAAATGTAGAGAATAGTGTGGAAGCTACATTAAGAATACAGTTTTTTACAGACCTCAAGCTCTTTTACATGCCAATTTACTTCATATTTGTGCAGAATAAAGTATTTATACAAGGTTATATATGAAAATTAGACTGAATGGAAGCTTAACTTTGTACTGTAGATATAATAAAATTCAATAATGATACAGGCATGTGGAAAATTAAAACTACCTTAAGCATATCGTCAAATTCAGATTTATCTCACATGCACAATTATACAAGGCACTTGACTTGTGAACTTGCAATGAAATGTTTATAAATGTTTATATATATACACAGTGGGGCAAAAATGTATTTAGTCAGCCTTTGATTGTGCAAGTTCTCCTACTTAGAAAGATGAGAGACATCTGTAATTTTCATCGCAGGTACACTTCAACTATGAGAGACAAAAGGAGAAAAAATAATCCAGGAAATCACATTTTAGGATTTTTAAAGAATTTAATTGTAAAACATGGTGGAAAATAAGTATTTGGTCACCCACAAACAAGCAAGATTTCTGGCTTTCACAGACATGTAACTTCTTCTTTTAGAGGCTCTTCTGTCACCCACTCATTACCTGTATTAATGGCACCTGTTTGACCTTGTTATCTGTATAAAAGACACCTGTCCACAGCCTCACACAGTCAGACTCCAAACTCAACCATGGCCAATACCAAAGAGTTGTCGAAGGACACCAGGAAGAAAATTGTAGACCTGCACCAGGCTGGGAAGAGTGAATCTACAATAGGCAAGCAGGTTGGTGTGAATAAATCAACTGTGGGAGCAATTGTAAGAAAATGGAAGACATACAAGACCATTGATAATCTCCCTCAATCTGGGGCCCCATGCAAGATCTCATCCCAGAACTATACGGAGGGACCTGATGAATGACCTGCAGAGAGCTGGGACCAAAGTAACAAAGGCTACCATCTGTAACACACTTCACCAAGAGGGACTCAGATCCTGCAGTGCCAGTACATTTCCAAGCCCATCTGAATTTTTCCGGAGAGCATATGCATGATCCAGAAGAGGATTGGGAGAATATCATGTGGTCAGATGAAACCAAAATAGAAGTCTTTAGTAAAAACTCAACTCGTCGTGTTTGGAGGAAGAAGAATGCTGAGTTGCATCCCAAGAACACCATACCTACGGTGCAGCATGGGGGTGGAAACGTCATGCTTTGGGGCTGTTTTTCTGCACGGGGGCAGGACGATCGATCCATTTTAAGAGAGGAAGGAACGGGGCCATGTATCATAAGATTTTAAGCCAAATCCTCCTTCCATCAGTGAGAGCATTGAAGATGGAACGTGGCTGGGTCTTCCAGCATGACAATGATCCCAAACACATCGTTCAGGCAACGAAAGGAGTGGCTCCATAAAAAGCATTTCAAGGTCCTGGAGTGGCCTAGCCAGTCTCCAGACCTCAACCCCATAGAAAATTTGAGGAGGAGTTGAAAGTCCGTGTTGCCCAGCGACAGACCCAAAACATCACTGCTGTAGAGGAGATCTGCATGGAGGAATGGGCCAAAATACCAGCTACAGTGTGTGCAAACCTGGTGAAGACATACAGGAAACGTTTGATTTCTGTAATTGCCAACAAAGGTTATGTTACAAAGTATTGAGTTGAACTTTTGTTATTGACCAAATACTTATTTTCCACCATAATTTACAATTAAATTGTGTAAAAATCCTAATCCTTTTTTGCCTCACTATATATGTATATATATATATATATATATATATATATATATATATATATATATATATATATATATATATATATATATGTATGTAATGTATGTATGTATATATACATATATAGTGGGGCAAAAAGTATTTAGCCAGCCACTGACTGTGCAAGGTCTCCTACTTAGAAAAGATGAAAGAGGTCTGTAATTTTCCATCATAATTAACACTTCAACTAGAGAGACAAAAATGAGAAGAAAAAAATAAACAGGAAATCACATTGTTAGGATTTTAAAATAACTTAATTGTAAATATGAATGGAAAAACAGTATTTGGTCAATAACAAAAGCCCAACTCATTTCTTTCTCAATAAATATAACCTTTTGTTGGCAATGACAGAGGTCAAACGTCCTTCAGCAGGTTTGCACACGACTGTAGCTGGTATTTTGGCCCATTCCCTCCATGCAGATTTCCTCTAGAGGCAGTGATGTTTTGGAGCTGTTGCTGGTCAAGACGAACCTTTAATTCCCTCCACAAATTTTATATGTGGTTGAGGTCTGGAGCGGGCTAAGCCACTCCAGGACCTTGAAATGCTTTTTACGGAGCCACTCCTTTTATTGCCTGAGTAGTGTGTTTTTGGGATCATTGTCATGCTGGAAGACCCAGCCACGTTCCATCTTCAATGCTCTCACTGATGGAAGGAGGTTTTGGCTTAAATCTCACTATACATGGCCCCGTTCATTCTTCCCTGAACACGGATCAGTCATCCTGCCCCCTGTGCAGAAAAAGAGGCCCAAAGCATGATGTTTCCACCCCCATGCTTCACAGTAGATATGGCGCAACTCAGCATTCTTCTTCCTCCAAACACGGCGAGTTGAGTTTTTATCAAAAAGTTCTATTTTGGTTTCATCTGACCACATGATATTCTCCCAATCCTCTTCTGGATCATCCATATGCTCTCTGGCAAACTTCAGACGGGCCTGGACATGTACTGGCTTAAGCAGGGGGACATGCCTGGCACTGCAGGAACTGAGTCCCTCTTGGCGTAGTGTGTTACTGATGGTAGCCTTTGTGACTTTGGTCCCAGCTCTCTACAGGTTATTCATCAGGTCCCTCCGTGTAGTTCTGGGATTTTTTGCTCACCGTTCTCATGATCATTTTGACACCACGGAATGAGATCTTGCGTGGGGCCCCAGATCGAGGGAGATTAGCAGTGGTCTTGTGTGTCTTCCCTTTTCTTACAATTGCTACCACAGTTGATTTATTAACACCAACCTGCTTGCCTATTGTAGATTCACTCTTCCCAGCCTGGTGCAGGTCTACAATTTTCTTTCTGGTGTCTTTCGAAAGCTCTTTGGTCCTGGCCATGGTTGAGTTTGGAGTCTGACTGTGTGAGGCTGTGGACAGGTGTCTTTTATACAGTTAATGAGTGGAGGACAGAAGAGCTTTTTAAGAAGAAGTTACATGTCTGTGAGAGCCAGAAATCTTGCTTGTTTGTGGGTGACCATTATTTAAATGTGATTTC